>CANJKZ010000093.1:2797500-3142500 GCA_947471745.1 Closterium sp. Naga37s-1 | reverse complement strand
ACTGGCGTGGGAATTACACTGGCTGGCGTGGGAATTACACTGGCGTGGGAATTACACTGGCGTGGGAATTACACTGGCTGGCGTGGGAATTACACTGGCGTGGGAATTACACTGGCTGGCGTGGGAATTACACTGGCGTGGGAATTACACTGGCTGGCGTGGGAATTACACTGGCGTGGGAATTACACTGGCTGGCGTGGGAATTACACTGGCGTGGGAATTACACTGGCTGGCGTGGGAATTACACTGGCGTGGGAATTACACTGGCGTGGGAATTACACTGGCTGGCGTGGGAATTACACTGGCGTGGGAATTACACTGGCTGGCGTGGGAATTACACTGGCGTGGGAATTACACTGGCTGGCGTGGGAATTACACTGGCGTGGGAATTACACTGGCTGGCGTGGGAATTACACTGGCGTGGGAATTACACTGGCGTGGGAATTACACTGGCGTGGGAATTACACTGGCGTGGGAATTACACTGGCTGGCGTGGGAATTACACTGGCGTGGGAATTACACTGGCGTGGGAATTACACTGGCTGGCGTGGGAATTACACTGGCGTGGGAATTACACTGGCTGGCGTGGGAATTACACTGGCGTGGGAATTACACTGGCTGGCGTGGGAATTACACTGGCTGGCGTGGGAATTACACTGGCGTGGGAATTACACTGGCGTGGGAATTACACTGGCATGGGAATTACACTGGCGTGGGAATTACACTGGCTGGCGTGGGAATTACACTGGCGTGGGAATTACACTGGCGTGGGCATTACTCCTCACAACCCTCCCATCCTCACCCATGCACCTCTCCCCTGTCATACCGTCACCCCCTTGCCCGCCCCTTCCTCAACGCGCTGCACATGTCCGGTGCTCCCCCCATCTCCATTCCCCTCAGCGCTCTTCGAAACCTCAACCTCACGCCTGGCCCACTCCCGCCAGCACTCTCTGCCCTCACTCTGCTCACACACCTGTAAGCTCAGACACCTGTAAGCTAACACACCTGTAAGCTCACACACCTGTAAGCTCACACACCTGTAAGCTCACACGCCTGTAAGCACACACACCTATAAGCTCACACACCTGTAAGCTCACACACCTGTAAGCTCACACGCCTGTAAGCTCACACGCCTGTAAGCTCACACACCTATAAGCTCACACACCTGTAAGCTCACACACCTGTAAGCTCACACACCTGTAAGCTCACACGCCTGTAAGCACACACACCTATAAGCTCACACACCTGTAAGCTCACACACCTGTAAGCTCACACGCCTGTAAGCTCACACGCCTGTAAGCTCACACACCTATAAGCTCACACACCTGTAAGCTCACACACCTGTAAGCTCACACACCTATAAGCTCACACACCTGTAAGCTCACACACCTGTAAGCTCACACACCTGTAAGCTCACACACCTGTAAGCTCACACACCTATAAGCTCGCACACCTGTAAGCTCACACACCTGTAAGCTCACACACCTATAAGCTCGCACACCTGTAAGCTCACACACCTGTAAGCTCACACACCTGTAAGCTCACACACCTGTAAGCTCACACACCTATAAGCTCACACACCTGTAGGCTCACACACCTGTAAGCTCACACACCTGTAAGCTCACACACCTGTAAGCTCACACACCTGTAAGCTCACACGCCTGTAAGCACACACACCTATAAGCTCACACACCTGTAAGCTCACACACCTGTAAGCTCACACGCCTGTAAGCTCACACGCCTGTAAGCTCACACACCTATAAGCTCACACACCTGTAAGCTCACACACCTGTAAGCTCACACACCTATAAGCTCACACACCTGTAAGCTCACACACCTGTAAGCTCACACACCTGTAAGCTCACACACCTGTAAGCTCACACACCTATAAGCTCGCACACCTGTAAGCTCACACACCTGTAAGCTCACACACCTATAAGCTCGCACACCTGTAAGCTCACACACCTTTAACCTCACACACCTGTAAGCTCACACACCTGTAAGCTCACACACCTATAAGCTCACACACCTGTAGGCTCACACACCTGTAAGCTCACACACCTGTAAGCTCACACACCTGTAAGCTCACACACCTGTAAGCTCACACGAATGTAAGCTCACACACCTGTAAGCTCACACACGTTTAAGCTCACACACCTGTGGACTTAATGTAACGATCACACAAGGATATGTTTCTGTATATACGCCTTCCTCTCGCTTTTTTTTGCTGCAGTAAATTGCTGAGGTCTATTTTCCCCTATCTCCCTCCTCCGTATCTCTCTTCCCCACTTTCTCCTCTCAGAGACATTCAGTTCCTCCCAGCCACCAGCCTCCCCACATGGATTACCGCCCTCTCCTCACTCGAGTACCTGTGCGTGCCGCCACACTTGCCGCCACACTTGCCGCCACATGTGCCGCCACACGTGCCTTCCCCTCACCATCCTGCTCCTCTGCACCTCACTAGCCTCGCCTACAGCTGTTCATCCCTCTCACGTGCACCAGAAGCACACACCCAGCATTCTCTCTGCACCTTCCGTCGTGATTGAGTCAGTGAGGTCAGTGCGCTGTGGCTGGTTACGGTGATGCCACGTGCACTGCTCCTTGCCCCACCCATGCCTCTCCACCGATTGGAGCGGCTGTGCCTCCCCCACCCTCCTTCCCTTGACCCCCCTGCAGGGATGTCACCGGCAACTTTCATGTGCACCGCTCTACACCGTTCCCCACCGAATGGACGGCGCTCACAGGGCTGGGGAGTCTGTGAGCCATGGCCGGGTCAAGACCACGCCATCTTGGATTGACACCTTGTGCTGCTCACCCGACCATTCACAGTGCTTTCTCTTTCTCCCGCCGTTCCATTCTTGCCATGCCATTGCCCGGTGACCCACTCAGCCCCACTGCCTTGCCCACTAGCCAGCAGTGCGCTCTCCCCTCCCCTTGCACCTCCAGGCGGGCCGGTCTGAATGGCTTCACTGGCTCTATCCCCTCCACCATCTCCGCCCTCACCGCCCTCTATGACCTGTACGCCCCCTTGCTTGCCCTCTCGTTCTGCCTCCCTCCCAGTTTCTCTGCTCACTCTTCGCCTCCTTCCCCTCGCCCTCGCTAGCATCATCTCTGCAAGGGTATCCATTCATGGACCAATCCACAGTCATCATCCAAAGGTGGCTATGCGATGGATGGTGGCCAAGCGATGGTGACCAAATGACGATCACACAACTGTCAGTCAACCACCGACCGACCATCACCAAGCAGCGATCACCAACTCACAATGACCAATCCACGGTGACCAATCCACGGTGAACAATGCACTATGACTGACTGAATTGACTAATACTGCTATTCATTACATTCCTGTGTCGTCCCATCTAACTCAGTGTGCCGTTCCCCTGTCCCCCGTGCGGGCAACAGAGAGCTCTACTACAACAACATCTCGGGCACCATCCCTGCTGCCATGGCCAACCTTACCCTCTCCTCCCTGTGAGCCCCACTCGTCTCCTTCCTCCTACCCACCCACTTGCACTCACTTGTTTGGAACTCTCTCACTCCCTCTTCTTGCTCTCCTTCTGTCAATCTTTCCTCCGCCTTTCCCGTCTTCGCCCCTTCATTTCCTTGATCCGTCTCTGGCCGCTCCCCCTGCATCGATCCCTCCCCCGCCCCCTCCCCCTCCCTTCCGTCCCCCCATGTCCCACACCACATGGCACCACATTGCGGCACGGCACAGGAGCCTGTTCTCCAACATGCTCTCGGGCACCATCCCTGCTCTCGACTCCATGTCGCTCTCCTCCCTGTCAGTGCTTGTGAGACCATGTCAGTGCTTGTGAGACCATGTCAGTGCTTGTGAGACCATGTCAGTGCTTGTGAGACCATGTCAGTGCTTGTGAGACCATGTCAGTGCTTGTGAGACCATGTCAGCGCTTGTGAGACCATGTCAGCGCTGGGCCTCGTACATGATCCATCGCCATGCTCTCATTGGTAATCCTTGCCGCTGTACGTGTGTTAATTTCACATCATAAGTGCCCCATTGAAAAAGATCCGAAGGCCGGATTGTTCAAGAAAATCCAGCTCTACTGGGAATCTCTTGCCCCCTCCTCATTGCCCGTGCTCACTGCCTTTCTCGCCCGCCTGCCCACCCGCCTGCCTGTCTTCCCGTGTGCGCGCCCATGTGTGCCTCCCTGCAGGGACCTCTCGTACAACCACCTGTCGGGCTCCTTGCCCACTGCCCTTTGCTCCATTGCAGACTCACTGTGAGCCACAGAAAGTCACGGGGTGTAGCAGACTAGAGGGAGTGAGCATGGGGCATGGCATGGTATCTCACCACCGTGTCGGGCTCACCATCTTGTGGAGAAGGTGTGCCCCGTTGCCACTCCTTGTGGACCAACCCCCTTTGGGGTGCGCTGCTCGCTACCCGGCACCGACGCTGACGCCCCACCTTGAGTCGGTTTTGAGTAGTTGCACACGTCACTTGCGGTTTAAAATTCTCGTCACAGGCACCACTCAACCTGTTATGCCTCGCATCGCACGCCCAGGTGTTTCTACCAGCGATAAGAAAAGGACATGTTGAGTAAACAGGGATGCGTGAAGGGTGTTGCCTGGACGCACACGTGGTTGGTTGCATGCGTCCTGGCTAGACATACCTGGGGAGGAAGGTCACTCGGTAACCACGCGCATCACATTGTGCGCGAGCGAGACGATACCTAAGTGTGTCAGTCTGAGTACCAAGGATCCTAGCCGCACAGCACAGCACAACGCCAGGGAATACAAACACCAATGGAGTCACCCCTAGGACTTAGGTTGTGGTACCCAAAGAGGTTGGCATCAGTCATGGCACGTGTGCTCTGGCCAACCACGCTACACATGGCATGCAAGGACGACCCCACGGCTCACTTCACTTCACAGGATCTCATATCACTGCTACGCTACCACCTACTTGCCCCCACCCCCATCCCCCCCCTTCATGTTTGGCATGCATCTGTCCCCAAATGGTTCTCCTCAGGAAGCTGGGTCACAACGATCTTGAGGGGCCCATGCCTGCGTGCTTTGACCGCGTCAGAGGTCACACGTGAGCTGTACCCTCCCATCCACCTCGCCCCACTCACATGCTCATCCACGTGTCTCCACCCTACCCCACGCATCTCACCTTCTCACCTGGACTCAACTCAGAGCCCGCACAGCTGGGCCCCATTGCGAATGAATATGCCCCTAATGGACAAACTCAATTGCCGCCACGGTCCTTGTTTCCCCCAGTCTCTCCCTTCCTCTCCACTCATCCGTCATAGTACAAACTAACCGCTACGGCCATACAGGCGTGTCTCCAGGTCTTTCTACCTGCCTCATTCGCCTGCTCTTTCCCTCCACCCGTGCCCCACCCCCCATGGCAGTGATCTGAGTTTCAACAACCTCTCAGGGCCCATCCCAGTGACCTTGAGTCGCCACGCACTGGACAATCTGTAAGCCTCAAACTACATGCTCTCTCAGAGCGTGTGATAGGATTCGGGGACTCTGGCACTTTGCATAGCGATCAGTTCCATAGAGGTCCGTTCCATAGAGGTCCGTTCCATAGAGGTCCGTTCCATAGAGGTCCGTTCCATAGAGGTCCGTTGAGACAGTAGATTCATGTGAAATGGATCCGTTCCATGCATGCATGCCCCCTCGTGCTGAGAAGCATAGAGGCAGCCAGCTGTGTGACATGTCGCCACACCATGCCAGCAACATGTGCCATGTGCCATGCTTCACTGCACCACACCACACGCCATCTCCTCCCTGCTCCCTTGCTCCCTTCGCCCTCACTCTCTCCTCCTTTTCTCCCTTGCTCCCTTGCTCCCCTCTCCCTTGCTCCCCTCTCTCTTGCTCCCCTCTCCCTTGCTCCTCTCTCTCTTGCTCCTTTCTTCCTTGCTCCTCTCTCTCGCTCTCCTTTCTCCCTTGCTCCTCTCTCTCTTGCTCCTTTCTTCCTTGCTCCTCTCTCTCGCTCTCCTTTCTCCCTTGCTCCTCTCTCTCTTGCTTCGAACTCCCTTGCCCCTCTCTCTATCTCCTTTCTTCCTTTCCTTTTTTCCCTAGTCATGTTCTCCATTTCTCCCTTCTCCCTGCGCCTGTCTCCATTCTCCCTTCTCCCCCCTTCGCCCCCAGGGACCTCACTAGCTCGGGATTGACCTGTCCTTTAGACGGCAGCGAGTGTGGGGTGAAGCAGAGCAACGCCTCCTCCTTCTGCAGCATCTGCTTCTCCTTCTGCTCCTCCTGCACACCCCATGAACGTAAGTACTTGTGCTGTCTTGAGATTAAAGATACGAGCATGAGAGTGATGCCACACCACCTTCAAAAGAGCATGATGAGAACGTATAGGGCTATATACACAGGTGGTTTGTGCATGGATGGATGGCGTGTGTGGTGTGAGGAATCAGGGTTGCGTTGCGGTGCATGCACATGCTGAGATCATACAGAGTAATGGAACATTCAGCTGGCACCGACCGTCCTTCTTATGTCTGCAACATGCATCAATCAACATGCATCGATCAACATGCATCGATCAACATGCATCGATCAACATGCAACATGCAACATGCAACGTGGAATGTGCATCCTCCCCTGTCCTGTGCTGTCCACACTCCAGTGTCGGCGCCCACCACCCCGCCATCAGCTTCCCAGGCGGCATCTCAGCCTTCCCTCACAGCTTCCCCACCCTCACCTCCCACAACCGCAGCTATTCGTTCCATGCCACACGCTGCCACCATCGGTCTTGTACTTGTTGTTGCTGCCGCTGCTGTTCTAATGGTGCTTACCCTAGGGAATATTCGAACTCCCAAGGGCTTCAGTGCAGTCCCACCCTCTCAGACCGACATTGAGCTGTGAAACCAGGAGCTGGGCGAGCGATTCAAGGATTATCACAATTAGTCATGAATACGTTTGTGACACTTTCTTTCTGGACATGTCTACAGCCGAATGTACCCTCAAGTCCGGTCGTGTTGCTACGACTTGCACAACCCTGTGCCTTGATCGGCGTTGCTAGGTTTGTCTATGTATTGCCTCCCTCCCCTCCTCCCCGTTGTTCCTTTCCTGCTCAAGAATTCGGCATTGTTCTGTTCTTCAGTTGGTTTTCTCCAAGAGAAGTTTGTTTGTTCCACTTGAAACCATTGTATTGAGTTCCTGCTAAGTTGCACCAGACCCTCGCCACAGGGCGCAAACGAGCTTCATCGGTAGAGCTACTGTATAGCTTTAACATATATTCCTACCTACCGTATCCTACATAACACAAACAAGGACTTTACCATGCCACTGCTTACAGGGCTGGAGGAAAACAAAAAAAAAACATGGTTGAGCAACCAGCAATACATAGGCAAGCCTCCAAATAGAGGACTAAAAACTACAAGAGGGATGAGAGGGTGGGTGGTTGGGGGAGACCCGTAGTGGTGACAATAGCAGCAACCTGGGTGTCATGCTATAGCAGAGCCACGAGAGAGAGCGCAGCGACCAAGAGGAGGGGGACTGCGCACAGCACACACACAAATGCGGGAAAATGAGGCATGTTAAACATGTGGGTTGAGGAGCGGTTGCACCCACAGTAGTAGCCATCACGAACGCACACAGCACAGCACACACAGGAGAGTCAGTGGCAAGAAATGAGGGGGGGGGAAAGGAGAAGAGAGTGCAGCGCTCACCTGCAGCAGCCTTGCTCTGTGATTTACTGGCAGGGGGTGACCCAGCAGGTGGTGCTGGCGTGCCACTTGCTGCACTCTTAGTCGCATCCTGCCCACCGCTACTGCTGCTGCTGCTGTTGCTAGACCCAGCACCCGTGGCAGCACTGCCGTCGGGCTGCCCGCCAGTGGCAGTGCCATTCGTGCCGGCGCCGTTCGCGCTGTCGTTAGCAACGCCACCAGGTGCCACGACAGGGATGGCGATGGGCATGGGCACGCCACCCTCTGCTCCTCCTCCTCCTCCTGCGCCCCCCTTGTCAAACACGGGCAAGTCGCGGAAGTGGGGGAAGAGCACGGCATCCACGCCATGCACCACCATGCCAGCGCTGTCCATCAGATCAGCCCGCACCACCCGAGCCACCTTCATGTCGCTGCCAGCCTGCTCCCACATGCTGCCGGACCCTGCCGCCCAGGCGTTGGAGGAGGAGTTGAGCCACGCGAGGTACTCAGTGGCAGTCACGTTCAGCCCCGGCACGGCCCCGTTCATCCACTCCGTCGCATTCCCCCACCACTGCTGCTGCGCGTCCGCGCTCCAGTTGCCCCAGTCGCCCCCCATGCCCCCCATGCCCCACCCGCCCATGACCCCCGGGATCGGGTCCACCTGGATGGAGGGCGGCATCTCGGCGGGCGCGGGCATGGCGGTGGCGGGGGGCACATCGGCGGGGCCGCCGATCATGGGGGCGGGTTCCATCATGGGTTGAGGCTCCATCATCTGCGCGCCAGCCACGCCGCGCGGCGCCACCGAGCCGTCGCCGTTGGAGGGAGGCGACGAGACGGTAGGGGGCAGGGGCACGCCCGGCCCGTCGATGGCGATGGCGGTGCCGTTGGTGTTCACAACGGTACCGTTGGCGCTGACGACGGTACCGTTGGCGAAGTACGTGTTACCCTCCGAGTCCACGGCCACGGGGCTCGTCGCGGGGTCAAAGATGACGGTGCCGTTGGCGGCGACGGTGGTGCCGTTGGGGTAGTACACGGTGCCGTCGTACCCCACGCTGATCCCCTCGCTCATCAGCGCGCGCTGCGCCGGCGTGTACGCGTTGAGCAGCGCGGCGGACTCGCTCGCGTTGAAGTTGATCCACAGCCCCTGCCCGTTCACCGTCGTCAGGTTGCCCGCATCCGCCGTGAACTGCGCCGCGATGGCCGCCGCGTTCAGCGCCGCCGTCGCCACGTGATACGCGAGGAGCTCCGACAGAGCCTTCAGCGCCTCGGGCCGCTCCTTCGCCAGCGCCGCCAGCGACGCGGGCGTCCCGTCGCCGGCAAACACGGCGCTCAATGCGGCGAGAAGCGGGTCGAAAGTCAACGGGTTCATATTTGGCATGGACATGTTTATATTGGGAAAGGTCCAGTTGAAGTCGGGCACGGTCATATTGATGCCGGGCATGGTCATGTTGAGATCGGGCATGGGAATCGTCATGTTATCCACAGGTATTGTCAAATTCAATCCGTCTGACCCGCCGGGATTCCCGGGAATCGCCACGTCGGGAACGCCGGGCAGCGGCAAGTCAACTTGCGGAAGGCCGGGAATCATCGCCGCGCTCGCACCGCCGCTAGCGCCTCCCGTAGCGGGGGCAACACCGGGCGCTGGGGTCGGCTGTGTGATGCCACCAGGACTGGCGGCGTCCGAACCGCCCGTGCCGCCCGAGCTGTTCCCCGGACTGCCCGGGCTTCCGGGGGTCTCGCCGCCGACGGCGGCGCCGGGGAAGGGAATGTAGGCGCTGAGATACGGCAGGGCGAGGGCGTGGAATGCGGCGCGCCATGCGGCGTCGGTGGGCGCGAAGAGAGTGAGCGGCGCGAGCGAGGGCAGCTTGGCGAGCAGCCCGGTGGCGTTGAGGACGAGCAGCGACACGTTGAACGACTGCGACGGCGACTCCGCGCTCTCCAGTGCCGCCGCTATCGACGTCGCGGCCGGACCCTGCGGTGCGCCGCGCACGGCGCACGGCGCGGAGAGCGCGATGGAAATGACGAGGCACAGCAGCGCTGCGCGTGGTACATTTTTGGTTGCCTGGAGCATTCTGGTAGAGCGAGGGAGTAGCATCTTGGGCGAGCGAAGAGCAAGCAGTGGATAGAAGGAACTTGGCAGTCAATGCGAGGTTGCACGTTGCTTGCCACACTTTTTGGCTGCTTTGAAGAGTGCAGCACCAAGCTCTGATCAGAGGCACAAATACACGCTAGTGTGCTTGTGGTATGGTTTGACGAAACGACCGCTGGGTTTTGTAGGCATGGGATGGGACTGAGTGGGCAGGGATGATGCTGTGGGGGAATGCGGGGGGGGGCACGAAAAACCGCTGATCCAGTCGCACTTGTCACGGTCCATGAACGAAAGAGATTCTTTCGCGGAGCATCGCGCGGTTCGCTCGCACCGCCAGTGCGCCACGCCACCACAGGCCGTACGGAGAGGCGGAAGGAAACACAGCGGCGGGAGAGAGGGGCCGTGCGGGAAAAGGTCGAGCGAGAAGGCGCGAAGAAGTTGCCGTCTACCAAGCCTGAGGCTACTTGGGCCCAGTTCGGTAGGCATTGGCCCCGTTCTGTTGCCGCATTGGCTTGAGGCCTCCGACGCATAGAACAGCGAGAACAGCGATGCTTCAAAAACAGGGGCGTATTCCTTAAAACAGGCTCGGGACCTTGAACTCCATCCCGAACCTAGCCAATGCTGTGCTGTGCGGAGAAGACAAATGCGGCAACAGAACGCTGAACTGGTAATGCGGTCTGAACCTACATCGAAAGTTCCTTTCACGGGCAAACCTGATGCGCCGCACTGCTATGCCAATCCCCACGACGAGGGGGGTTTCAGGCTAAGCACGGCTGCACCCGGGCAGGCAAAAAATTACCGGGCAGGCAATAATCCGTATTTCGCCAATCTTTCTGCTCGAATATTCCACGGTCTGTTGCCCAAAAATAAATTGTTAACGTCCCTAGAGTTTCGCCGCTGATGTGAGGTAGGATCCACGTGGCTTCAATCGACATGATGCTACCTTGAAGGTTCATTCCGCACCCGCTGTGCTGTGCTGTGCGGTTCTCGGCCAAAAGGCCAATGCGGCAACAGAACAGCGCCATTATGGCCATTTTCGCCATTATGGGCATTTTTAACGGGCCCCCAAAAAATGGCGCTTGGGCATTTCCAGAAACAACTTCGAAACTGGACTGTAGCTGTAGTGCACCTTCGGAAAAATGGTATGAGTGTTCGGTTGGCATTAATTGGGTGTAGATTGATGGAATCAATCGAGATTCCGGGTTTCGCAGAAGGTGCTTGAAAGTTGCCTTGATGGATCGCGTCCTCATGTGATTGGCTGGCATATTTGACCAGTCACTTTTGATTGCCCCGAATCACTGATACCCCGCATGGTGCGGGGCCTCGAGGCCGCATGGTGCGGCGGATCAGAAAATGGCCACTTTGCCAGAGAAACTGGGTTCGTGGAAGATTCGGGCAGTTGAAAACGCCTGCAAAAAATAGGGTGTTCGGGAGGCATTCCATTATTGTCTGGCTCGGCGATGATCCGCTTATATCGAGCCAAGATAACCCTTCACGCGCTTATCAAAGAAGGTTCCGGGGTGATCGGTTTACTGTAGCCCATCCGCCGAGGCCCTTTTTTTAATGCATCCGTGCTTCGATATGGCACTACCGTGTTTGTGCTTCTAGAATGTAACAGCGTCTAAGTAACTATGTAGGAACTTATATTCTCCTTACGTCACATTTGACTTCACCACGTACAACACTATGTAGTGTTCGCTCATGCCATCTCTCATACTGTAATATTCATTGACCAACTATTGCAATCCAGAAAATAGTTTTTATAGGTCGTCTGGATTCATTCAAGAACTTGGGTGCTTTCTGTTACGAATAGTGATTATTGAAACACTATTACACACTCCTCACCGCAGCAATCGGAGCACGTACTACCGAGAATGAAGACGGACAGGTGGAGGTGACATGAAGAGTCACACGGTTACGAAAGGATCTGGACCGTCGGGCAGACAGCATCAGGCAGCAGCAGTGGCGAGGAATCTGCCCGAACAGTTTCGTAATTGTCCAGAGTCGCACGGTTGGATTTCGCTGCAATAAGGGAATGTACCCCTTAGAGTACATGGCTAGCTAGGTCGATTGGTATTCCCTTGTAATCTTATTTATATCCTTTGTATTGCATGTTTCTATCATCTCAAGCATTTACATTCACTCTGTTATTGAGGTCAAGGGCCCACCACCACTACATTAGGACTGTGCGAACCTTCCTGAGGTGATCCTGAGGACGATCAACTTCTGATCGTAAGATGGTATGAGAGCGACTCAGGAATCCTTCGCACCGCCACCACCGAAATATTCGGCGAACGGAAAGTGGCGTCCGGCACACGCTCACGTGTGAGAATGGCCGGAGGATCTGGAGGTCAGACGAATCTGACGGCTGAAGCGCAGACTAATCCAGCTGCGACAAACGAGGACACGACGACAATCCCCTCCGTCGTCCTCGCACAACTGCTTCAGCGACTCACGAGCCTGGAGCAAGGGCTCCAAACATTGCGGAATGGCGACGCGGGAACATCTTCCCAACCCACTCAACCGGCCTCGAACGGCCAGAACTGCGCCCCGCAAGGCTTCTCTCTTGACACAAACGGCTCAACACCCAAGACTCCCTGTCCCAGCGATGAAGCAATTCTCTCTGCGCAATCAAGGTTTTTGAGCATATAAAAAATAAAGACAAGTGTGTGCTTTGACGGCAGAGATTTCTATACCTGGAGCTTCGAGCTGGAGCTACTGCTGCAAAACGCGCAGATCTTTCACTTCTTTGACGGGAGCTACTCGGGACCCACGGAGGAAACCGACGACGCAAAAACTAAGTACTACAACGAGTCCCTGATGGCGTACGGGGTCCTCCTTCGAAACATGTCGCCGACGGAGCAATTGAGCATTCGCTCATACAAAACCTCAACTGCTCCAGCCCTCAACGCCTGGCGCCACCTGAATGGTGTGTACCAACCGAAGGACTCAGTGTCGTCGAGCCGTCTACTCCAGCAGCTACTGGAGACCAAAATGGCACCAGGAGAGAAGGCCAACAGTTACCTTAATCGCTGTCGGAGCTTACGCGATCAAATCGCGAAATTGGGGAGCACGATTTCTGAGGAAATGTTTGTAAATATCGTGCTCCAAGGGCTCGGCCCCGAGTGGCGGCCCTGCAAGGCGCTTCTCCGACAGCAGGGGGTCATCTCGGAGGCCGCCCTTTGCGCCGCCCTCCTCGTCGAACAACGGGATATGGACCAGCAACGACCAGCGCCACGACGAGAGAGAGAACGTCTCGCCTTCTACGCGGACAACACAGAAGAGCGACGGCCACGGTGCCTCTACTGCAAAATCTGCAGGAATTTCGGGCACTTGGCGGACCGATGCAAGCATCGATCTCGCCCTCGTCAGACCAATCCGAGCACCTGGTCCGGCCGACAAGACGTGAGGAACGACACGCGTCCCGCCCAGGGGTATCAACCCCCATCGCGTAACCTGAATCCAACAACTCAGCAGCAGCAGTCATCACAGACTGCCCCCGTCCGCAATGTCATGGGGAACATGACCATGACGAGCGGTTCTCGTCGCCCGCGCGCGCGCTCACTTTCACCCGAGCTGGCGCCCGACCCAATCGAAGCGTCCTCGAACAACAATCCGTTCAGCACGCATCACGACTTCAGCGACGACAACAACCAGGACTGGAATCTCCCAGTCCCGCTGCTTGAGAGCCCCCCGCACGTACCTGACATGCGGCCGACACCGATCGACTGGATCGCACGCGAACAGTTCTTGAAGGTTGACACTCCGCACATCGTCACTCCGCGACTGGCGCTGCTCGCGCGAAACGACAACAGGCGCTACAACACGTGGTACCTGGACAGCTGCTGCGGGCAGCACATGGTGGGCTCTGAGCGTTACATATCCAACGCCGTTGCCACCCCCGCCGTCACTTACGTCACTGTGGCGAACAACACGCGGCTGCGCGCAAGCGCGCAAGGCATTGTTGTGCTCAAGGCACATGGCAGCAGAACACACATCACCCTGAATGATTTGTTGATTGTGCAGAACCTCCGCTTCAACCTGCTCTCGGCGGCGCAACTCCTGGATTGCGGAGTCATCCTCAGCACCGACCCCGAGACACGTGATATTCTGCTCCACTACACAATGCCGAACAAGATGTGCAGGCAGATCGGACGGGCGCACGCCGAGAACGGAGTATACGTCCTCGACTTCGACATTCCCGACTGCAGCGGCGATTCGCAGGAGTTGATTGATCTCGTCCCCCTGCGCTTCGAATCCCGGGCGCCCCGACTGGATTCCTCAACTGGAAGCACTGCCAGTCCCGTCCTGGATTCCTCAATGTAGCATGGCCCGGATTCCGGGACGGGACGGGATTCCTGGAGGGCTGCTTCATCGCCGCGACTGGAAGCACCCTGATGGGCGCCCCTGGGTACCTCACCACCCACATCCGCGCGAGTTGGCGCTACACGACCCTGATCCTGATGGCATCTGCAGGGACTGTCATACACCCACATCCTCGACAAGAGCGATCGCCGGTCGCGGTCTTGCCGCCATTCTCGAAGCAGAACGCGACGCACCGCCTGAGGAGGGCCTATCGCAACTGGAGCTGGAAACAGCCACACGGGTCGTCTTCGGCACGCCGGAAAATCCTCTCCCCGGGCCCGCTTCCCAGCACCTCCAAGGGATGCTTCGCGGCGTCGGAGTCGGCACCTTCGACGCACAAGGCAACCCACGGCCCTACACCGAAGAAAAGGCGGCAGCGATCTACGCTCATCGGCGCGATTCGAAGCAGAAACTCTCGCCGGCGGAAGAAGAGGCATTGGCGCAACGCGAAGCCGAAGAGCTTCGGCAGAAGAGCCTCACTGAGGCGCGCGGAACACTTGCTTGGGACGACAAGGAAAGCGCCTCCAATGAAGGGGGGTGGGGGAGCGCTGGCGAGTGGGGAACAAGCGACACAGGCGGCTGGGGAGCCGCAACCGGCGGCAACACAGGCGGCTGGGGAGCCGCAACCGGCGGCGACACAGGCGGCTGGGGCACAGGCGGATGGGGCGCATCATCTGGCGAAGAAACGAGCGGATGGGGAGCTTTCCGCGAGGATCAAAGGGGGGAAGCGGAAGAAGAAACAGCGCAAGCTGAGGTCGAACCTCCTATTGTTCCTCTTGGACGCCCTCCGCGCCGCCCTGCATTAGGACCACCGCCACCTGACATCCCTTCAGGTAGTGACCCCTGGGACACCATTGACTGGGGTAGTGCACCACTCACCCCGCGACGCACAGTCTACGGACCTGCCCCCGAACCGCGCGAACCGACATTTGTCCTTGGCACGATCCCCGGAACCAACATCCCCTACTCCATCATTCGCGACAGAGAATTTCTCGCCCTAATGTTAACAACGGCGAACGAAGAAGACGAAGCAGAAGAAGCAGCGGCGACTCTGCAGACGGCACCTGATGAAGACCCCGCAGAAGCACTCGCGCGCTACATGCGCACCTCCGGATTCCGCGCTGACGACGCCATCTGGCACCAGCGCCTAGGTCACCCCTCGCGCGTGACCCTGAAGAACTGCATCGACGCCGGCGTCTTCGCACCTGGCGCACTGCTGCGACCTGACGGCTCTGAAGTAAGAGGCGGAACTCACCCGCGCACCTGCACCATCTGCCCCGAGGCTGCGCTAAGTCACCAGCCCTTCCCCCTGCGTGAGCCAGGAACCAACCGCTACGCCAAGCTAGAGAAAGTTTACAGTGACTTCCTCAACGTGGGACACTGCGGCATCAACGACGAACTCTACACGCTCACCTTCGTTGATGCTGGAACACGCCATGTGTGGGTCGTAAACATGGAAGCGCGCAGCAGAGCATACGAAGCATTTCGCTTGTGGCTGGCGCACGCGCAGCGGCAGTCCGGGGAGAAACTGAAGATCTGGCAGTCCGACGGCGCGGCGGAGTTCAGGAGCAAGGAGCTGCAGGATTACCTTGCGCAAAAGGGGATCGAACATCATATTTCCCTCCCCTATGCACACCAACAGCAGGGCGTAGCAGAGCGCACGAACCGCACACTCATGACGAAGGTGCGAGCGCTAATGAGGCAGTCGAAGCTTCCGCCGATCTACTGGACCTACGCGATGCACCACGCCGTGCGGGTGCACAACCTACTGTCAACCACCGCGATCACCGGCAACTCCTCACCGCACGTGAAGTGGACGGGGAGGAAAGGCGACACATCCATGCTCCGCGTGTGGGGATGCATGGTCCAGTACCGTCCGCCGACATCAACCATCGGGATATTCAAGAGCCGCGCGCGCTGGGGGATCCACCTCGGCATCAGCCACGAATACAAGGCGTGGATCATCCTGGATCTCCTGAGCCAGAAAATCAAGAACGCACGCGACGTCATCTTCTACGAGCGCCTCTTCCTTCAGCAATTCCGCGAAGACGAGCAGACGAACGTGAACCGCGTCTACGCCAACGACGGGCACAGCTACGCCTCACCTGAGGACGACGCCGCAGCAGCAATCCTGGAGCAGGACCCCAGAGGCGAGTTCACGAGAGGCGATCGACACGACGACGACGACGACGACGATAATTCAGGAGAAGGAGGAGCGGGCGCAGCAGGGAGCGCAACAGGAGGAAGCGGAAGCGGCGGAGGAGCAGCACCGTCAGCCCCACCAGAACCAGAAAGCGACGACGACGATGTGCAGGAAGTCATCCCACAACACCGCCACGACAGCAACATCACCGGAATGCAGCTCCTCGGGCTCCATGCTGCCACCTCAACGGTGCCGCGCATCATCGAGCCTAAGAACCCACGACAAGCACTTACGGGACCTCACAGCAAGGAGTGGCGTGAGGCAATGGATGCGGAGATAAGGGCACTCGAGTCACGCGACACCTGGGTACTCGTCGACCGTGCAGCAGTGAAGGGGAGAAGGATCCTCTCCGGCAAGTGGGTCTTCCGCGTGAAGACCAGAGCTGACGGGACGATTGAGCGCTTCAAGGCGCGCTGGGTAGTGCGCGGCTACGACCAGAGACACGGGATTGACTTCGATCAAACGTTTGCGCCGGTGAGCCGTCACACATCCGTCAGAATACTCCTTGCCATCGCAGCCGCACGACATCTGCCGCTCCGACGGATTGATGTTAAGAACGCATTCCTGTACGCGCTCGTAGACGCAGTGATCTACGTGGAGCAGCCGCACACATACGGCGAAGGAGATTCGCGGGTCTGCCAGCTGCGGAAGTCCCTTTACGGGATTAAACAGGCGCCGAGACTCTGGCAGCAGTACCTGCACAACATACTGCTTGAAATCGGGTTCAAGCAACTGCCTCACGATCCTGGGATGTATCGCCGCGATTTCCGCGGCGAATACATCCTGCTCACAGTCTACGTCGACGACCTCCTCTACACAGGGTCAAGCAACGAGCTGCTTGAGCAATTCGAGAAAAACCTCGCAGGGCGCGTCGACATCACATGCAACCATGACGTGAAGCAGTTTCTCGGGCTCAACATCACCTACTCGCCGAAAGCCATTCATCTCTCAGCGGCTAAGTATGCAGAGGAGCTTAGCAAGCCCTTCAACATTGCGCCTGCACCACTCTCCACCCCTTACCGCACTCCAGGACCCAACCACAAGCCTGACAACAAAGCCCTGTCCCCTGCTGGGCTTCACAACTACCAGCAGCAGTTGGGATGCCTGCTCTTTGCATCTGTTACCTGCAGGCCCGGCCTTTCCTACATCGCGAGCCAGTTGGCTCAGTACTCTCGCAAACCAACGGCTGAGAATCTACTAGACCTCCAGCGGGCGCTCTAGTTCTTCATCTCCACGCCCAGCATCGGGCTCTGCTACTCCACCATCCCAACTTCGTCCTTCAACCTCATCGGCTACGTGGACGCCGATCACGCCGCTGACCCTAACAATCGACGGTCCAGAACGGGCTTCCTTTTCCGCCTCGAGCCCAGCGGCCCCATCTCCTGGAATTCACAGAAACAGGAGCTGGTTGCCCTGTCATCAGCAGAGGCGGAATTCATTGCAGCAACAGCAGCCGTTCGCGAAGGCCTCTACCTTCAGGAGCTGCTGCAGGAGGCGAAAATTCCAGCCTCGACGAACTTCCGGCTGCACTGCGACAACCAGAGCGCGATCAGGATCGCGAACAAGCCGGGATTCGTCAACCGCACCAAACACATCGCGCTGCGGTACTTCTTCGTCAAGGACGAAGTTGACAAGGGCAAGGTTGACCTAACCTACTGCCCGACGGGTGACATGGCAGCTGACTTCCTCACGAAGAAGCTGTCACGTCAGCAGTACCAGCACTGCTCCGAACTCAGCGGGGTAGTCAAGCGGGTCAAGACTCGCTACGGCCAGGAGTGAAGGGGGGTGTTACGAATAGTGATTATTGAAACACTATTACACACTCCTCACCGCAGCAATCGGAGCACGTACTACCGAGAATGAAGACGGACAGGTGGAGGTGACACGAAGAGTCACACGGTTACGAAAGGATCTGGACCGTCGGGCAGACAACATCAGGCAGCAGCAGTGGCGAGGAATCTGCCCGAACAGTTTCGTAACTGTCCGGAGTCGCACGGTTGGATTTCGCTGCAATAAGGGAATGTACCCCTTAGAGTACATGGCTAGCTAGGTCGATTGGTATTCCCTTGTAATCTTATTTATATCCTTTGTATTGCATGTTTCTATCATCTTAAGCATTTACATTCACTCTGCTATTGAGGTCAAGGGCCCACCACCACTACATTAGGACTGTGCGAACCTTCCTGAGGTGATCCTGAGGACGATCAATTTCTGATCGTAACACTTTCATTGCAACCGTCTTAGGTCCTGAGACTTCATCCTCGCTTGAATAAATTCGAGATCATGAACGTTACTCCATGAATGTTAATGCGAAATCTCTATTCCTTTAGGAAGCATATCTTCACTTGTTTGGACACTTCGCCGATGCTTGCGCAATTGTAATACTGTGGCAGCTTCTTGGTGACGAAGAGAACACCTATGTCACCGGTCACGTGTACCGGATGACCCCGGATATAAGCGCAGGCCTATGTTAAGCGCATGCGCTTGTATCTGGAGCAATGCGCTTATGGCCGATCCTCATTTATAAGCGCACCCCTTAACAAATCGTTACTTATTATAAGCGCAGCCATTTACATTCTTAAGTTTTTTTCTACATTGATATTTTTTTACATTACTCTGAAGGCCCTTAGGGGCTAACATCCTAGCTCCACTACTATTTTTTTAAACATAACATTTTCCTACAAGTTTAGCCACTAACAAGCAAACTTTCATAGCTAGTCTAGCCTAAGGGAAGGCAATCCTCCTCGTCAGACTCAGGCTCCTGGCAGTTGTTGCCCCAGAAGCCATCGGCCTGGATCTTGTCGTCGACATCCACCTCCTGCGTCAGCTGGCTCCTCCGGTACGCCATCGCCAGCTTGACCTCGCTCCTGTCCAGTGCGTTGCTAATGACGCACGTCGGAAACGTCTTCTTGATGGTCAGTGGGCACGGACTTCCATGCCTTGGAATCCACTTGAGAACAATCGCGGGAGGCGGTTTCTTGATGTTGCCTGCACGATGATGAAAGGGAGGGGAGAACAGGTTAGAACTTTAGGGCGGGGGAAACCAATGAACTCGCAGTGGCTTACCGGTAAGACACCGAGCCGCTTACTTGCAGCTGTCAATGTGTTCATGCCCTCATGCTCGAACCAGCACTGGTACTGCTGCCGCACCGATGCATTGAAGCTTTTGTTGATGGACACATCGAGGGGCTGCACGTCTACCGTGCAGCCCGCCATGACCACCGGCACGATGTTGTACCGCGCGAACTTCTTCTTGACCTCGGGCATCAGGTGACCTCGATAGGAGTCGAGGACGAGCATCGCACTCCGCCCGTGCACGCCAAACTCGGCTTGATGAACGGCACCACTGCCTTGTCGAGCCACATCTGCGCAAAAAAGACATGGGCGTAATTACCAATGTAATAGAAACACAACACACAAACAACAGATCGATGCGCTTACCGTTAGGGAAATCGCCCTTTGGCACTGTCTTGCGCTTGAAAAACACCCACGGCTTCAGCTTCTCCCCCGTTGCCATGCACGCCAGCATCACGGTGACTCGTTCTTTCTGGTACCCACCGCTGCGGATGGGCACCGACTTCACGCCCGTCTGCTCCACTGTGGTTGTCGCTGGCATCTCCTGCCATAGAGGCGTCTGGTCGGCGTTGAGGATGTAGCGACTGTCGATCTCATACTCATGCCGTGCTTCACCTATGAACGTCCAGAACTCCTTTCACCGTTTCTCCACGTCTGCGCAAACGGATGGAAGGACGAGCAGGAAGGCAGATAAGTAGCACGATACACATACAGAGTATAATGCAATCAAAACAAAACCACCAAGCGAATTCCATGAATTTGAGGGAAAACATGGCACTTACGTTGCATAGTTTTCAGCGCCACCTTGGTTTTCATGTGCACGCTGAGGTTCCACCGCTTGCGAAACCGCTCCGACCATCGTTGACTCCCTTTCCAGTTCACATCTGGGAACAGGAATTTCATCACCTCGCGCGACCACGGCGCCGAAACTGCAACACCACGGCGCCGCGAGTCGAGGAGCTGCAAGTAGACTTTCAGTTCCATCGGACGCTGAGGTTCCACCGCTTGCGAAACCGCTCCGACCATCGTTGACTCCCTTTCCAGTTCACATTTGTGGTGGATGCCGGACTCCCGCGCCACCTCGCTTACCCATGCCGCAAGCTCCAAGCGCACCAGCTACTTGAGCTTCTCCTGGGCGGT
This sequence comes from Closterium sp. Naga37s-1, assembly GCA_947471745.1. NCBI lineage: Eukaryota > Viridiplantae > Streptophyta > Zygnematophyceae > Desmidiales > Closteriaceae > Closterium > Closterium sp. Naga37s-1. The sequence continues at coordinate 3,122,006 of CANJKZ010000093.1, read as the reverse complement.
GTACGAGTGCCGCTTATGTTGTGTCGGCTTATGCCTGGGGGAGGGGGGGCGAGCATTCTGGTTCTCAACAGAGGGGTGGGGATGGTGTTTGTTAATCGGTCGATATGTAGGAATCGTCACCTTCTCGCGTGGGCGTCGCGCCACCAAGTCTCAACGCCGTCGTCTTCCGCGGCGCTGGCACCGCCCTCTGGGAACACGTCCGCCTCAGTGCCAGCCTCGGAGCCCGTCTCATCGTCGCCACCCGTTTCGCCGTCGCCGCGTGGCTGCTCGTCGCGGGTACATCGCCGTCGGCGCCCACAGCCGACTCGTCCCACGCGCAGTTTTCGGCCTGTTCCGAACGTGGAAGTTTAGGCGGCGGTGCTTCGACATACACATCGGCGGGCTTGTCGGACTCCGGTTCAGACAGCCACTCGCCGAACGTCGCTGGCAGCAGGAGCGGAGCACGGGCCGATTGCCGGCGTAAGCAAAACTCGGAACGGTAGCGAGCGGATTCGAAGGAGCAGGAGGAGCGGGAGGAGTGGGAGGAGCAGGTGGAGCAGGAGGAGCAGGGGGTGCAGGCGGCGCTAGAGGCGCTGGTGGCTCATGAGGCTCTGGAAGCTCACGGGTATACCACATGTCGTCGGTTAGGTGCCACGCGCGCTTAGGTTTTTTCTTAAAGAGGAAGTGGGTCCCGGTGAATTCCGCCATGGCTTCACCAGCCAGGCGGGCTAGAGCAAGAAACTGAATGAAAATATGAAAGTGGGGGTGCAGAAATGGGAAACGGAGGGGACCCCTGCAGGGTAGGCGGCTCGGGGTCCTCGTCAAAGACAGGCGGGAAACCCCCTCTTGAACCCGCAGAGGACCGTGCGTGGCAGCAAAATTGCTGCGCTGGCAGGGAATCTTCCGCACGCTTCGAGAGGGTTCGGATGAAATGCCCATGCCACGCAGCGCATGCCACTGTGATTGGGCCGCACGGCAAGTTTCGCGTTATCGCTGGCACGTGCGATGCTTCTAGACGAAAGTGTGGGGTGGGAAACCGAGGCGCGTTGCTGTTTTCGTATGGAATTCATGCACGACCCCACGTGATGCATAGTCGGCTTTATTTGCCCTACTACGGGCATCAATTTGGTATGGTTCAAAGTCATTTTTTTTTTTTTTACATATTACAAGCGCATACGCTTATACAAATGACTCAATTTTAAGTGCACCCCCTACAAATCAATGTTTTATTATAAGTGTCAAACTTATATGCTGCATGTTGTGTAGGGGGTACAACCCAATTAGGGTTTGCTGCTGGGACTCCTGCATGCTGCTAGTTCATTCATTCTCGTTCGTACTTCTGACATGGTTTTAGAGCAGGTCCTAGCCTAGGACCGGTTTTTTTAGGGCCCACCGAGTCGCGCTACCCCACGAGTCGCGCTGCCCTGTTAGCGTCGCACCGAGCTGCCCTGCCCTACGTCGCGCTGCCCGCGCACGCCCTGCCCTGCCTTGCCCGGGCGTCGCTCGCTGCCGCGCCGAGCTGCCCTGCCCGCGCGATGCACGCAGCCGCGCGCCCTGCCCGCCGCGCGCCCTGCCTGCCGCGCGCCCTGCCCGCCGCGTGCCCTGCCCGCGCACGCTGCCCACCGCGCGCCCTTGTCAGATATAGTAGGAGTACGGCCTAGGCTTAGTAGCCTAGGCCACAGTAGGACTACGAAAGGAGGCGCCAAGTACGAGCTAGGATTGTGTGCAGGAACAGAATTGAGAAGGAGTGATTGAACTAGCAAGCAGCAGGATACAAATAGCAAACCCTAAGGGGCTGTACTCACTATTGAGTACCCCACTGCAGGCTACACAAACAACATATTCTGACACACCCCCATAGCCAAAGTGGGGTGTAATCAGCACAATGAGCAGTCATAGCAATAGTTCATAATTATCAGCAAAGCTAGAGGCTATCACAGAGGGCAAGTGAGGAGGAGGAGGGACTATGAAAGAAGAGAAGATGGGAGGCGACGACTGAAGCTGCAGACACACGGGCAACAGAAGCGGCTGACACAGTGGCGGCTGACACAGTGGCTACCGAGACAGAGCGCCCCGGAATACTGGAGTAACTGGCTCTGCGGCTACGACGAGCGGCAGAAGCAACGGACCCACGGGCGACTGGTGCAGCAGGCTCTCAGTGGCTACCGAGACAGTGCGTCCCGGAATACAGGAGCAACAGGCTCTGCGGCTGCGACGAGCGGCAGGAGCAACGGACCCACGGGCAACAGGTGCAGCAGGCTCTCTGAGCTACTAGGACAGTGCGCCCCGGACTACAGGTGCTGCGGACGACAAGACAGCAGCCTCCACTCAACCTCCCCCGACCGTCCCACACCCCTCTCACACACCCCCTGCTGAAACCCTAGCTCCACTCCCACGGCACCCCCCTTAAACCCTAAACCCTCGGCTCCCACACACCCACCCCCCTCAGCGGCAGCTGCAGCAGTGGGAGACGGAGGAGGAGGAGGAGCTTCAGGTTACCCACACCGGTCACCCCCATGCTCGCCACCCCACACCCCCACCACCGCGGAACGTACGGCGGATTGGGAGCAATGGGCAGCACAGGGGGGGGGGGGGGGCTGCAGGGACGGGCCGCGGGCTGCTGCAGGTGCGGGCTGCTCCAGGGGCGGCTGCTGCAGGTGCGGGCTGCTCCAGGGGCGGCTGCTGCAGGCACGGGCTGCTCCAGGGGCGGCTGCTGCAGGTGCGGGCTGCTCCAGGGGCGGCTGCTGCAGGCACGGGCTGCTCCAGGGGCGGCTGCTGCAGGTGCGGGCTGCTCCAGGGGCGGCTCCAGGGGCGGCCGCTGCAGGTGAAGGTAGGAGGACGGGGGGGGAAGAACGCGGCCCCCAGGGCGCCCCGACGGCCGACGAGAAAGGGAGCCGCGCGGCCCCCCCAGGGCCGCCGCGACGGGCGACGGGAAGGGCGCCGCGCGGGCCCCCAGAGCCGCCGCGACGGGCGACGGGAAGGGCGCCGCGCGGGCCCCCCCGGAGCGCCACGACGGGCGACGGGAAGGGGAGGCCGCGCCCCCCGTGGTCGCCACGACGGGCGACGAAAAGGGCGCCGCGCGGGCCCCCCCGGAGCGCCATGACGGGCGACGGGAAGGGGAGGCCGCGCGGCCCCCGTGGTCGCCACGACGGGCGACGAGAGGGGAGGCCGCGCGGGCCCCCGTGGTCGCCACGACGGACGACGGGAGGGGAGGCCGCGCGGGCCCCCGTGGTCGCCATGACGGACGACGAGAGGGGACCGCGCGCGAGCCCCCCGTGGTCGCCACGACGGGCGACGGGAGGTGAGGCCGCGCGGGCCCCCGGTAGCAGTAGAAACGACGGGCGCCACGACGGGCGCCACGGAGGGGTAAGCCGCCACGCGTCCCGAGCGCGCGGCGGGCAGAAACCCTAATTTCGGCGCCGCGCACCACGGGGCGCGCGGCGGACAGTACGGCAGCGGAAGCGGGTGGTGGGCCCATACACAGGAAGGCGGCAGACATGCCGCCCTCTGATACCATGTCAGATATAGTAGGAGTACGGCCTAGGCTTAGTAGCCTAGGCCACAGTAGGACTACGAAAGGAGGCGCCAAGTACGAGCTAGGATTGTGTGCAGGAACAGAATTGAGAAGGAGTGATTGAACTAGCAAGCAGCAGGATACAAATAGCAAACCCTAAGGGGCTGTACTCACTATTGAGTACCCCACTGCAGGCTACACAAACAACATATTCTGACAGCCCTGCCCGCCGCGCGCCCTAGCTGCCGTGCGCCCTGCCCGCCGCGCGCCCTGCCTGCCGCGCGCACTGCCTACTGCGCGCCCTGCCCGCCGCGCGCCCTGGTTGCCGTGCGCCCTGCCCGCCGCGCGCCCTGCCTGCTGTGAGCCCTGCCTGCTGCGCCGCCCTGCCTAAGGGCCGCGCGTAGCCACGCCGCCGCTGCCTTGGCCTGCCGTGCCTGCGCCCTGCCCTACTGCTTGTGTGCCATGCCCGCTTCGATCCGGAGGGCCGCCCGATAGAGTTCGAAGCATGGCTCGATGATCTACAGCTCTACTTACTGAGCGACTCTAAGGACGGTGTTTCACTGTTTAACCTCACGTCTGAAGCCTCTCTCGCCCCTGCCCCCACAGCTGACAGTACGACTCGCTCACAGTGGCTTACTCGTGACGCTGTTGCTCGCCTAGCCGTTCGCAACCACCTGCCGTTAGACGAACGCGCTCACTTTGGCCAGCATAAGACTGCTAAAGCCCTGTACGACGCTGTAGTCGCCCGTTACACCTCACCGGCCACTGCTGCTCTAGGCCGCCTTCTACTGCCCTACCTGTACCCCGAGTTGTCCGCCTTTGCCACAGTCGCCGACCTCGTCACTCACCTTCGCACTAGTGACGTCCGCTACCGAGCCGCGCTTCCGCCGAGTTCCTAGCCAAGAACCCCCCTCCCATGTACATCACTCTCTACTCCATAGTCACCCGCCTCCCTGACACTCTTAGCGCAGTCAGGGATCTCCTTCTCGCCCTTGACCCAACAGAGCTCATTGTCGACCTGCTCGAGAAGCACCTCCTTGCAGCTGAGACCAACATAGTCACTGTAGGTGCTTCTCGTGGCACTCCTCGCACTCCCTTCTTTGAGGGGTGTTTTCTCTCCCCCCTTGTCCCCTCAGTCGCCTCTGCTGCAGCTGTGGACTACCTTCGTGCTGAGGAGGTAGGAGCTGCGTCTGCCCCTAGTGGGAGGCGCCGCAGCGGCAGGGGCAAGGACGGCAGGAGCGGTGGGGGTGGCAGTGGTGGAGGCGGTGGTGGGGGCGGTGGAGGTGGCGGTGGTGGCGGAGGGAGTGGTGGTGGTGGTGGGGGTGGAGGCGTAGGTGGCGGCGGTGGTGGCGGCAGTGGGAGTGGTGGCGGCGGCAGTGGTGGCAGTGGTGGGAGTGGAGGTGGCGGCAGTGGTGGCTGCCGGGGTGGTACCAGTCAGAGGGGAGGCTTTGGCGGTGGTCAGCGGCAGTGTTGGTGCAACCCTACGGTTTGCACTCGGCTTGTTGTCCGTGTGCGTGAATGTGTGTGTGTATGGAATGGTATGAATGTTTATAATTGTGTGTGAATGTTGAGTCATGATGTCGAGTGTGTGTGTCGAGTCAATAGCGAGTTATCGCTAGACGCGTGTTACGCGGTCGTTTGTGTCTCGCGCGCGGTTTCTATTTTGTCGTGCGCGGTTTCTATTTTGTCCTGTGTCGAACGTTCGGCGTGTCGCAGGTGTGTGCAGCAGACCCATCAAGAACTCAAGGATGAGTTTGTGATGAAGAGCCCGAGCCTTGGTGTCAAGCCTCAAGTGATTTCGAAGCTCGCCAAAAGGGTACACCTCAAGATATTGAAGATAGTTACATTACTTTGTGTAGTGTAACATTTCACTTGGTGTAGGCCCTAGTGAAGGGTAGTTTCGAGACCCTTCGTGGTTGGGGACAGTGTGGCACTGTTCCACATCACTGTACCTCGGCTCTTGGGGTTTGTAGGAGCTGGGAGTCATTCCCAACTCGTAACTCTTCCTATCTTGTGTTCTAAGACTATAGTGGCTGCCATAGTACCGTTCGTTCAAACCGACGCTGTGTCGTCAATTCTTTATCAAATCGTGCAATCTAAATTGCTAATTGTAGACGACGTGAAGACGCTCCAGATCCAATTTGAATCAAGTCATTTGCAGCTGTGAGCAGAACGCTATCAACGTTTGAAGCCGCTGTGCAGAAATCCGTCTGTGCTCTCTATCTTTCGTTTTAGGCACATTCAAGCCTATTGTGACTATAACAAGTGGTATCAGAGCCCCTTGGAGCAGTTTCGACAATGTCTGGACCTGAGGAAAGGGGTGGCAGAGGTGCTGGTGGCAGTGGAGAAGCTCAAGCTCAAGGCCAACCCCGTGATTCAGCCATGGCGCCCATGCAACCAAGTCTTGGCCCACCTAGGGATGAGCCTAGGGTGTTTGGGCTTGACAAGTTCAACGGTGACAACTTTGCTGAATGGTCCTTCAAGATGGAGAACATCTTTGACCACTATGACCTGCTGGAGGTGATGGAAGGAACGGAGAAGCGCCCCGAGAACGACCCGGAGAAGAGCCCGTGGGTGCGGAAGAGCGCACAAGGCTATCTCTTACTTGGGCAAGCGTTGGGGAGCAGTCAGATCCGTCACATCAAGCCATTCCAGCGTGAACCAGAGAATGGACCAAAGGCATGGGCTGCTCTCAAGGGTGTACATGCTCCTGCAACAGCGGCGGTAGCGGTGGTGTTGGAACGGCAAATGGCGGCACTACGAATTGAAGAAAATGAAGCGGTTGAAGAAGGGGTGCAGAAATTCTTCGACTTGTTGACGCGGCTTGAGGGAGCTGATTTGAACTACAGTGAGCTCCAAAAGAAGACCAAGTTGCTGGCCTTACTCCCAGAGTCATGGTCCTCGCTCATCATCAACCTTAATCGCGACTTGCCCCGCCTCTCGCTTGAAGACGTGAAGCGAGCTATCCTTCAAGAGGATTTCCGCCGCCGTGAGTTGGCGAGTGTGGATGGCGCTGGGGCAGCGAGCATTGGCCGTGGATATGGTCGAGGAAGAGGCAGAGGACGAGGGGGAGGAAGGTTTGGTGGCAGCAACTTCGGCGGAGGCCGCAGGAGTGGCGGTTACGGCAGCGACGACAAGAGCTACGGACGCGGTCGCGGCCGATTCGACGGCGAGTGTCACTATTGTCACAAGAGCGGACACATGTGGCGCGACTGCTACAAACTCCCTGATGGTTGGACCCCTGCTCAAGGCCAAGAGGGTAGAGGAGCAGGAGGAGGGAGAGGACGAGGCCGTGGAGGCCGTGGCGGTCGCGGTGGCGGAGCTGCAAACATGAAGAGCGGAGACAACGACAAGGACCCGAGCGACGATCGATACCCGGGTCTATTCTACTTCGTGTCGACGAAAGTACCGGCTGGTCCAGAGAAGGATGAAGGCTTTGAGGAGCCAGCAGCTGTGGGGAAGGTGACCCTACACCCCCTGGACTATTGGGTGATTGATAGTGGCGCTACCTATAGCATGACACCTCGCCCGGACTTGCTCACCGAACTCGAGCCGTCACCGGTGAAGCATGTCACATCGGCTTTGGGGCAGCGAGCAGAGGTGAAAGGCATGGGCAAGGCCATGTTCAAGGGTGCTGATGGGAAGATGGTGGGCCTCAAGAACGTGCTTTGGGTGCCCAGCCTTGCTGCAAACCTGATTTCCGTGCGGCGGTTGGCAAAGGCCGGCATGGACACGAACTCGAAGGGAGCCAAGACCTACACCGCAAGGCTTGGCGATCGAATTCTTTGGGACCTTCATGAGGACAGGGATGTCTACAACGAGATGTGGCAGATCCCAGTGGTCCCTATGCCTAAGGAGAGGCAAGTGGCAGCAAGCATCAGCACCAAGGATGGAGCGGTCGGTAGCGACGATGGCGCGAACGGTCGCGCTAAGGAGAATGAGCTCAAGAAGAGAAACCTGGAGGGACCAGCAAGTTCAGTGAACCTAAGGAAAGTGGTGCAGCAACCAAGGAGCAGCAAAAGGGTGAGGAGAACCCAGAGGCAGCAGCGGAGGAGGACTACGGAGAGAGTATGTGGGGCGCTATTGCGAGCGCGGCATTCTCCAATCCAACTTCGGCTACGGGGGAGTGTGATTGGCTCACCTTGCATCGGCGCATGGGGCATGTGGCCCTGCCCATCTTGCAGCAGCTAGTGAAGAATGAGATGGTTGCTGGCATACGTGTGAAGGGGGAGCCCGATGAGGTGCTTGGCTGCCCGACGTGCATTCAAGCCAAGTTCACCCGGTTTCCGTTCCCTAGTTCGGAGGCAACGGCAAAGGCACCGCTTGATGAGGTGGTGATGGACGTGGTGGGCCCCCTGAAGCTTGGAGCTGCTGGAGCTGAGTATTTTCTCACCATTGTCGACGTCTACACCCGCATGACTTGGGTGTACGTGCTGGCCAAGAAGAGCGACGTGGCTGAAACGTTGAAGACGGATTGGTTCCCGATGGTGGAGCGGCAACAAGACCGTCTAGTCAAGTCAATCCGCACCGATCGAGGGGGAGAGTTCCTGAGCAAGGAGTTTGGGTTGTGGCTGAAGAAGAATGGTATTCGGCACTCCCTCACCATGCCATACTCCCCTGCAATGAACGGCATCGCCGAGCGAGCGAACCGCACAATCACGGAGGCGGCACGCGGGTTGCTCATTGAAGCCGGGCTACCCGACTATTTCTGGCCTGATGCGGTGCGGAGCGCGTGTGTGGCCAAGAACAGAGCCTTGACTCATGTGGGAGCAGACAAATGGGTGCCCTATGTGGAGTGGCTAGGAAGGAAGCCAAAGGTGGATATGCTTCGGGTGTTCGGGTGCATGTGCATGGCGCTCGTGCCTAAGCATCTTCGGCACAACAAGCTTGGTGCCAAGGCGGTGTGGGCCGTGCACTTGGGCATGGCTCAAAACAGCAAGGGATGGCTTCTTTGGGACCCATTCACCAAGAAGTTCTTGGTGAGCAGGGACTGCAAGTTCATGGAGAACTTCATGTACAAGGATTGGAAGGCGGAGAATGAGGCGAAGATAGGCGTGCGGTTTGGGGAGGTGAAGAGTTCCGGTTTGGAGCATGTGGAGCTGCCTTTGGAACTGAGCAGCGGCAGCACAACCACAAGGCAATCCTCCCTTGTGAATGGGGGAGAGGAGGCCAATGATGCAGAGGAAGAAGAGGAGGAGGTGCAGCAAGTGAGCGAGCGTGCACCGTCACTTCCTTCCCGTACTACGAGTGCTCCACGGATTCGAGCCACACCGCAGCAACGCCAAGACCTTCAAGTCCCTGCAGCTGAGGAGGAAGGAAGGGGGAAGAGGAGAGTTCAACCCCCTAATAGGCTGACCTATGATGCGCCGGGAAAGCAGGGCAAGACAGCCCTGGCCGGAGCGGCAATGATGGTCGGAGACGACGAGGAGAGTGACTACGAGGAGTGTGCCTTCGCGTTCTTCTCTCCGGTGGAGATGCCGGGAGAACCAGCAACTCTCAAGGAGGCTTTGGAGAGTAGTGATGCTGAGGAGTGGAAGAAGGCCATGGAGAGTGAGCTGAAAAGCATCGAGGAGAATGACACGTTTGAATTGGTGGAGCTACCGGAGGGGCGTACGGCGATAACGTCCAAGTGGCTCTTCAAAATCAAGTCGGATGCCGACGGCAAGATCGAGCGCTACAAGTCTAGGCTTGTAGCCAAGGGGTACCAGCAGAAGGAGAAGGTGGACTTCAAGGAGCTGTTTGCCCCTGTGGTGAAGCCGACGACGCTGCGAACCCTATTCGCGGGAGCCGCCATCAAAGGATGGGTAGTAAAGCAAATGGACATCGTAACGGCATTCCTTAACGGCATCCTTGAGGAGGAGATTTTTATGGCGCAGCCAGAGGGGTTTGATGATGGTAGTGGCAGAGTGTGGAAGCTGAAGAAGGCCCTCTATGGGCTGAAGCAGGCCCCTAGGCAATGGTACATGAAGCTGCGCGAAGTGTTGGAGGGGATCGGCTTCACTCCCTCAACGGCCGATCACTCCTTGTTCATGCTTGGCGAGGGGGAGCAGAGGAGTTTCATGGTGGTTTATGTGGATGACATCCTCATTTTCTCACCCTCTTCTGACCTTGTGAAGGAGGTGATGCTGAAGCTTCAAGACAAGTTCAAGTGCAAGGCCCTTGGTGACGTGAGCTTCTACCTTGGGCTCCACATCGAACGAGATGTGGAGAAGCGGTGCATGCGGGTGCATCAACGAAAGTACCTGGAGGATTTGGCTGCCAACTTTGGGCAGAGTGAAGGCCATGTGGCTACACCCTTTCCCTCTGGGTTCAAGTGTGTGAAGGGACCAGAGGAGGAGAGCGTTGGTGAAGAGGAGAGGCGCCGATTTCACTCGTTGGTGGGCAGCCTCATGTATGCGGCGGTAAACACCCGACCGGACGTCGCGTTTGCTACCGGGCAGCTGGCTAGGGTTGTGCAATGCCCTAATGAGGAGCAGGTAGTAGCTGGAATGAGGGTGGCCAAGTATCTTGGCCAAACACCGACCGTTGGGCTGCAATACTCGGCGGCGGCACAAAGGCGCCAAAAGGGCGCGGATGGTGTTGAACCCGGGCGTTTGTTCCTCACCGCCTACTCGGATGCTTCATATGCATCAGAACCAGAGGACATGACAAGTGTGGGAGGCTTCATATGCTGTGTTGGTGGAGGCCCAACTGCTTGGGAGAGCAAGAAGCAGGTTGACCAAGCTTTGAGCTCGGTGGAGTCCGAGTACATGGCACTCTTCCGTGCCGTACGGAAGATTGTGTGGCAGCGGCGTTTGTTGGCTGAATTGGGGGAGGAGCAGCAAGGACCTACCCCACTGTACTGTGACAGCCAGGGTGCCATTGCTCTTGCTAAGAACCCTGTGTTGCATGGACTCACGAAGCACATGAGGGTGAAGTGGCATTGGACGAGGAGCATGGTAACCGCGGGTGAAGTTGAGTTGCGCTACGTGAAGACCACGGGGCAGCCGGCTGACATGATGACCAAGAGGCTGGTGGAGCAGCAGCATTGGAAGTGTTGCAAGCTGGCTGGGATGGCTCTGAACTGAGAGAGCAACATATCCTAAGGTCAACAATCCGAGGGGGAGTTTGTTGGTGCAACCCTACGGTTTGCACTCGGCTTGTTGTCCGTGTGCGTGAATGTGTGTGTGTATGGAATGGTATGAGGGCATGGGATAATATATATTTCATGCTTATAATTGTGTGTGAATGTTGAGTCATGATGTCGAGTGTGTGTGTCGAGTCAATAGCGAGTTATCGCTAGACGCGTGTTACGCGGTCGTTTGTGTCTCGCGCGCGGTTTCTATTTTGTCGTGCGCGGTTTCTATTTTGTCCTGTGTCGAACGTTCGGCGTGTCGCAGGTGTGTGCAGCAGACCCATCAAGAACTCAAGGATGAGTTTGTGATGAAGAGCCCGAGCCTTGGTGTCAAGCCTCAAGTGATTTCGAAGCTCGCCAAAAGGGTACACCTCAAGATATTGAAGATAGTTACATTACTTTGTGTAGTGTAACATTTCACTTGGTGTATGCCCTAGTGAAGGGTAGTTTCGAGACCCTTCGTGGTTGGGGACAGTGTGGCACTGTTCCACATCACTGTACCTCGGCTCTTGGGGTTTGTAGGAGCTGGGAGTCATTCCCAACTCGTAACTCTTCCTATCTTGTGTTCTAAGACTATAGTGGCTGCCATAGTACCGTTCGTTCAAACCGACGCTGTGTCGTCAATTCTTTATCAAATCGTGCAATCTAAATTGCTAATTGTAGACGACGTGAAGACGCTCCAGATCCAATTTGAATCAAGTCATTTGCAGCTGTGAGCAGAACGCTATCAACGTTTGAAGCCGCTGTGCAGAAATCCGTCTGTGCTCTCTATCTTTCGTTTTAGGCACATTCAAGCCTATTGTGACTATAACAGGCAGCAGCAGCAGCATCAGCGTGAGACCCCTTCGCCCCAGGAGCTTCGTGAGTTGTTTGCTCAGCGTGGGGCGTCTGGGGGTAGTGGTCGCTGCCCGTACGTCATTCGCACAGGTGACCGCACTGGTCAGACATGCGAGAAGTTTCACACTCAGCACCGCTGCTTCTCCCGTCTTGATGACGCCTGGCGCACAGAGTTTCCCGACTCGACTGAGCTCCCCCGCTGGGCAGAGCTCCTTAGGCAGAATGTGGACATCTTTGCTCTTGACTATGATGGTATCCTTTCTGCCATGTATGCATTGACTGTTAGTGCTGAGGGTGACTGTTACTTGTGTATGCCGCCCGACCCAGGTATCGAGGCCGCTGCTCTAGGTGCTAGTGAGTCTGCTGCTCTAGGTGCTGGTTAGTCTGCTCTCTCTAGTACTGCGCCTGCTGCGGCCTTGCACACCTTCACGCTTGACTCAGGTGCTTCCCGCTGTTTCTTTCGCGACAGTACCACAGTTACACCATTCTCTGCACCTGTTGCAGTCTCTCTGGCTGACCCCTCTGGGGGCCCAGTCCTTGCACGTTGCTCCACTGCTCTCCCGTGTCCGGCGGTTCTGTCTGGCTCACTGTCAGGTCTTCACCTCCCCTCGTTCTCTACAAACTTGGTGAGCAACACCGTCCTTCAGGATGCATGGGTTGACACCTTCAGCCCTGGAGGACAGCGTGTGGCGATCTGTACGTGCTCCCGGACTGGCCGGCACCTGGCCACGTTCACCCGTCGGCCTGGGTCGAGTCTGTACACACTGAATACTGAGCCTCCTCAGGTAGCTGTGTCTGCGTCAGGTCAGATAGCGGCCCCCTGCTCGTGTCGCACCCTGTCACACCGGACGCTCCTTTGGCACCACCGCCTTGGTCACCCCTCCGTGCAGCGCCTCCGTGGCATGCACTCGCGTGTCCTTGTCTCTGGTCTCCCCCGGTCTGTGCCTCCCCTCCCACCCTCGCCTGCTCCTCCCTGCCTTCCCTATGTCGAGGGGCGGCAGCGCACTGCTCCTCACTCCTCCTCGTTTCCCCCGACGATTGCTCCCCTGCATACTCTCCACATGGACGTGTGGGGCCCGGCCCGCGTCCGTGGACAGGGCCGCGAGCGGTACTTTCTGTTGGTTGTTGACGACTACTCGCGTTACACCACGGTCTTCCCCTTGCGCAGCAAGGGGGAGGTCCCTGATGTTTTGATCCCTTGGATCCGCGCTGTCCGTCTCCATCTCCGCGAGCGGTTCCACACGGACCTTTCAGTCCTGCGTCTGCACTCTGACAGAGGTGGTGAGTTTTCCTCCGACCTCTTGAGGGACTTTTGTCGTGGGGGCATTCTCCGGTCGTTCACGCTTCCGGCCTCTCCGCAGAAGAATGAGGTTGCTGAGCGCCGCATTGGCTTAGTCATGGAGGTCGCTCGTACCTCCATGATCCATGCAGCTGCCCCCCATTTTCTGTGGCCGTTTGCGGTCCGATACGCTGCGCATCAGCTCAACCTCTGGCCCCGTGTCTCCTTGCAGGAGACCTCGCCTACACTGCGTTGGACGGGGAAGGTTGGCGATGTGTCGGTGTTCCGGGTCTGGGGTTCTCGTTCCTTTGTCCGCGATACGTCCGCGGACAAGCTCTCCTCCCGCGCCATTCCCTGCGTCTTCCTTGGTTTTCCCCCTGACGCGCCTGGCTGGCAGTTTTACCACCCCACCTCGCGCCGTGTCCTGCCCTCTCAGGACGTCACGTTCGACGAGTCGGTTCCCTTTTACCGTCTCTTCCCCTACTGCACTGCCCCTCTCCCCCCCCCCCCCGCCGCTCTTCCTTGCACCAGGTCCTCCTCCGGTAGACCCCCTCCCCCTCAGGGTCCTGCTCCCTCAGGTGTGTCCTAGGTAGACCCCGGCGAGGTAGCTGTTGACTCTGGTGCTGCTGGCGGTGGTGCTGCTGAGGGTGCTAAGCCTGAGCGTGCGGAGCCTGGGGGTGCTGAGCTTGAGGTTGCTGAGTCTGAGGGTGCTGGGCCTGGGGGTGCTGAGCCTGGGGGTGCTGAGACTGGGGGTGTTAAGCCTGGGGGTGCTGAGGTTACTGGAGGTCCTACAGGTGCCTCGTCACAACGGGAGTCTCTCTCTCCACCGCAGCTGCGCGAGTGGTTTGCTCGGCGCTGGAGCCTTCGGAGTGGCGCTGCTAGAGCTGGAGGTGCTGCCGGCGTTGGAGCTGGAGCTGCTGGAGGTGCTGGAGTCGCTGGTCCCAGAGGTGCTCTTCCTGGAGGTACTGGAGCTGCTGGAGCTGGTGGTGCTGCAGGCGTTGGAGCTGGAGACCCTGTCGCTGGAGCTGGAGGTGCTGGAGGTGCTGGAGCCGCTGGTCCCGGAGGTGCTCGTACTGGAGGTACTGGAGCTGCTGGAGCTGGTGGTGCTGCAGGCGTTGGAGCTGGAGACCCTGTCACTGGAGCTGGAGGTGCTAGAGCCGCTGGTTTCGGAGGTGCTCGTTCTGGAGGTACTGGAGCTGCTGGACATGGTGGTACTGCATGCGTTGGAGCCGCAGGTACTAGAGGCGCTGGAGCTGGAGCTACTGGAGGTGCTGGAGCTGGTGGTACTGCTGGCGTTGGAGCTGGAGACCCTGGAGCTGGGGGTACTGGTGCTGTAGGTGCTGGTTCTGGAGGCACTGACTGTACTTCGTTCCACTGCTTCAGCAGGTTCTTGGTCTCCCGCCTTCTACTGGCTATACTCCTCCCTTCCTGTGTCCACCGCCTGACCAGTCGCAACCACAGTTACAGCCAGCCTCCCCACTGCCTGCTCCTTCTTCTTACACTGAGCAGCCCGGAGGTCTTACCGAGCGTCGTGAGCCTGCGTCTCGTCCTGCCTCGCCTGTTCGCGCTGTTCGCACTGGTCGTCGTGTTCCGCGTCAGCGTCCTCCTCCTGTCCCCGGCACGCACCAGATGGCACTTCGTCCTTCTTCTATTCCACTCCAAGTCCCTATGCCGTCTCCTCCTGCGTCCTCCCTTGCTGACGGTCCGGACCCTGAGTCTGACTCACTTCGTGCTGCTAGTCCTACTGTTACGCGTCTGCTAGCCACTGTTGTTACTGACCCTTCGTTTGAGTCCACTGCTGCGTCTGCCCTTGTTGCTGAGCTTCAGGCAGGGGAGGGGGCTGCTGACCGACTTGGGAGAGCGGCCTCGTTCTCTTCCAGTTGTGTACATAGACAACAAGGCCATGATTGCCTTGTGTCAGGAGCACATAACGAAGCACATCGCTCTGCGTTACTTCCTTTCTCGAGAGCTGCAGCATTGTGGCCAGCTTCGTCTTGCTTACGTGGCCTCTTGGGCCAACACCGCTGATATCTTCACCAAGGCACTTCAGCCTTGTGATCATCAGCGTTTCTGTACCTACTTGGTCTCACTTGCTCACTTCTTGAATTTGCTTGTACTGTGATCTTTATACATATACCTGCATGCTTACACTTGCTAGGTTGTGATCACTGTATATAACTATGCATGTGAACTAGCCTTGTGGCCATTTGCTTGTGCTCAGAATGCGTGGTGACTTTGTAATCCACCCTGAGCTTGCTTTGCTTTTCTTGACTGGTCTTGTGACCTCTTGTTCTCCCCCACTTTGCCTATGGGGGTGTGTCAAACTTATATGATGCATGTTGTGTAGGCTGTATTGGGGTAGCCCATGTTGGGAACAACCCAATAAGGGTTTGCTACTTGTACTCCTGCATGCTGCTAGTTCATTCATTCTCGTTCGTACTTCTGACAATAAGCGCACCTGCGCTTATATCCGGGGAAATTCCAGGCGGATGGCTAGTGGGCTTGAACCAGAGAAGTATGCAGGCTCCTAACTGTCGATTTGTTGCATCGACATGATCAGCGTCAACGTATCTGATGCGGTTACTATGTGCGACGAGGGTTAAGTAGGTGATGCTGATATGAGGTGACAAGATGAAGAATTGGAGGGCCCTCTGAAAATCGAGCGAATTCTTTCTTGAGATCATCGAGAGAACTAGGCTGACCTTGGCTAACACAAAGCCCTTGTAAGCCGACTTCGTGATCGGGTGTGCCGGAGGTGCAGCCGGCCATCTGCAGTGGGCCACACCATCTTGGGCAAGCCGGTCGACGAAGTTGGTCGACCTGCGCGAGACCACTGTGACGCCATTGACGAGGGAGGTCGGCGGCCGACTTCGATAGAGGTGGTCAATGAAGCAGTTTGTCGACCTGCGTGGGACGATCGCGAAGCCGTCGACGTTGGGAGGTCGAAGGAGGTTTCCAGCCTGGTTGTTCGACGAAGGTGTTCGTCGACCAGGCTGGGCACCGAGCTAGGTGGTGGTCGACAAAGGAGGTCGTCGACCTGAAGGGCGCCGGGGACTTTACCCGATCAACCGAGTTACCTGCTCGATGAGGTTCTGCGGAGGTGCGCGAACGACGTCAAGGCTGCTGCGGGGAAGTCGACCAACATGGTATCACGTGGTCGATGTGGCTCATCAAGCGTAAACGTTGGCATGTGGCTGACTTGGCACCTGCACAATGTGCGCAACCGCCTACAAGCACCTCGCACATACACATATAATCATCTGCGGATGCAACGCTGGCTGGCCCCTCTGCTGCAGCTTTGGCAAGCCGCTCTGGTGCAGTGCTGGCAATCCACCATTCTGCAGCGTTGGCGGGCCGCCGATTTGCTACGTTGGCAGGTCGACGTCTTTTCTGCGCTGCCGGTCGACCTGCTTGTGTGGCAGGTAAACCTGGTTTGTTGTTGTTGTTGTTGTTTTTGTTTTTAATATATATATCAGTCAATGCTGCGCCGCTGGTTGTAGCCGTGCACCACACTTCGAGCCTTGAAATGTCAAATAAATCTGCTCATTCCTGTTATAACGCGGAAGATTCACTCGCATATAAAAAAAAGTGCATCTCCCCTTTACTGTTGCATGGTCGATAAGCATCCAAGTATCGTGTGCTTTTGGAGCCATGACTCCCGCATCCATAACTGAGTGAGAATAAGAACGAGGAATGACTAGAAACATGACAGTACAAGGTTTGTATAGGCAAAACCTAGCAATACTGTACCCCATAAGGAGTGCCCCACTGCAGCCTACAATATAGTTCTGACACACCCCCATAGGCAAAGTGGGGGACAAGCAAGAGAACAAGGTAAGGGCAAGCTCAGGGTGGATCACGACGTCACCACGCATTCTGAGCACAAGTACAAGGCCACAAGGCCAGTTCACATGCAGAGTTATCAAGGTGAACAAGCAAGACAGTGATCTCAACCTAGCAAGGGTAAGCATGCAGGTGCAGGAATATATAGATCACAGTACAAGCAAAGTCAAGAAGTGAGCAAGTGAGGCCAAGTAGGCACAAGACCTAGCATAGTACAAAAGCGCTGATGATCACAAGGCTGAAGTGCCTTGGTAAAGATATCAGCAGTGTTGGCCCGAGTGGCCACGTAAGCAAGACGAAGCTGACCACGCTGCTGCAACTCTCGAGCAAGGAAGTAGCGCAGAGCAATGTGCTTCGTTTTGTGCTCCAGTCTGTGCTCCTGACACAAGGTCAGCATGGCCTTGTTGTCGACGTACAGAACAGGAGGAGAACGAGGCGCCTCTCCCAAGTCGGTCAGCAGGTAGGTGAGCCAGCGTAACTCCTGTGCAGCCATGGCCCCAGCGTAGATCTCAGCCTCACAACTGGAGCTGAGAACAGAGGACGAGCGGGTAGACCGCCACGAAACAGAGCCGGAACCAAGGCTGAAGGTGTAACCCTGTGACGACCGCTGCGTAGCCAAGTCCTCAACCCAAGAAGCGTCTGCGTGACCAGTGAGGACAACTCGAGCCCGTCCTCCAAGCACGAGCCCCATGCCCGACGTACTGCACAGGTAGCGCAACACCCTCTTAGCTGCATCCATGTGCTCTGGTTGGTGTCTCCCAGGAGCAACATAGCGTGCCAAGATGCTAAGAGGGTATGCCAGGTCAGGTCGAGTGCAGGTCATCAGGTACATGAGGCAGCCAACAAGCTCTGGGTACGGGCCACTCGGCTCTACGGACTCATCCGAAGGCAGAGCTGAGAGCGAGTGGCGAGTAGACAGAGGAGTGGCCTGAGGCGAGGAGTACGTGAAGTTGAAGCGCTGAAGGACCTGCTGCACCATGTGTGATTGAGTCAAGGTAATGGTGCGCCGTGCTCTGTCCCGGGTGATCTGCAAGCCAAGATAGCTGCGCAGCTCACCCAGGTCTGTGCACGTGTGTCTCTTCTGCAGCTCCGACTTCACGTGGGCCAGTCCAGCAGTGTCAGCAGTAGCAAAGACCAAGTCGTCGACGTACACGAGGATGTAGAACGGCGGCAGAGAAGTGTCGGTGCGGAGAAACAGCGACGGGTCAGCAGTGGAAGGAGCAAACCCAAGAGCCACAAGCGTAGTCCTCAGTGTGTCGTGCCACTCACGAGGCGCCTGGCGGAGACCGTAGACTGGCCGCCGGAGGCTCCACTGGGTACCAGGAGGAAACGACCCAGTGAAGCCAGGTGGGCGGCGCAGCCAGATCTCCTCGTGCAGGCTGCCCTGTAGGAAGGCTGTGCTGAAGTCAAGAGAGTGCAGCTCGTAGTCACGCTGAGCAGCGACGTGCAGCAGCACCCGAAGAGTGGTCATCTTCGGGGTGGGAGAGAAGGTCTGAAAGTAGTCAACTCCCTGCCGCTGTCTGAAGCCTCGAGCCACGTAACGCGCCTTGAAGACAGGCGGAGAACCCGGCGGCCGTTTCACCCTGAAAATCCACATGCCACTGACGATGTTCGCCCCAGGCGGGGGAACCTCGTCGACGTAGGTGCCTGTGGACTTCCAGGATGCCATCTCTGCGTCCATGGCTGTCTGCCATTGAGAGGAGTAGGGACCCTCTATCGCCTCTGCGTAAGAGCGCGGGGTCGGGATGTCTGGTGCATCCGGGTCTCCCTCAGGGGCAAGCAGCATGGACACGAGATGAGGTAAAGCAGCAGCAAGACACTGGAACTCCTCCTGCCTGTCCTCAAGGACGTCCGTGCTAAGAGCACACGCACCTCCGACGGACGGAGGACAGACAGACTCAGACTCAGCAACAAGTCTAGCGGCGTAGTCTAGACGACAGTGAGCAGCAAAGTCGACAAGCTCAGCAACTAAGGCAGACGCAGCAGTGGACTCAAAGGAAGGGTCAGTGACAACAGTGGCCAGGAGACGCGTGACAGTAGGACTAGCAGCACGAAGGGAGTCAGACTCCGGGTCAGCAAGGGCAGGAAGAGAGGATGCAGGAGGAGACGGCAGAGGGACACGCTGAGGAGCAGTGGAAGGACGCAGAGCCATCTGGTGCGTGCCAGGGACAGGAGAAGGACGCTCACGCGGAGCACGACGACCAGTGCGAACAACGCGAACAGGCGACACAGGACGAGACTCAGGCTCACGACGCTCCGTAAGACCTCCTGTCGGACCAGTGTAAGGAGAAGGAGCAGGCAGTGGGGAGGCCGGCTGTAACTGTGACTCGGACTGGACAGGCTGTGGACACTCTACGGAAGGAGCAGGACCAGTAGAAGGCGGGAGACCAAGAACCTGCTCAAGAAGCGGAACAAAGTACGGCCGCGGCCGCGCAGCGCCTCCAGAACCAGCAGGGACAGCACCAGCACCCCCAGCGTCAGCTCCAACTCCTGCAGCACCAACAGCTCCAGCAGCACCTCCAGCAGCTCCAGTAGCGCCAACTCCAGCACCCCCAGGAGCACCGGCTCCAGCAGCACCTCCAGCTCCAGCACCTCCAGCTCTAGCACCTCCAGCAGCTCCAGCTCCAGCAGGACCACCAGAAACCCCAGCAGCCCCAGCAGCGCCAGGGCCAGCACCTCCAGCAGCACCGGGTCCAGTAGTACCGCCAGCTCCAGCACCTCCAGCAGCTCCAGCTCCAGTAGCACCACCAGGCCCAGCAGCTCCAGTACCTCCAGTACGAGCACCTCCGGGACCAGTGGCTCCAGAACCCCCAACAGCTCCAGCAGCAGCAGGACCTCCAGCGCCCGTAGCACCACCAGCTCCAGCAGCACGGCTCCAGCGGCGAGCAAACCACTCGTGCAGCTCCTGTGGAGAGAGTGGCTCTTGCCGGGATGAAGCACCCGAAGGACCTCCAGGCGCAGCACCTCCAGACTCTTCACGCGCAGGCTCAGCACCCTCAGGCTCCGCACCCCCAGACTCAGCAACCCCAGGCTCAGCACCCCCAGAATCAGCACCCCCAGGCTCAGCACCCCCAGGCTCCGCACGCTCAGGCTCAGCACCCCCAGACCCGGCACCCGCAGGCTCAGCACCCCTAGCAGCACCAGACTCAACAGCTACCTCGACAGGCTCGACTGCGTCTACCTGGGACACACCTGAGGGGGCAGGACCCTGAGGGGGGAGGGGGTGTCAACATATATTTTATATGTGTTGTTTAGGTTAGTCTAGGTGTTGTATTTCTATTTCCTTGCATGATTAGGGTTTGCTATATCTAGGGTTGTACTTCACATTTCTATCATTCATTCTTATCGTAACATGGTATAGAGCTAGGTTCCCCCTAGGCGATTTTTCCCCTAGGCGATTTTTCCCCTAGGCGAAATTTCTTTCGATAGTCTATAGGCCCACCACCCGCGCGCCTCGTAGCGACACGTAGCCCGAAGCGCCCTGCCCCGTAGAGCCCGAGTAGACCGCGCCCCCCGTCGCCATAGCGCGTCACCCGTTTCTGCCCTGCGCCCCACCCGTTTTTGCCGTGCGTCACTCGTTTTTCTGCCCCGCGCCCCACTCGTTTTACCCCGCGCGTTGCCCCCCAGCCCTCTAGCGCGCAGCAGACGAACGCGCGTAGCTGCGCACTCAGCCTTAGTCGCACCCGCAGCTCCGCGCTAGTACCTCGCGACCGTGCGCACGTGCAGCCCACCGTCTTAAACCGCCCCCAGACCTGAAAACCCGCCATTCCAGACCTGAAATCCGCCGCCGAACCTGGAAACCCGCCGCCCCAGACCTGAAAACCGCCGCCCCAGACCTGACAACCGCCGCCCCACCTGGAAACCTGCTGCGCCACCCGTTCCAGGCACCTCACCCGGAATCAGCCGCCCCACCCAGTACTCTCCACCGCATTGAACCGCACAGAACCGCACAGAACTGCACATAACCGCACAGAACCGCACAGAACCGCCGCCTCACCTTCCCCACCCGTAGCCCACTGCCTTAACAGCTGCCCCACCCGCCGCCAGCCGATTACACTACCGCAAGCAGCACCAGCAGCAGCATTGGCTGCCTTTAGCAAAACCAGTAGCAGCTAAGGCTGCCCCCAGCAGAGCCAGAAGCAGCATAGGCTGCCCCCAGCAGAGCCAGAAGCAGCATAGGCTGCCCCCAGCAGAGCCAGAAGCAGCATAGGCTGCCCCCAGCAGAGCCAGAAGCAGCATAGGCTGCCCCCAGCAGAGCCAGAAACAGCATAGGCTGCCCCCAGCAGAGCCAGAAGCAGCATAGGCTGCCCCCAGCAGAGCCAGAAGCAGCATAGGCTGCCCCCAGCAGAGCCAGAAGCAGCATAGGCTGCCCCCAGTAGAGCCACAAGCAGCATAGGCTGCCCCCAGCAGAGCCAGAAGCGGCATAGGCTGCCCCCAGCAGAGCCAGAAGCAGCATAGGCTGCCCCCAGCAGAGCCAGAAGCAGCATACGCTGCCCCCAGCAGAGCCAGAAGCAGCATAGGCTGCCCCCAATAGAGCCAGAAGCAGCATAGGCTGCCCCCAGCGAACCAGCAGCAGCATAGGCTACCGCCAGCGCACCAGCAGCAGCATTGGCTGCCCCCAGGAGAACCAGGAGCAGCCTAGGCTGCCCCCCAGCAGAACCAGAAGCAGCACAGGCTGCCCCCAGCGCACCAGCAGCAGCTTAGGCTGCCCCCAGCAGAACCAGCAGCAGTATAGGCTCACATGGCGTGTACTAGAGTTCTACAGCAGCAGGGCCAGCCGCAGCACTCCTGTCAGTGGGGGTCTGCGTGTCCAAAGTGTGGCGCCCCCAGCAGTGGCTCAGCTAGCAGTGCGCGAGACGTCAGCCCCTGCGGGTACCGGGCCTTGACAGGCCCTGGTGCTGGCACTACCTGCTGGAGTCCTGACCACTCTGCGTCCAACTGCTACCGCCGACTCGACGACCTCCACCGTGAGCGTTTTGGTCCTCACGCTATTACACCGCACGGGCCCTCGCGCCTTCGCCAGCGCACTACTGCACCAGTTGAGTCTCACCTACCTGGTCTAGGACCTTTCCCGACTGCACGAGTAGAGACATGTGTTTCCAGTCTTGGTGCGTGTGTTGTTTCCAGTCCAGGCGTCTCTAAGGGTCTTTGTGTAGGAGCTGCAGCTACCACTAGTCTTGCACCAGCCTTTGTCGCTGCCTCGGGTGCGATCTCACAGACTGCACAGCTTTCCTTCACCCTAGACTCTGGAGCGTCCAGCTGTTTCTTTCGCGACTGTACTGACCTCACACCACTGCGCACTCCAGTCACTGTCGCTTTGGCTGACCCGAGCATGGGACCTGTAGTTGCCCACAGCACCACCACTCTTCCGTGTCCAGCGGGTCCCTCTGGGTTTCTCACAGGTTACTACACCCCTTCGTTCTCCAGGAACCTCGTGGGTGTCAGTCACCTCCACGACCTAGGTGTAGTCACTACTTTCCCACTGGACGAGCCTGTTGCCTCCTGCACTGTCGGTGCCACTGGGGCGCCTTTGGCCACTTTCCACAGAGAGCCGGGATCTGGTCTGTACTCACTACACACTGGGTCCCACCACACTGAGTCAGGTCATGTCAGGTCAGGTCAGGTAGCTGCTGTGTCGTGCGACTGTCGGTCACTCGCCCACCCGTCGGTCCTCTGGCACCACCGTCTAGGTCACCCGTCGTTCCCACGTCTTAGTAGGATGGTACGTCACCGTCTGGTCTCAGGTCTCCCAGCGTCGCTTGCCCCGCTTCCTCGCTCGCCTGCGCCGCCGTGCACTCCTTGCGTCGAGGGTCGGCAGCGCGCCGCCCCTCACTCCTCCTCGTTCCCCCCCACCACGGCTCCCTTCCAGACCCTGCACTTGGACGTTTGGGGCCCCTCCCCTGTCCTTGGCCCACGTCAGGAACGCTACTTCCTGATTGTGGTGGATGACTATTCCCGCTACACCACGGTTTTCCCCTTGCGACGGAAGGCCGACGTGCCTACCGTCCTCGAGCCGTGGCTCCTAGTGTGGGGTGGCGCCCAGGGCCTGTGTGGGCTTCGCCTACACTCGGACCGTGGTGGTGAGTTTTCTTCCACTCGCCTAGAGACGTTCTGTCAGGGTCGGGGAGTCATTCAGTCGTACACGCTACCAGCCTCGCCGCAGCAGAACGAGGTAGCCGAGCGTCGCATCGTCCTGGTCATGGAGGTTGCCCGGACCTCCATGTGCCATGCCGGTGCCCCTCAGTTCTTGTGGCCTCAGGCAGTCCGCTACGCCGCACACCAGCTGAACCTGTGGCCCAGTGACGCACGGCCACGGGTGACGCCGGTCTCTCTCTGGTCAGGTTTACAGGGCGTAGCAGCTGACTTCCGCGTCTGGGGTTGTCTGGCTCACGTTCGCGCCACTGGCGCGAACAAGTTGTCTCCGCGCACTCGTGCCTGCGTCTTTCTTGGCTTCCCTTTGGACGCCTCTGGCTGGGTGTTCTACGACCCGGTCACCTGCGGGTTCTTCGCTTCTCAGGACGTCACGTTCGACGAGTCTGTCTGTTACTACAGGAGTCGTCCCCACTGAGGTACTGAGGTCTTTTCCCCCCCGCTGTTCCTCACCCTTGAGCCCCCCCCCGTCGCCCCGGTAGCCCCCCCCGCTTCGCGTCCTGCCCCGTCAGGTGTGTCGCACGTCACTCCGCAGTCGTCCCCCCCGCAGCGTCCAGTCCCTGTCGTGTCTGGGGGTGCGGGAGGTGCAGTTGCAGAGGGTGAGGGTGCTGGGGCTGCAGGAGCTCGTGGTGTTGGTTCAGGGGGTGCAGTGGGTGCGGGCGTGGAGGTCACTCCCGTGGAGGACACGGAAGCCTCGAGTCGACGGCCTCGCCCCGCGTCACCCCCCGGCTTCCCGGTCGTCCCGCAGTTCCCTCCTCGTTCTCCTCTGCGGCCGGTTGCTGCGGAGCCTGGGGGTGCTCCTACGGGAGGTACTGGAGGCCCCGGGGGTATCGCTATTGGAGGTGCTGGTTCTGGGGGTGCTGGAGCTGGAGGCACTGTCACTGTGGCGCCTACACCGCGCACTGTACGTTTCCTGACCCGTGAGCAGCGTCTCCTCCGGTTGGAGAGGGAGGAGCCTGAGCGGTTTGAGAGGGCACAGCAGCAGCAGCAGCAGCAGCAGCAGCAGCAGCATCAGGAGCAGCAGCAGCAGCAGCAGCAGCAGCAGCAGCAGGAGCAGCAGCAGCAGCAGCAGCAGCAGCAGCAGCAGGAGAGAGTAGAGGAGGAGTCACAGCAGCAGCACGAGAGGGTAGCGCAGGAGTCCCGGTCGCAGCAGCGGGTACAGCTGCAGCCGCAGCAGGAGAGGGTAGAGGAGGAGTCACGGCCACACCAGGCGAGGGTAGAGCAGGTGTCCCGCCCGCAGCAGCAGGTGCAGTTACAGACCCAGCAGGAGAGAGTACAGGAGGAGTCACGGCCGCCCCAGGAGAGGGTAGAGCAGGAGTCCCCCCCGCAGCAGCAGGTGCAGTTACAGACCCAGCAGGAGAGAGTACAGGAGGAGTCACAGCCGCAGCAGGAGAGGGTAGCGCAGGAGTCCCGGTCGCAGCAGCAGGTGCAGCTGCAGTCGCAGCAGGAGAGGGCAGAGGCGGAGCCACAGGAGCAGCAGCAGGGGCCGGTGCCGTCGCAGCAGACGCCAGAGGAGGCGGAGCAGCAGCTTCTGCGACTACGCGACCTCCCCGACCCAGCACCTGCACGCTTTGTTCGTGGTCCCCTACCGTCCCCTCCTGTTCCCCCTGTTGAGTCCCTTTCCTCGTCCCAGTGGACTCGTCGTTCTCCCCTCAGTCGTGCTGTGTCCCCAGAGCGTCGTCGGTCCCGTTACCGTGCAGACGGTCCGTTCCACCTTGTTCTTCGCTCTCGTGTTCCACCTCCTCCTGTCCTTCCACAGCCCCCTGAGTCGTCCCTCACTGTGCTTCACGACCCGTTGTCCGACTACCTCCGTGCCTCCCGTCCTGTCGTCTCCCGTGTTTTGTCCGCGTTGGTCACTCACCCGACTGCACCTCTGTCGTCTGTCTCAGCACTTATTACCACTGTCGCTGGCTTTGCCTCTTCCCACCGCCTTGACTACGCCGCTCATGTGGTGAGTGGCCCTGCTCGTTCTCCGTTCTCTGGGGGTGCTCCTGTTTTTCCCCTAGAGGTCCTCGAGGACAGGCAATTCGAGCTTGGTTTCCTTGCGGCCGCTCTTCCTCATCTCTGCGCCATGCTACTTGCCCCTGAGGGGGATCCAGACGCCCTTGACATCCCGATCCCTCGCACTCACGCCGAGGCGGTCTCGGGACCCTGGGCTTCGTACTGGATAGCAGCTGAGGAGGCAGAGATGGCATCTTATAGGTCCACAGGCACTTACGTCGACGCATTCCCACCACCTGGGACGAACGTCGTCAGTGGCCGATGGCTCTACAAGGTGAAGCGGCCGCCTGGATCACCACCTGTGTTCAAGGCGCGCTATGTGGCGAGAGGCTTCAGTCAGCGAGAGGGGGTGGACTTCTTCCAGACCTTCGCTCCCACCCCGAAGATGAGTACTCTTCGGGTGTTGCTGCATATTGCAGCCCAGCGCGACTACGAGTTGCACTCCTTGGACTTCTCCACCGCGTTCCTTCAGGGGAGCCTGCACGAGCAGATCTGGCTGCGTCGCCCGTCTGGCTTCACTGGCTCTTTCCCACCTTGCAGCGCTTGACTTCTTTCCGTCGTCTGCTGACCCGTCACTGTTCGTTCGCCGTGGCTCGACCCCGTTCTTTGTCCTGGTCTACGTCGACGACCTGGTGTTCGCCACTCCCGACCGACGCGCGTTGGCCTCCGTGAAGGAGGAACTGCAGAGGAGACACACTTGCACTGACCTTGGTGAGCTGCAGCACTACCTTGGCCTGCAGATCACCAGGGACAGGGCAGCTCGCACCATTACGCTGACTCAGTCGCATATGGTCGAGCAGATCCTCACGCGGTTTCGCTTCCCGTTCTCCAAGGTACAGCTCACCCCTCTTGGTGTGGATCATGGGCACACGGCTCCACCTTCGGACGAGTCATTTGAGTCCAGTGGTCCATATCCCGAGCTGGTGGGTTGTCTCATGTACCTGATGACCTGTACTCGCCCAGACCTAGCTTACCCTCTTAGCGTCCTTGCGCGCTTTGTTGCGCCTGGGAGACACCGTCCGTCTCACTGGTACGCTGCTAAGAGGGTGGCGAAGTATGTGGCGAGTACATCAGGCATGGGACTTGTCCTTGGAGGGAAGCAGCCAGTTACACTCACAGGTTACTCGGACTCGTCGTGGGCCGACGACGCGGAGACGCGTCGGTCTACACAGGGGTACTCCTTTAGCCTCGGGGCAGGTGCTGTTTCGTGGCGGTCGACTCGGGCGTCGTCCGTCGCCGGTTCCAGCTGTGAGGCTGAGGTGTACGCTGCGGCCATGGCCGCTCAGGAGCTCTGTTGGCTGTCTTTCCTTCTCACCGACCTTGGTGAGCGGCCTCGCTCTCCCCCACTCTTGTTCGCCGACAACAGGTCTGCCGTCCTGTTGTGTGAGGAGCCCCGACTGGTTGGGAAGGCGAAGCACATCCAGCTTCGTTATTTCCTTCTGCGTGAGTTGCAGCAGCGTGGCCAGGCACTCGTACGACGTGTGGTCTCTGAGGCCAACACTGCAGATATCTTCACCAAGGCGTTGCCGCCTTGTGACCACCAGCGTTTCTGCACCCAGCTTGGCCTTGTGCTTGCCCGTCCTCACTTGCTTACGTAGAGATGCTTTGTCTTGCTTGTCTTGTACTCTTGCATCTCCTTATATTTGCTATATACCTGCATGTGGACTGGCCTTGTGGCCTCTTGCTTACTCTCGGAGTGTGTGGTGACTTTGAGCTCCACCCTGAGATTTGTCTTGTTCGTGTGGATTGTTCTTGTGACCCTTGCTTGTTCTTGCTGACTGGTCATGTGACCCTTGCTTGCTCTCAGACTGTGTGTGTCCTTGAGACCCACCCTGAGATATGTGTTGTTTTTTCCAGGGGATTACCGTTACCTAGACTACGGGGGTGTGTCAACATATATTTTATATGTGTTGTTTAGGTTAGTCTAGGTGTTGTATTTCTATTTCCTTGCATGAAGGGTTTGCTATATCTAGGGTTGTACTTCACATTTCTATCATTCATTCTTATCGTAACAGGGGGTCTACCGGGGGAGGACCTGGCGCGAGGAAGAGCGGCGAGGGGGGGAGGGGGGCAGTGCGGTAGGGGAAGAGACGGTAGTAAGGAACCGACTCGTCAAACGTGACGTCCTGTGAGGACAGAACACGGCGCGAGGTGGGGTGGTAAAACTGCCAACCAGGCGCGTCAGGGGGGAAGCCAAGGAAGACGCAAAGAACAGCACGGGAGGACAGCTTGCCCGCAGACAAGTCGCGGACGAAAGCTCGAGATCCCCAGACACGGAACGCAGACGCATCGCCAACCTTCCCCGTCCACCGCAGAGTAGGGGTGGTCTCCGGCATGGAGACCCGGGGCTGGAGGTTGATCTGATGCGCCGCGTACTGAACCGCGAACGGCCACAGAAAATGGGGAGCAGCCGCATGGATCATGGACGTACGAGCGACGTCCATGACCATGCCAATGCGGCGCTCAGCAATCCCATTTTGCTGTGGAGAGGCCGGAAGCGTGAACGTCTGGCGGATGCCCTCCGCACGAGAGGAGGCTCTCCACCTCTGTCGGAGTGCAGACGCAGAACAGGAAAGTCCGAGCCGAAACTCTCTCTGAGCTGGAGACGGGCAGCACGGATCCAGACGATCAACACCTCAGTGACCTCACCATTGCGGCGCAAGGGGAAGATTGTGGTGTAACGCGAGTAGTCGTCAACAACCAGCAGGAAGTAACGCTCGTGGCCCTGTCCACGGACGCGGGCTGGGCCCCACACGTCTATGTGGAGAGTCTGCAGCGGAGCCTCTGTCGGAGGAAACTCGGAGGAGTGAGGAGCGGCGCGCTGCCGGCCCTCGACGCAGGGAACACAGGTAGGGGCAGGCCCCGGAGGAAGGGGAGGGAGGGACCGGGGGAGACCAGAGACAAGGACACAGGAGGCCATACCTCGGAGACGAGGCAGGGAGGGGTGACCAAGGCGGTGGTGCCAGAGGAGAGTCTGGTGAGACAGGAGGCGACACGAGCAGGGGGCAGACTCAGGACCAGACCGGGACGCTGCAGCAAACACCTGACCCGACGCAGCTACCTGACCAGACTCAGCAACCGGAGGAGACACGGTAGTCAGGGTGTACAGGCTCGACCCAGGCTGACGGGTGAACGTGGCCAGGTGCCGGCCCGTCCGAGCACACGAACAGTGGGTCACCCGCTGACCTCCAGGAGTGAACTGGTCAACCCACGCGTCTTGAAGGTCTGCTCCACTCACCAAGTTCGTGGAGAACGAGGGGAGGTGGAGGCCAGACAGTGAGCCAGACGGGACCGCCGGACACGGCAGAACCGTGGAGGAGTGGGCAAGGACCAGACCTCCAGAGGGGTCAGCCAGAGAGACTTCCACCGGCCGATTGAGCGGCGAGAGTGTGGTGCAGTCGCGAAAGAAGGAGCGGGAAGCACCTGAGTCAAGGGTGAAAGTGTGCAAGGCCGCAGCAGGCGTAGTACCAGAGAGAGCAGACTCACCAGCACCTGGAGCAGCAGACTCACTAGCGCCTAGAGCAGCAGCCTCACCGACACCTGGAGCAGGAGACGCACCAGCACCTAGAGCAGCAGCCTCACCAGCACCTAGAGCAGCAGACTCTCTACCTGGGTCAGGCGGCACACACAGGTAACAGGCACCCTCAGCACTAGTAGGCAATGCATACATGGCAGTGAGGATAGCATCATAGTCAAGAGCAAAGATATCTACCCTCTGCGTAAGCAGCTCCAGCCAGGTGGGGAGCTCAGCCTCGTCGCCAAACTCGGTACGCCAGGCGTCGCTCAGACGGGCGAAGAAGCGGGACTGCGTGTGACCAACTGTCCCGCAAGCCTGACCAGCCCGAGCACCTGTGCGAATGACGTACGAGCAGCGAACGGTACTCCGAGACCCTCTACTCTGAGCGTACCACTCACGAAGCTGCTGGGGCGAAAGGACCGCGTGCGAACGCTGCTGCAGCTGCACCTGGTCTCTACAAGAAGCTCCCGAACGACCCGCTCCAGGGCGACTCCCACCACGGCCACCCTACAACCCCAACTAGCGTACCACTCACGAAGTTGCTGGGGCGTGAGGGACTCACGCGGACGTCGCTGGAGCTGCATCCGGCCACCGCCAGGAGTAGCAGTAGCAGTAGTAGTAGCAGTAGGAGCAGTAACAGCAGTAGCAGCAGTAGCAGCGCGGCCACCCCTACAACCCCAACTAGCGTACTACTCACGAAGCTGCTGGGGCGTGAGGGACTCACGCGGACGTCGCTGGAGCTGCATCTGGCCACCGCCAGTAGCAGCAGTAGCAGTAGTAGCAGTAGTAGCAGCTGGGCGGCGCGGCTCGGCTAGTAGGCAGGCGCGGCAGGCAGGCAGGCAGGCCAACGCGGCAGAGCGCTAGTAAGGCAGGCGCGCGGGAAGCGTGGGTAGGGCAAGTGCTCACCAGTGGCGGGAAGGGCAGTCGCTTGCCGGGCGAGCAGGGTAGGCGCACGACAGCGCCGACGGCGGGGCCGCGACAGCTGCAGGGTAGGGCCGCGACGGCAGCAGGGGGCTCCGCGGCAGCTGCTGCAGGGCGGGGCCGCGACTGAGGCAGGGGGCTCCGCGGCAGCTGCTGCAGGGCGGGGCCGCGACTGAGGCAGGGGGTTCCGCGGCAGCTGCTGCAGGGCGGGGCCGCGACAGCGGCAGGGGGCTCCGCGGCAGCTGCTGCAGGGCGGGGCCGCGACTGAGGCAGGGGGCTCCGCGGCAGCTGCTGCAGGGCGGGGCCGCGACATCGGCAGGGGGCTCTGCGGCAGCTGCTGCAGGGTGGGGCCGCTACTGCTGCAGGGGGCTCCGTGGCAGCTGGTGCAGGGCGGGGCCGCGACAGCGGCAGGGGAGTTCCGCGGCAGCTGCTGCAGGGCGGGGCCGCGACTGCTGCAGGGGCTCCGCGGCAGGCATGGACGGCGCCCAGGGGGCGCCGCGACGAGTAAGGGAGACGCCGCGGGGGCGCCGCGACGAGCAGAGACGGCGCCCAGGGGGCGCCGCGACGAGCAGAGACGGCGCCCAGGGGGCGCCGCGACGAGCAGAGACGGCGCCCAGCGGGCGCCGCGACGAGTAAGGGCGACGCCCCGGGGGCGCCGCGACGAGCAGAGACGGCGCCCAGGTGGCGCCGCGACACGCAGGGGCGACGCTCAGGGGGGGGGGGGGGGGGGGGGGGGGGGGGGGGGGGGGGGGGGGGGGGGGGGGGGCGCCGTGTCGAGTAAGGGCGACGCCCAGGGGCGCCGCGACGAGCAGGGGGAGGATGCCGCGCGGGTCCCGCAGGGGCGTCGCGACAAGTAGGGTTTAGGGCGGCGCGCGGGCTGCAGAGGCAGCTCCCACGGGCTGCAGAGGCAGGTACGGCTGCAGGGGCACGCACAGCTGCTCGGGAGGGCGGCGCGCGGGCTGCAGAGGCAGCTCCCACGGGCTGCAGAGGCAGGTACGGCTGCAGGGGCACGTTCAGCTGCTCGGGAGGGCGGCGCGCGGGCTGCAGAGGCAGCTCCCACGGGCTGCAGGAACGGCTGGAGGGGCAGGCACGGCTGCAGGGGCAGGCACGGCTGCAAGGACAGCGCGGCCGCAGGGGCAGCTAAAAAAAAAAAAAAAAAAAAACAGTTAGGGCAGGGCGGAACGTTCGGTGGGCCCTAGGAACGATTCTGCTCTGATACCATGTGAGAATAAGAACGAGGAATGACTAGAAACATGACAGTACAAGGTTTGTATAGGCAAAACCTAGCAAAACTGTACCCCATAAGGAGTGCCCCACTGCAGCCTACAATATAGTTCTGACAAACTGCACGGCGTTCCTTATATTGTGGCCCTATTAGGGCTCTTGGATTTGACGGCGGTTGGTGCAAAACAGATAGTTGTGTTAAGTCTGAGCAATTTAAGAATGGACAATTTTGAACTAAAGCGCATGTTGTTTGTCACGGCATCATTGAAGACAGCTTCACACGGTCGAGTGGGGCTGAGGAGAGTGTTGCGGGAGAAACGGGAGGAGTGCGTCTTCTCTTCATCCTTGTTCGGTAGAGGGTGGTTCAGGATGGAGATTCTTGATATCATATTTATTGAGAGTGGTGCAAAAATGCGCGTATCTTAGTGGTTGGTGCACTCAACGACTCCTTGTTGGGTGTGTGTGTACGGGAACGAGAGACGTTGAATATTGCACTTCTTTTGTTTGCCACATCCTGAGCTTGCAATTAGACCGTGTTTTGAATATTTTGTCTTCTTTGCTCCGCGAAATGATGTTGGGGACCTATAGAGCGTAAATCCGCGTTGACAAATGTGAGCATGCATTTTTCGTTGTTCGTGCATGCATGAGTGATAGCACAACGGTATAGGTTTTTGTAGGTGCGCGGAAGGCGTGGGTACAATATTTGAGAGGACACTCATAGTTGGAAAAATAGGTACACTGACTGTTCAGAGTTTTTTTTTTTTTCAGAAGTTAAGTTTTCTCTGACAAATCAGAGTAACGATCATGATCAGCCCCGGTTTTCAGAGTTCCCAAAAATAACAAGTCTGAAAATCCTAGTGAAAAAAAAAAAAAAAAAAAAAAAAAAACTAACTAACTAACTAACCAACTAACTAACTAACAAACAGAAAAAACAAACCAGAGAGGAGCACCATTAGCAGGAACGGGCAAACAAACGGTTGGTCCTGTATGCAATGTTGAGATGCGTGATGAGGAATGCTGAAAAAATCCTTACAAGCATTCAGGAATTTTAATTCATTAATGTTACAATCCTAAACAGGACTTAGCCAAGGATCGGCTCAGGGTTGATCGCATGTGATTTGTTGCAGCGGAAGTGTTGGAACTCAGATCAGAGTGAACGTAAAATGACAGAGATAATAAAAGCATGCATACATCGTATTTATATAGGACCACAAAGGGAACACGAAACGTCCTAGCTAGCAAAGTGAGGGATAGCCAACACAACAAACGGTCACAAGACCAGTCACGCAAGAGAACAAAGCAACGCAAAGCCCAGGGTGGATCTCAATATCACCATGCATTCTGAGCACAAGCAAGCGGCCACAAGGCCAGTTCACTTGCAGAGTTATAGTAGCAGGAGTAAACATGCAGGCATAAATATAGATAGCAGTCTACAACAAGTGCAAGATCGAGAGACAAGCAGGTGAGGCAGAGTGGGTAGAAGCACAAGAGCAGTGCAAAAACGTTGATGATCACCAGACCTGAGGGCCTTGGTGAAGACATCAGTAGTGTTGGCCCGAGAGGCCACGTAGGAAAGGCGAAGCTGACCATGCTACTGCAGCTCCCGAGCAAGCAAGTAGCGAAGAGCAATGTGCTTCGTTCTGTGCTCCAGTCTCTGCTCGTGACACAAGGCAAGCATAGCCTTGTTGTCGACGTACAGAACTGGAGGAGAACGAGGTCGCACCCCCAAGTCGATCAGCAGGTAGGTAAGCCAGCGTAGCTCCTATGCAGCCATAGCCCCAGCATAGATCTCGGCCTCATAGCCGGAAGCAAGCACAGAAGACGAACGAGTGGACCTCCACGAGACAGAACCAGAGCCAAGACTGAAGGTGTAACCCTGTTACGACCGCTGAGTCGCCTGGTCGTCGGCCCAGGAAGCGTCTGAGTGACCTGTGAGTACCACTGAGTCCCGACCTCGAAGCACAAGCCCCATGCCCGATGTACTGCACAAGTAACGCAGTACCCTCTGCACAGATTCCCAGTGCACCTTTCGGTGTCTACCGGGAGCCATGTAGCGAGCCAGGAGGCTGAGAGGGTACGCGAGGTCAGGTCGTGTGCACGTCATCAGGTATATGAGGCAACCCACAAGCTCTGGATACGGATCACTCGGCTCTACGGACTCATCCGAAGGTGGAGCTGAGAGCGAGTGGCCCGTATGCAGAGAAGTGGGCTGTGGCGAGGAGAACTGGAAGCCGAAGCGGTGAAGGACCTGGTGCACCATGTGTGACTGAGTCAGGGTGATGGTGCGCCGTGCTCTGTCCCGGGTGATCTGCAAGCCAAGATAGCTCCGCAACTCACCCAGGACAGTGCAGGTGTGTCTCTCCTGCAGCTTCGCCTTCATTAGGGCCAGTGCCTCAGTGCCAGCAGTAGCAAAAACCAAGTCGTCGACGTATACAAGAACATAGAACGGCGGCAGAGAAGTGTCGGTGCGTAGAAACAGCGACGGGTCAGCAGAGGAACGAGCAAACCCAAGAGCCGCAAGTGTTGTCCTCAGTGTGTCATGTCACTCGCGGGGCGCCTGGCGGAGACCGTAGACCGGCCGCCGGAGGCTCCACTGGGTACCCACAGGAAACGACCCAGTGAAGCCAGGTGGGCGGCGCAACCAGATCTCCTCGTGAAGGCTGCCCAGCAAGAAAGCTGTGGAGAAGTCGAGGGAGTGCAGCTCGTAAACAAGATGTGCTGCAACGTGCAGCAACACCCGAAGAGTAGTCATCTTGGGGGTGGGAGAGAAGGTCTGGAAGAAGTCGACCCCCTGTCGCTGAGTGAAGCCTCGAGCAACGTAACGTGCCTTGAAGGCAGGCTTAGAACACGGCGGCCGCTTCACTCTGAAAATCCACATGCCATCGACTATGTTCGCCCCAGGAGGAAGAACCTTGGTGTCCGTGGACTTCCAGGAAGCCATCTCTACGTCCATGGCTGTCTGCCACTAAGAGGAGTACTCACCCGCGATCACCTCAGCGTAAGAGCGCGGGGTAGGGATGCCAAGTGCATCCGGGTATCCCTCTGGGCAAAGCAGCATGGATGCGAAACGAGGTAAAGCGGCCACAAGACACTCAAGCTCAAACTTCCTGTCCTCAAGGACGTCAAACCCAAGGGTAGGCTCACCCCCGACAGACGGAGGACAGACAGACTCATACTCAGTAATAAGACTCGCGATGTAGTCGAGACGACTCCTAGCAGCAAAGTCGACTAGCTCAGTGACTAGGGCAAACGCAGCAGTAGACTCAAAGGAAGGGTCAGTCACAACAGTGGCGAGGAGACTAGTGACAGTAGGACTGGCAGCACGAGCAATTTCGGACTCAGGGTCAGGAACGTCAGGAAGAGAGGACGTCGGAGGAGACGGCAGGGCAACACGCTGTGGAACAAAGGAAGACAAAGTGCCATAACGTGAGTGCCTGGAACAGCAGGAGGACGAGGACTGGCGACATGACGAGCACGAACAGGTGTGGAGGCACGAGACTCAGGCTCACGACGCTCAGTCAAGGAGTCAGACAGCTCAGTTTAGGGAGAAGGAGCAGGCGGTGGGGAGCCAGGCGGCATCTTTGTCTGAGACGGGGCAGATTGTGGACATAGCAGAGGTGGAGTGAGGCAAGTGGAAGACGGGAGACTAAGAACCTGGCGAAGGGCCGAGTCAGCCGGTGGCAGGGACGACTGCGCCTGCGAGTAGAAAAATGGTCGACGCGGTGCAGTACCCGTACCGTCAGCAGCTCCAGTACCTCCCGCACTAGCACCTCCAGTGACAGCAGCTCCAGCACCTTAACTACCTCCAGCTCCAGCGCCTCCAGCACTAGTAGCACCTCCAGCACCTCCAGCAGCTCCACCACCAGCAACACCAGCACCTCCAGCTCCGGCAGCTCCAGCACCTCTAGTACGAGCACCTCCAGCACCAGCAGTGCCAGCACCTCCAGTGCCAGCAGCTCCAGCACCTCCAGCACCTCCAGTACCTCCAGCTCCAGCGCCTCCAGCACCAGTAGTACCTCCAGGCACCAGCAGCTCCACAACCTGTAAAACTCCAAGCTCCAGCACCAGAGCGGCTTCGCCGAACGACCCACTCACGAAGCTGTTGCGGTGAGGGCGTCTCGAGTCGACTAGGCGGCTGCTGCTGTCCAACGCCAGGACCTTCAGTAGGAGCACCCACAGCCCCACCACCACTAGGACTCGCAGCATCCCCAGAGTCAGCACCCCCAGAACCCTCACCCCCAGTCTCACCACCCCCAGAACCCTCACACCCAGTCTCAGCACCCCCAGGACCAGCACCTCCAGAGTCCTCATCCCCAGTGTCACCACCCCCAGCAGCACCAGTGTCCACAGCTACAGGCTGCAGAGGCGGCGAAGACGGTCGAGGAGGAAAACCAGGAGGGGTCTCGAAGCGTTGAGTGCGACGAGTGGCTGCTGTGTCGTCAG
The DNA here is from genome assembly GCA_947471745.1 of Closterium sp. Naga37s-1. Taxonomy (NCBI): domain Eukaryota; kingdom Viridiplantae; phylum Streptophyta; class Zygnematophyceae; order Desmidiales; family Closteriaceae; genus Closterium; species Closterium sp. Naga37s-1. Next base: position 3,087,184 of record CANJKZ010000093.1, on the reverse strand, counting down.
CGGCGGGGTCACCCCCCTTAGCCGGGCCAGAGGTGTCTGAGGAGACCACCAAAGGCTCAGCCAAGGGGGGTGGATCTACCTGAGACACACCTGAAGGAGCAAGACCCTGTGGGGGGAGGGGGTCTACCGAGGGGGGAACTTGTACCAGGAAGAGAGGCGCCAGGGGGACCGGGTGGGACGCGTGCAGGTGGAGCCTGTAGAAACAGAGAGACTCGTCAAAGGTGATGTCCTGGGAGGACAGGACTCGACGCGAGGCAGGATGGTAAAACTGCCACGGCGGGGCTTCGGTGGGGAAGTCCAAGAATGTGCAGCGGAGAGTGCGAGGAGAGAGCTTGCTCGTGGTGGTAACAAGGGAGAGCGCACCCCAGACCCGAAACGCCGACGCATCGCCAACCTCACCCATCCAACGGAGTGTGGGCGAGGTCTCTAGCAAAGAGACATGGGGCCAAAGGTTGAGCTGATGCGCAGCGTATCGGACCGCAAACGGCCACAGAAAATGGGGAGCAGCCGCATAGATCATGGAGGTACGAGCAACCTCCATGATCAAGCCTATGCGACGCTCACGCAATCCCATTTTGCTGCGAAGAGGCCGGAAGCGTGAACGACTGGACGATGCCCTCGTCTTGATAGAACTCCGCAAGGAGGCCGAAAAAGAACTCACCGCCCCTGTCAGAGTGCAGACACAGGACGGGAGGGTTTCGCCGAAACCGTTCGCGCAACTGGTGACGAGTAGCGCGGATACAGGGGATCAAAACACCGCGGACGTCTGCCTTTCTGCGCAAGGGGAAGACGGTGGTGTAGCGCGTGTATTCCTCAACAACCAGCAGGAAGTAGCACTCCTGGTCCGTCCCACGGACAGGGGCTGGGCCCCACACGTCCATGTGGAGAGTTTGCAGAGGATCAGTGGTCGGAGATAACGAGGAGGAGTGAGGAGCGGCGCGCTGCCGCCCCTCGACGTAGGGAAGGCACGGCGGGGCAAGAGAGCGCGGGAGAGGGGGCAGGGACCTGGGAAGGCCAGAGACAAGGAGACGGGAGTGCATGCTGCGTAGACGCGGCAAAGAGGGGTGACCTAGTTGGTGGTGCCAGAGGAGAGTCTGGTGGGAGAGTACCCGACACGAGCACGACGCAGCGAACTGACCAGACGCAGACACCTGACTCGACGCAGCCACCTGACCTGACGCAGCCACCTGTGCAGATGCAGTGGTCAGGGTGTACAGACTGGACCCAGGCTGCCGAGTGAAGGTAGCAAGGTGACGGTCAGTCCGGGAGCACGTACAGGTCCCCACACGCTGCCCTCCAGGGGTAAAGGTATCAACCCATACATCCTGAAGGACTGCGTTGCTCACCAAGTTCGTTGGGAACAAGGGGAGGTGGAGACCTGAAAGAGAGCCGGAGGGGACTGCTGGACACGCGAGGACAGTGGAGGGTTGTGCGACGACGGGGCCCCCAGAGGGGTCAGCCAGTGAGGCTGGGACGGGTGCAGCAAGTGGTGTGACTGTGGTGCAATCACGAAAGAAGCAACGAGATGCACCAGAGTCAAGTGTGAAAGTGTGCAAGGCCTCAGCTGAGGCAGCAGACTCACTAGCACTTGTGGCAGCAGACGCACTAGCACCTAGAGCGGCAGCAGACTCACTAGCACCTAGAGCAGCAGTACCTTCACCAGCAGCGCAAGGCACACACGGGTAACAGGCACCCTCAGCACTAATAGCATAGACATACACAGCATAGATAGCCTTGTTGAGATGAACAAAGTTAGGAGCAAATACATCCACATTCTTCGCTATCAGACCCAGCCAGTTGGGGACCTCCTGCTCATCACCATACTCAGTCACCCAAGCATCCTCGAGATGACCGAAGCAGCGATACTCAGTGTGCCCAGGCTTCCCGCAGGTCTGGCCCTTTTTGAGCCCCGTGCGCCTGACATACGAGCAGCGAACAGAGCCCCCAGGGGAACCATGCTAGACAACCCACTCACGAAGCTGCTGAGGGGTGGGTGTGTCCGAGAGGCGTGGCAGCTACTGTCCACTCCCATAGCCTCCACCGCCACGAGCTGAGCCCCCATAGCATCTACCCCTACCAGCTCCAACCCGACCGCCTCCACCACCCCCGCCGCCTCCACCACCCCCGCCACCTCCACCACCCCGCCACCGCCACTGCCTCCACCTCCTGTGCCACCTCCACCGCCTCCACCCCCGCCACCACCACCCCCGCTACCACCAATGCTAGCGCCACCCCCACCACCCTTACCCCCCTTGCCCCTGCCGTTGCAACTCTTCTCACTAGGAGCAGACGCAGCGCTGACTTCATCAGCACCAAGGAGGTCGACAGCAGCAGCAGTAGCAACTGAAGGTATGAGAGGGGAGGGAGCACACCCTTAAAAAAAGGGGGAGCGGGTAGTGCCACGAGAGGCAGCGACAGCAACAGTACCAGTCTCAGCCTCGAGAAGGTACTTCTCCAGCGAGGCAAGCGTGAGCTCAGTGGGGTCAAGGGCGAGGAAGTGGTCCCTAATTGTGCGGAGGGAGTCAGGGAGGCCAGTGACAAGGAAGTACAGGGTGATATGATGTGGGGGGGGGGTCTCTTTAAGGAAGGCCGGCTTGAGAGCGGCGCGGTAGCGAGTCTCACTAGAGCGAAGGTCGGTCATGAGATTAGCAACAGTGCGGAAATCTGCGAGCTAAGGAAAGAGGTACGGTAGAATGAGACGGCCTAGGGCAGCAGTAGCTGGAAAGGAGTAACGAGCGACAACTGCGTCATAGAGGTCTTGGTTGTCTTCTGCTGGCCAAAATAGGCTCTCTCAGCTAGCGGGAGGTGGTTGCGGACAACGCGCGTGCGGGCAAAAAACGCGTGTGCAGCAGGCAGCGCGCTAGGGCAGGCAGCGCGCGTGGCAGCAGGGCAGCGCGACCCTGTTCGGGCAGGGCAGGGCAGGGCAGCGCAAGGGCGCTTAGGGCAGGGTCGAGCGGAACGATCGGTGGGCCCTAATAGAAAACTAACAGTTAACCTGCTCCGAAACCATGTTTAGAGTTAGCTGTGCAGGAATGAGGAATGACTAGGAACAAGGAGATACAAGTATGAAACCCTAATTTGGGTTGTACTCTATACTGAGCACCTCACTGTAGCCTAGCATAACTAATAACATATGAATATGTTTTGACAACATTCCCTTATTACAGCGAATTCTAACCGTGCGGGAACCTGTTTCAAACCTGTTCCCGCCATTCTCACTTCGAATGTTTCTGCCTGCATGGGTCTCGATCTGACGGTTGCCGGTGACGCTTCGGTTCTTCTGACTCCTCGTCTTCGTACTCGGTAAGGTCTGCTCCTGTAAAGTACAAGAATGTTTACTTATAAAGTTCATATCTCAACAATGACACGACTTCTGTATCCGTGACGTGGCGGCAATCCATGTTCGGTACAGTATACGCCTTTTCCTAGAGCCTTCGTCACTCTCCTCCTTCGCACGGCCTCCTGCAGCCGCAAGCAAGGTGAGCACGACTTCGTTCGTCGCACATGGGCGGTTTTCGGCTCACGGTTCACGTAGGTAGCCGCGCCGCGCACCGACACTCGTTTCCTGCGACGACGAGTCAATCCGGTTGACTCCTCCATCTGTCACAGCCTCATTCCCTTCCGCGCATCCTTCCCCCGCCCCCTCCGCACTGTTTCATCAATTCCTTTCCTTCGCCCACTCCCTGCTCGCCAGCTTGTACGTATCACCACCTCTCCCTTCCCTCACAACCTACATATATTCCCCACAAACCAAGCATCGTTCCAAGATCATTTCTTGCTCCTTCAGCTCATCACAACTTCAAATTCAGGCTCATAAAAAAATATTCCCGACGTTGTAGCGCTCATCCTCGTTCGCAGCCAATGATGGCAAGCGCCCCTCCCTTAGCCGTGCGTAGTACTCGTCTTTCCCACGCAGCGCTGCTGTGTCTCGTCATTTCCATCGCGCTTTCCGCGCCGTGCGCCGTGCGCGGCGCGCCGGGTCCTGCCGCGACGTCGATAGCGGCGGCACTGGCGAGCGCGGAGTCGCCGTCGCAGTCGTTCAACGTGTCGCTGCTCGTCCTCAACGCCACCGGGCTGCTCGCCAAGCTGCCCGCGCTCGCGCCGCTCACCCTCTTCGCGCCCACCGACGCCGCGTGGCGCGCCGCATTCCACGCCCTCGCTCTGCCTTATCTAAGCGGCTACATTCCCTTCCCCGGCCCCGGCTTTGGATTCGGCGGCGGCGGCTGCGGGACCCCCGGAAGCCCGGGCAGTCAGGGGAACAGTTCAGACGGCGCCGCCAATCCCGGTGGCATCGCGCAGCCGATCTCAGAGCCCGGCGCGACGGGAGGCGCTAGCGGCGGAGCGAGCGCGGCGATGATTCCCGGCCTTCCGCAAATTGACTTGCCGCTGCCCGGCGTTCCCGACCTGCCCATTCCCGGGATTCCCGGCGGGTCGGACGGGTTGAATCTGACGATGCCGTCTCTGGATAACATGACGATTCCCATGCCGCCCGACAACTGGACCATGCCCGACTTTAACATGTCCATGCCTGGCATGCCCGACTTTAACATGTCCATGCCTGGCATGCCCGACTTTAACATGTCCATGCCCGACAACTGGACTATGCCTGACTTCAACTGGACCATGCCCGATTTTAATTGGACCACACCTGATCTGTTGACTTTCGACCCGCTTATCGCCGCATTGAGCGCCGTGTTTTCCGGCGACGGGACGCCCGCGTCGCTGGCGGCGCTGGCGAAGGAGCGGCCCGAGGCGCTGAAGGCTCTGTCGGAGCTGCTCGCGTACCACGTGGCGACGGCGGCGCTGAACGCGGCGGCCATCGCGGCGCAGTTCACGGCGGATGCGGGCAACCTGACGACGGTGAACGGGCAGGGGCTGTGGATCAACTTCAACGCGAGCGAGTCCGCCGCGCTGCTCAACGCGTACACGCCGGCGCAGCGCGCGCTGATGAGCGAGGGGATCAGCGTGGGGTACGACGGCACCGTGTACTACCCCAACGGCACCACCGTCGCCGCCAACGGCACCGTGCTGTATGACGCGGGGACGAGCCCCATAGCCGTGGACTCGGACGGCAACACCTACTTCGCCAACGGTACCGTCGTCAGCGCCAACGGCACCCTCGTCTCCAACGGCACCGAGCCGGGAGTCCCCCTGCCCCCCGCCATCACATCGCCTCCCTCCGACCCCTCGGTGGCGCCGCGCGGCATGGCTGGCGCACAGATGATGATGGAGCCTCCCCAGATGATGGGCGGCGGCCCCGCCGATATGCCCCCCGCCACCGCCATGCCCGGCCCCATCCAGGTGGACCCGCGCCCGGGGGACATGGGCGCAGGGGGCATGATGGGGGGCTTGGGGGACATGATGGGCGGGTGGGGAGGCATGGCGGGGTGGTGGAGCAACTGGACTGCGGAGGTGCAGCAGCAGCTGCTGGGGAATGCGACTGAGTGGATGAATCAGGCCGTGCCGGGGCTGAACGTGACTGCCAGCGAGTACCTCGCGTGGCTCAACTCGTCCTCCTATGCCTGGGCGGCAGGGTCTAATAGCATGTGGGAGCAGGCTGGCAGCGACATGAAGGTGGCTCGGGTGGTGCGGGCTGATCTGATGGACAGCGCTGGCATGGTGGTGCATGGCGTGGATGCCGTGCTCTTCCCCCACTTCCGCGACTTGCCCGTGTTCCCAGTTGTGTTGGACGACTCAGACTTGACAAGGAATGGCACTGCTACCAACGGAACCACCGGCGAGGGGAGCAGTTCTGCCTCTGGCAATGGAACGGCAGACGCGGGTGGAATGGCAGATGGCAGTCCTGCCAGCAGCAGCCCTGGGAACTCCAGTGGAGGGACCAGCAGCAAGGGAGATGTCAGTAGCAGCAGCACCGTGCCTACTGCGGGGACAGCTCCGACTGGCACACCTGGAAAAACTGGTGCTAGAGGTGAGCCTGTTCATCCTCTCTCTTCCCGCTTTTCTTCCACTCCCTCACCTTCCTGTTACGTACTGTGTGTGTCTGGACACATACGCTCTGATGAATCTGAGCTATGGTACCTTCCCCTGTCGTTATCTTCTCCCTACTCCTGACTAATCAACCCTTGCTTGTTTTCTTATTCTCCCTTCTTCAGGTCATCCAGCCTTGCTCCCACTCTGGTCTTTCATCCTTGCAACCGTAGCTGTTCTTGCACTTGGCTGATTTTGGTTTATACTATGTCCTCACTTCAGTTGTATAAAAAGGACAAATATTTATCAGCCCCTTTCTCGTGGCAGTCGCCTGCACTCAGGGAAATTCTAGGCCGTGCTATGTTGGTTGAAAGGATTTGCCATCAGCTGCCTAGTTTCTCTCTAGTTGACCTCTTTGAATGCTGCATATAAATGGGATATACCGTCATACCCTGGATATAAGCGCCACCCTCGGATAAGCGCCTGGCGCTTGGCGAGTGGCGCTTATATCCCCTGCTCGATTATAAGCGCACCCCCTGAAAAAAACTTGTTTTATTAAGCGCAGGTAAACTTTAAATTTTGAAATGTGTTCAAAACGCTGTAACGGTTTTTACTTTAGCAGGCGGATGTGTTGCAGATTCGGTTCCCTTCACATTCGGACCCAGCAATGGATGCGGGTCCAGTCAGCAGGAGCTGTCAGAAGCTGGATGTGAGTCGAGAGAATTACTATATGTTACGATATGAAATTGCATGAGTAGGCATTCCTGTATGCTGCAGGAGCCGACTCTACCGAGTACTGTCAGAAGTATAGACAGGAATGATTGACTAGGGAGCAAGGATGAGTACAAGTAGGGCAATGTCTAACCCTAAAGTGTTGTACTCAGTAGAGGCTACCCCACTACAGCCTACAACATAGAAACATAGTTTGACACACCCCCATAGGCAAAGTGGGGGATAGCAAGAACAACCAAAGGTCACAAGACCGGTCAAGCAAGAGAACAAAGCAAAGCAAAGCTCAGGGTGGATCTCAAGATCACCACGCATTCTGAGCACAAGCAAGCGGCCACAAGGCCAGTTCACATGCAGGGGTATATATGCAACACAAACAGCACAGTGATCTCTACCTAGCAAAGCAAGCATGCAGGTATATATATATATGTATATATCACAGTACAAGCAAAGCCTACAGCAAGTGAGGAAAAGTGGGCACAAGCCCTAGCACGGTGCAGAAACGCTGATGATCACCACACTGAAGTGCCTTGGTGAATATATCAGCAGTGTTGGCCCGAGTGGCCACGTAACGCAGACGAAGCTGACCACGCTGCTGCAACTCTCGAGCCAGGAAGTAACGCAGAGCGATGTGCTTTGTCCTGTGCTCCAGTCTGTGCTCCTCACACAAGGCAATGGCTGCCTTGTTGTCGACGTACAGCACTGGAGGAGAACGAGGCCGCTCTCCCAAGTCGGTCAGCAGGTAGGTGAGCCAGCGTAACTCCTGTGCAGCCATGGCTGTGGCGTAGATCTCAGCCTCACAACTGGAGCTGAGAACTGAAGACGAGCGTGTAGAACGCCACGAAACCGAACCAGAGCCAAGGCTGAAGGTGTAACCCTGTGACGACCGCTGCGTAGCCTGGTCGTCAACCCAAGAAGCGTCTGAGTGCCCAGTGAGGACAACGTCGCTCCGTCCTCCAAGCACGAGCCCCATGCCCGATGTACTGCACAAGTAGCGTAGTACCCTCTTAGCAGCATCCATGTGCACCTTTCGGTGCCGACCAGGAGCCACGTAGCGAGCCAGAAGGCCAAGAGGGTACGCAAGGTCAGGACGAGTGCAGGTCATCAGGTACATGAGGCAGCCCACTAGCTCTGGGTAAGGACCACTCGGCTCTACGGACTCGTCCGAAGGTGGAGCTGAGAGCGAGTGACCTATAGCCAGAGGAGTGTGCTGTGCCGAGGACCAGGTGAAGCCGAAGCGCTGAAGGACCTGCTGCACCATGTGTGACTGAGTCAGTGTGATGGTGCGGCGTGCTCTGTCCCGGGTGATCCGCAAGCCAAGATAGCTTGTCAGCTCACCCAGGTCTGTGCACGTGTGTCTCTTCTGCAGCTCCGACTTCACCAGGGCGAGAGCCTCAGCGTCAGCAGTGGCAAAGACCAAGTCGTCGACGTACACGAGGATGTAGAACGGCGGCAGCGAAGTGTCGGTGCGCAGAAACAGTGACGGGTCAGCAGTCGACGGAGCAAACCCAAGAGCCGCAAGTGTCGTCCTCAGTGTGTCGTGCCACTCACGTGGCGCCTGGCGGAGACCGTAGACCGGCCGCCTGAGGCTCCACTGGGTACCAGGAGGGAACGACCCAGTGAAGCCAGGTGGGCGGCGCAGCCAGATCTCCTCGTGCAGGCTGCCCTGTAAGAAGGCTGTGCTGAAGTCAAGAGAGTGAAGCTCGTAGTCACGCTGAGCGGCAACGTGCAGCAGCACCCGAAGAGTGGTCATCTTCGGGGTGGGGGAGAAGGTCTGGAAGAAGTCTACTCCCTCTCGCTGACTGAAACCTCGTGCAACGTAACGCGCCTTGAAGGCAGGCGGAGAACCTGGCGGCCGCTTCACCCTGAAAATCCACATGCCACTGACGATGTTCGCCCCAGGTGGGGGAACCTCGTCGACGTAGGTGCCTGTGGACTTCCAGGATGCCATCTCTGCGTCCATGGCTGTCTGCCACTGAGAGGAGTACTCACCCGCGATCGCCTCAGCGTAAGAGCGCGGGGTCGGGATGTCTGGAGCATCCGGGTCTCCCTCAGGGGCAAGCAGCATGGACACGAGATGAGGCACAGCGGCTGCAAGACACTCAAGGTCCTCCTGCCTGTCCTCAAGGACGTCCGTGCCAAGAGCACACTCACCCCCGACGGACGGAGGACAGACAGACTCAGACTCAGCAACAAGAATAGCGGCGTAGTCTAGACGACAGGCAGATGCAAAGTCAACAAGCTCAGCAACTAAGGTAGACGTAGCAGCAGACTCAAACGACGGGTCAGTGACAACAGTGGCTAGCAGACGCGTGACAGTAGGGTGCTCAGCACGAAACCGGTCAGACTCGGGGTCCGCAATGACAGGCAGAGAAGACGCAGGAGGGGACGGCAGAGGAACACGCTGTGGAGGAGATGAAGGACGCCGGACTACGAGGTGGGTGTCGGGGACAGCCGGCAGACGCGGACGAGGAACACGATGACCGGAACGACCAGAACAGACAGGCGAGACAGGACGCGACGCAGGCTCACGACGCTCAGTAAGACTCCCTAGCTGCTCAGTGTAAGGAGGAGCAGGCAGCGGTGAGCCAGGCTGTAACGGAAGACCAGTAGACAAAGGGAGACTAAGAACCTGGCGAAGCACAGAGTCAGGCGGTGGCTGAGACGACGGAGACGGTGGAGCGAAGAACAGGCGCGGCTGTGCAGTGACACCAGCACCAGCAGCTCCAGTACCCCCAGCAGCTCTAGCACCTCCAGCAGCTCCAGAACCTCCAGCGCCAGCACCCTCAGCAGCTCCAGAACCTCCAGCTCCAGCGCCACCAGCGCCAGTACCTCCAGCAGCTACAGAACCTCCAGCGCCAGCACCCTCAGCAGCTCCAGAACCTCCAGCTCCAGCGCCAGTACCTCCAGCAGCTACAGAACCTCCAGCGCCAGCACCCTCAGTAGCTCCAGAACCTCCAGCTCCAGGGCTACCGGCGCCAGCACCTCCAGCAGCTCCAGAACCCTCAGCGCCAGCTCCTCCAGGACCAGCTCCACCAACAGCAGCACCCCCAGAACCGGCACCTCCAGTCCCAGGGTCTCCAGCCTCAGTGCCTCCGGCAGCAGCACCCTCAGACTCAGCACCTCCAGCCCCAGCAGCTCCAGTACCTCCAGTACGAGCACCTCCGGGACCAGCACCACTCCCAGCTCCAGTGACAACAGCAGAAGTACCTCCAGCGGCAGAGCCCCGAGCTCCAGAAGCTCGACCCTGACGGCGACCGTACCAGTCGTGCAGCTGCTGCGAGGTGAGAGGCACACGCGGACGAAGGCGGCTACTCCAAGGAAGCCACGCAACAGCAGACTCAGAACCCTCAGCGCCAGCACCCTCAGCAGCTCCAGAACCTCCAGCTCCAGCGCCACCAGCGCCAGTACCTCCAGCAGCTCCAGAACCTCCAGCTCCAGCACCCTCAGCAGCTCCAGACCCTCCAGTAGAAACAACTCCAGTGGCAGAGTCACCAGCTCCAGCGCCTCCCGCACCAGGGCCCCTAGCTCCAGCAGCGCGACCCTGACGGCCAGCGTACCACTCAGACAGCTGCTGTGGGGAGAGAGGGAGTCGACGACTAGAGTGCAGCGGCGAGGCACCAGCGGAGCGACTACGGAGACGGCCGCTCCCGGGAGACTGCTCACCAGACGCCTCAGCGCCCCCAGGCTCAGTACCCCCAGACTCCTCACACCCAGGCTCAGCACCTCCGGTCTCCGCACCCCCAGGCTCCGCACCCCCAGGCTCAGCACCCCCAGGCTTAGCACCCCCAGGCTCCGCACCCCCAGGCTCAGCACCCCCAGCAGCAGCACCACCCTCAGCAGCACCTGAGTCACCAGTGACCTCAACCTGAGGAGGAGGGTCTACCTGAGACACACCTGAAGGAGCAGGATCGGGAGCAGGGAGGGGGTCTACCTAGGGAGCACCTGGAGCGAGGAAGAGCGGCGGGGGGGGGAGAGGGGCAGTGCGGTAGGGGAAGAGACGGTAAAAGGGAACCGACTCGTCGAACGTGACGTCCTGAGAGGGGAAGACACGGCGCGAGGTGGGGTGGTAAAACTGCCAACCAGGCGCGTCAGGGACAAAGCCAAGGAAGACACAGGGAACAGCGCGGGCGGAGAGCTTGTCCGCGGTGGTATCGCGGACAAAGGCACGAGCACCCCAGACCCGGAAACGCGACGCATCGCCAACCTTCCCCGTCCACAGCAGTGTGGGCGAGGTCTCCGGCAAGGAGACACGGGGCCAGAGGTTGAGCTGATGCGCGGCGTACCGGACCGCAAACGGCCACAGAAAATGGGGGGCAGCCGCATGGATCATGGAGGTACGAGCGACCTCCATGACTAAGCCAATGCGGCGCTCAGCAACCCCATTCTGCTGCGGAGAGGCCGGAAGCGTGAACGACTGGCGGATGCCGTGCTCCGCACAGTAGGCTGCCAAGAGGTCTGAGGAGAACTCACCACCTCTGTCAGAGTGCAGACACAGGACAGGAAAGTCCGACTGGAACCGCTCGCGGAGCTGGAGACGAGTAGCGCGGATCCAGGGGATCAAAACATCAGGGACCTCCCCCTTGGTGCGCAAGGGGAAGACCGTGGTGTAACGCGTGTAGTCGTCGACGACCAGCAGGAAGTACCGCTCGTGGCCCTGTCCACGGACGCGGGCTGGGCCCCACACGTCCAGGTGGAGAGTCTGCAAGGGAGCCTCTGTGGGAGGGAACGAGGAGGAGTGAGGAGCGGCGCGCTGCCGCCCCTCGACACAGGGAAGACAGGGAGGAGCAGGCGAGGGCGGTAGAGGAGGCAGAGTCTCTGGAAGTCCAGAGACAAGGAAACGGCTGTGCATGCGACGAAGGCGCTGCACCGAGGGGTGACCAAGGCGGTGGTGCCACAGGACGGTCTGGTGCGACAAAGCGCGACACGAACAGGGGGTCGCTAGCTGTCCTGACGCAAACGCAGACGCAGACGCAGCTACCTGAGGGGACACAGTGGTCAGTGTGTACAGGCTCGAGCCAGGCTCACGGGTGAACGTGGCCAGGTGCCGACCAGTCCGGGAGCACGTACAGTGGGTCACACGCTGACCTCCAGGGGTGAACTGGTCAACCCACACATCTTGTAGGTCAGCTCCACTCACCAAGTTCGTAGAGAACGAGGGGAGGTGAAGACCTGACAGGGAGCCAGACGGGACCGCAGGACACGGCAAAACCGTGGAGGAGTGCGCAAGGACTGGACCCCCAGAGGGGTCTGCCAGGGAGACTGCAACCGGCCGACGGAGCGGCGTGAGCGTGGTGCTGTCGCGAAAGAAGGAGCGGGAAGCACCTGAGTCAAGTGTGAAGGTGTACACGGCCTCAGCAGGCGCAGTACCAGAGAGAGCAGACTCACCAGCACCTGGAGCAGCAGCCTCACCAGTACCTAGAGCAGGAGACGCACTAGCACCTAGAGCAGCAGCCTCACCAGCACCTAGCGCAGGAGACGCACTAGCACCTAGAGCAGCAGCCTCTATACCTGGGTCAGGCGGTACGCACAGGGAACAGGCACGGTCATCACTAGTAGGCAATGCATACATGGCAGTGAGAATAGCATCATAGTCAAGAGCAAAGATATCTACCCCCTGCCCAAGCAGCTCCAGCCAGGTGGGGACCTCAGCCTCGTCACCAAACTCGGTGCGCCAGTCGTCGCTCAGACGGGCGAAGCAGCGGGACTGGGTGTGACCAAGTGTCCCGCAAGCCTGACCAGGCCGATCACCTGTGCGTGGGACGTACGGGCAGCGAACGGTACTCCGAGACCCTCGACTCTGAGCGTACCACTCGTGAAGCTGTCGGGACGTAAGTGTCTCGCGCGGACGCCACTGCAGCTGCAGCTGGCCACTGCCAGACGCTCCCGACCGACCAGCTCCAGGGCGACAGTCACGACGGCTACCGCCACAACCCCAACTAGCGTACCACTCACGAAGCTGCTGAGGCGTGAGAGACTCGCGCGGGCGTCGTTGGAGCTGCATCTGGCCACCGCCAGTAGCAACAGTAGCAACAGTAGCAGCAGCAGCTCGGGCAGCAGTAACAACCGTAGCAGCAGTAACAGCCATAGTACGTGCAGGGCAGGCACGACAGGCAGGCAGGTAGGCCGGCAGGCAGGCAGGCAGGCCGGCAGGCAGGCAGGCAGGCAGGCAGGCGGCGCGGCAGCGCGCTAGCAAGGCAGGGGCTCACCAGTGGCGGGAAGAGCAGGCTCTCACCGGGCGAGCAGGGCCGGTGCTCGGCGGACGGCGGCAGGGTCGGCGCACGACGGCGGCGACAGCGGGGCCGCAGCAGCGGCTACAGTGAAGGGCCGGGTCGAGTCAGCGGCAGGGCGGGGCCGGGTCGTGTCAGCGGCAGAGCCGGGTCGAGTCAGCGGCAGGGTGGGGCCATGTCGGCGGCAGGGCGAGGCCGTGGCGGCGGTAGGGTGGCGCGCGCCGCTGCCTGGGGCCGCGCACTGGCGGGTAGAGCTTTGGGCGGGCTGCGCGGGGCAGCGGCGGGCCGCGCGCGCGCTGCGCGGGCTCGGTGCGGGCCGCGCGGGGCAGGTGTGGGCCGCGCGCGCGTCGCGCGGGCTCGGGGCGGGCTGCGCGGGGCAGCTGCGAGCCGCGCGCGCGCTGCGCGGGCTCGACGCGGGCTGCGCGGGCCGTGCGCGGGACGCGACGCAGCTGCCGAGGCGCGATTCGGGCAGGAGAGAGCGACCCGCGGGGGTAAAAACGAGGCAGCGCTTGAAAATTAGGTCTGCGCGCGAAGCAGCAGCAGACAGCTCAGACAGTAGACTACAGACAGCAGGCAGACAGTGCGCGCAGTGCAGCACGTCCTAGGTACAGTGACAGGCACATTCGTGGGGTAGCGGTAGGTGGGCCCGAAAAAAAAGACGGTCCTACGGACCTATTGCTCTGAAACCATGTCAGAAGTATAGGCAGGAATGATTGACTAGGGAGCAAGGATGAGTACAAGTAGGGCAATGTCTAACCCTAAAGTGTTGTACTCAGTAGAGGCTACCCCACTACAGCCTACAACATAGAAACATAGTTTGACAAGTACGAAGTCGAGGAGTCAGAAGAGTCGAAGCGACGCAGCAACCGTCTGACCAAGAACGATGCTAGCAGAAACATTTGAAGTGAAAAGAGCGGGAACAGGTTTGAAACGGGTTCCCGCGCCGCACGGTTTGAATTCGGCTGCAATAAGGGAATGTACCCCTTAGAGTACATGGCTAGTCTAGGTCTTTTCGTATTCCCCTGTATTCTTATATAAACCCGATGTATGCATGTTATTATCAACTTTGTCATACATTCACTCTGACCTGAGATTCAAACTTCCGCTGCCACAACTACTCTGCGATCAACCCTGAGCGATCCTTCGCTAAGTCCCACTTGGGATTGTACTCAGGGATTCTTCGCAACTTCACTTCCGTGAAAATCACCGAGCCAAGATCTGGCGAGCGGCACACGCTCCAAGACCAAGATGGCCGGAGGATCTGGAGGCCAAGCAAATCTGACGGCTGAAGGACAATCCAATCCGGCTGCGACAAATGAGGCGACAACCACGATTGGCACTGCCGCCCTCGAGCAACTTTTTGCTCGACTTTCAACCATGGAAAAAGAACTCCAAGACCTGCGCAAAGGCGATGCGGGAACCTCTTCCCAACCAGTTCTACCTGGACAACCGGCTGAGAAAAGCCGTGATACCGCCGCGCATACCTTCTCCCTCGACACAGACAAATCAACAACAACTGCCCCCCGTCCAAGTGATGAAGCCATCAACTCTGCGCAAACACGCTTCCTCAGCGTTTCAAAAATCAAAACTACTGCCGCGTTTGACGGCAAGGACTTCTACACATGGAGTTTCGAGCTTGAGCTCCTCCTACAAACGGCGCAGATCTACCATTACTTCGACGGCTCCTATGCTAAACCGGTGGAAAACACCAAAGTCGCCAGGGCTCAATACTACAGTGAGTCCCTCATGGCCTACAGTGTGCTGCTACGCAACATGACGCCTGCGGAACAACTCAACATTCGCTCCTACAAAGAGAGCGACGCTCCAGCCTTGGAAGCCTGGAAGCATCTCGTTGAAGTTTATCAGCCAAAGGATTCGGTCACAGCCAGCAGGCTTCTGCAGCAACTCCTGGAGATAAAAATGGGGCACGGGGAGAAAGCGAATCCTTATATCAACCGCTGTCGCAACATCCGTGACCAGATCACGAAGCATGGGAGTACAATCTCGGAAGAGATCTTCGTCAATATAGTCCTCCAAGGACTCGGGCCTGAGTGGAAGCCCTGCAAGGCGTTACTCCGACAGCGAGGGACAATCTCAGAAGCCGCGCTATGCGCCGCACTCCTGTCCGAACAGCAGGACATGGACTCGAGCAGAACAAGCTCCGCGCCGTGCCGAGAGCGCCTCGCCTTCTACGCAGACAACCGTGAAGAGCGACGACAACCAAGGCGCCATTATTGCAAAGTATGCAAGGTCTTCGGACACTCAACGGATCGATGCAAGTCCCGATCCAACAATCGCCACCCAAATTCCACTCACCACAACAACTGGGTCGGCCGACAAGATGCTCGTCATCCCCAGGCTCAGCAACAAACACCTCGTCCTCCTGCGCAACACCAACATCAGCAAGGATCTCAAGGACCTCCATCAGGAGCCCCCAGAAACATCATCGCGAACATGACGATGCACCGACGTCGCTCTGATGAACCTGACGAGGAAGACGAGATTCAAGGAAGACTCCTTGAACCAGAAGAGGGATGGAATAACCCCCTCACTGAAAATTACTACTACCAGTATGACGAAGACGAGCAGGATTGGAACCTGCCAATCACTTTGCGGGAAAGCCCGCCGCACGACAATCAACACTACGTACCGGTGGGATGGAAGGAGCACGAAGACCCTCACTTCCACATGCGCTACAAGGCAACCTTGGTGACTCCGCGATTGGCGCTACTTCTTCGCAGGAGCAATACCGACAACTACAACACCTGGTACCTGGACAGCTGCTGCGGACAGCACATGGTGGGATCCACGCGCTACGTCTCAAATCTGAGCCGCGCCCCCGCAACCTACGTCACCGTTGCCAACAACGAGCAGTTGCGCGCCAACTCACAAGGCATTGTCGTTCTGCAAGCGCGAGACAGCAACACCCACATCTCATTCGATGACGTACTCTACGTCCCGAATCTGCGCTTCAATCTGCTCTCGGCTGGACAAATTAGCGACTGCGGCGTCATTCTCACCACGGACCTCGCCACACGCGATCTCATCCTCACATACGCTCCGCCAGATACCCCTCCCGAATCATTCAAGTATCTCGGACGAGCCCGCTCGATCAACGGGATTTATGTCCTGGACTTCGACGTACCTTCCTGCCAAGCCTCATCCGACGAGCTCGTGGACCTCGTTCCCCTCGAGTTTGCCTTCACAAGCAAATGGGAGCACCCGGACGGACGACCGTGGGTTCGCCGCAGTCCTCATCCTCGCGAGATCAATCTGCACGACCCTGACATCAACGGTCTCTGCACCACCTGCCACACGCCCACCGCGAGTCGCACGGAGCAAGTCGAAAGAGAGCAAGCGGCAATTCAGGAAGCAGAAAGCGCCGAGGCAGAACCCACAGGCTTGACACGTGAAGAACTCGCCGTGTCATCTCACCGAATCTTCGGTGAACCAAACAAGGAATTCGGACAGAAACGGGTGGAGAGACCAAGGCCTTACTCGGACACCCTACGCTTCGTCCTCGAAGCCAACACACGCACCCGCGACAAAGAAGATCGACCGCGCCCGTACACTCGCGAAGTCTACCGCCGCGAAATTGACCCTGCCTGGAAAGATCCTGACGCACCAGAGGAGCTCAGCGTCAAGGAAGAACAAGACAAGGCCCGGGCGGAAAAGAAACAGAAATTGTTTGAGGTACGCTTGTAACGGGTGTGATGCTCTGCTTCTTCTTCCGCCGTGAGTTGCGGGATCTGGAGTGGGGGTTCTTCCTCTTCTCCAGGTTCTGCTTCGCTGGCCGGCTCCTCTGCTTCTGCTTCTGCCGTTGTCTCCCCTTCTGCAGGTGCCGTTGTGAGGTAGAGGGCGAGGAAATCGCGACCGGGAATGATAGTGAGTGGAGTCGTGGTGCCTTCAATAAAACGCGCGAAAGGATCTGGGCGGGAAATTGGACCAAGTGAGTCCCGCAGAGGAGTTGGTGGTTCATTCCCCTCCTCAATCTCCGACCAACGATTACGCCATCGATAGGGCGAGGAAGGAGGTGAGCGGGTGCGCGGGGGACGACCGAGTGGAATGGCGACGCGAGGGGATGGTTCTCCACGCTCAGCTTGCATCTCGCGTTCCATCTCTTCTTCTTCTTCCTTGGTGATTGGCGCATCCACGTATTCGTTTCCTCCCCATCCGCCGGTGTTGCCCCATCCTTCCGTGTTGACCGTACCGCTGGCGCTGGCTCCCCATGCTCCAGTAGCGGATCCCCAGGTTGCTCCGTCGCCTTCTTCTGGTTCGTAATCTTCATCTCCCCATGCGCCTCGTCGTGCTGTCTCCTCGTCCCATCCAGCCGCTACGCGTTCCGCTACTCGCGCCATGTGTGGATCGCCAACGTGGACGCTCGTTCCAAGGCTGCGGAGGTGTTCCGCATCTTCCTCGCGCACGCGCAGCGCCAGTCAGGGAGGAAACTGAATATCTGGCAGAGTGATGGGGCAAAGGAATTTCGCAGCAATGAGCTGGAGAGTGTCCTCACCGAGAAGGGGATTAAACACGAGATTTCTCTCCCCTATGCTCACCAGCAGCAAGGCGTTGCCGAGAGGGTCAATCGCACGCTCATGACCAGAGTCCGCGCCATCATGAACCAATCCGGCCTGCCAAAGAAGTTCTGGCCTTACGCCATGAACCACGCGGTGCGCCTACACAACCTCCTCTCCACCACCGCCAACAGGGATAACCTGTCTCCTCACATGAAGTGGACCGGCTCAAGGGGAGACCCCTCCATGCTGAGGGTTTGGGGGTGCATGGTGCAATACCGGCCGACCTCGGCAAGTTCGTTCATCGTGCGCGTTGGGGTATTCATTTGGGCCTCAGTAATGAGCACAAGGGTTGGCTCATCCTCGACATGGACAGCAAGGAAGTTGTTCCCGCACGCGATATCCTCTTCTACGAGCGACTCACCCTGAAGGAGTGGATCGAGGACGAGCGCCGAAACCAGGCGCGCGGCTATGTCAACCACGGTCGCAGCTTCGCGACTCCTCGGCCTACACACATCCGTCTCTACCCTTGCACGGGCCGTGGAGCCAAAGAACCCTCGGCAGGCCCTAACCGGCCCTCACGCCAAGGAGTGGCGTGCTGCGATGGATGCGGAGCTCAATGCGCTGGAATCACGTGACACCTGGGTCCTAGTCGATCGTGCAGCAGTGAAGGGGAGGAGGGTGCTCAGCGGGAAGTGGGTCTTTCGCCTGAAAACTAACGATGACGGCACTATCGAGCGTTTCAAGGCACGCTGGGTCGTACGCGGGTACGATCAGCGCCATGGCATCGACTTCGATCAAACCTTCGCTCCCGTCAGTCGCCACACCTCAGTTCGGATTCTACTCGCTATTGCCGCCGCGAAGCACCTGCCACTGCGACAGATCGTGTCAGAATATGTTGTTTGTGTAGCCTGCAGTGGGGTACTCAATAGTGAGTACAGCCCCTTAGGGTTTGCTATTTGTATCCTGCTGCTTGCTAGTTCAATCACTCCTTCTCAATTCTGTTCCTGCACACAATCCTAGCTCGTACTTGGCGCCTCCTTTCGTAGTCCTACTGTGGCCTAGGCTACTAAGCCTAGGCCGTACTCCTACTATATCTGACATGGTATCAGAGGGCGGCATTGTTAGAATGTAGAACTGAACGAGAATGTGTGAAACTAGGCAGCAGGGTGATACAAGTAGGAAACCCTAGCAATGTTGTACCCCCTAAGGCTAAACCCACTATAGCCTACACAATATGAACATGTATAATGTTTGACACACCCCCATAGGCTAAGTGGGAGACAACCAGATGGTCACAAGACCAGTCAAAGCAAAGCAAAGCAAGCTCAGGGTGGATCTCAAGGAAACCACACAAATTCCGAGCACAAGCAAGTGGTCACAAGACCAGTTCACATGCAGTTTGATAATATAACAAGAGGTACAGTGATCACAACCTAACAAGAGTAAACATGCAGGTATACATATATAGAGATCACAGTACAAGCAGAGTCAAGAAGTGAGCAAGTGAGGGAGAGTAGGCACAAGGCCTAGAACAGTACAGAAACGCTGATGGTCACAAGGCTGAAGCGCCTTGGTGAACACATCAGCAGTCTTGGCCCGAGTGGCCACGTAACGCAGACGAAGCTGACCACGCTGCTGCAGCTCTCGAGCAAGGAAGTAGCGCAGAGCGATGTGCTTCGTCCTGTGCTCCAGTCTGTGCTCCTCACACAAGGCAATGGCGGCCTTGTTGTCAACGTACAGCACTGGAGGAGAACGAGGCCGCTCTCCCAGGTCGGTCAGCAGGTAGGTGAGCCAGCGTAACTCCTGTGCAGCCATGGCTGTGGCGTAGATCTCAGCCTCACAACTGGAGCTGAGAACAGAAGAAGAGCGAGTAGAACGCCAAGAAACTGAACCAGAGCCAAGGCTGAAGGTGTAACCCTGAGACGACCGCTGCGTAGCCTGGTCGTCAGCCCAAGAAGCGTCTGAGTGACCCGTGAGGACAACGTCGCTCCGACCTCCAAGCACGAGCCCCATGCCTGACGTACTGCACAAGTAGCGCAACACCCTCTTAGCGGCATCCATGTGCTCCTTCCGGTGACGGCCGGGAGCGACATAGCGTGCTAGGATGCTAAGAGGGTATGCCAGGTCAGGTCGAGTGCAGGTCATCAGGTACATGAGGCAGCCCACAAGCTCTGGATACGGGCCACTCGGCTCTACGGACTCATCCGAAGGCAGAGCTGAGAGCGAGTGACCGGTAGGCAGAGGAGTGGGCTGAGGCGAGGAGTACGTGAAGCGGAAGCGCTGAAGGACCTGCTGCACCATGTGTGACTGAGTCAAGGTGATGGTGCGCTGTGCTCTGTCCCGGGTGATCCGCAAGCCAAGATAGCTTGTCAGCTCACCCAGGTCTGTGCACGTGTGTCTCTTCTGCAGCTCCAACTTCACGTGGGCGAGTGCCTCAGTGTCAGCAGTAGCAAAGACCAAGTCGTCTACGTAAACAAGAACGTAGAACGGCGGCAGAGTGGTGTCGGTGCGTAGAAACAGCGACGGGTCAGCAGTAGAAGGAGCAAACCCAAGAGCAGCAAGAGTAGTCCTCAGTGTGTCGTGCCACTCACGGGGTGCCTGCGGAGACCGTAGACTGGCCGCCGGAGGCTCCACTGGGTACCAGGAGGGAACGACCCAGTGAAGCCAGGTGGGCGGCGCAGCCAGATCTCCTCGTGCAGGCTGCCCTGTAAGAACGCAGTGCTGAAGTCAAGAGAGTGGAGCTCGTAGTCACGCTGAGCAGTGACGTGCAGCAGAACCCGAAGAGTGGTCATCTTCGGGGTCGGGGAGAAGGTCTGGAAGAAGTCAACTCCCTCTCGCTGACTGAAGCCTCGTGCAACGTAACGCGCCTTGAAGACAGGCGGAGAACCCGGCGGCCGCTTCACCCTGAAAATCCACATGCCACTGACGATGTTCGCCCCAGGTGGGGGAACCTCGTCGACGTAGGTGCCTGTGGACTTCCAGGATGCCATCTCTACGTCCATGGCTGTCTGCCACTGAGAGGAGTAGGGACCCTCCATCGCCTCTGCGTAGGAGCGTGGGGTCGGGATGTCTGGTGCATCCGGGTCTCCCTCAGGGGCAACTAGCATGGACACGAGATGAGGCAAAGTAGCGGCAAAGCACTCAAACTCCTCCTGTCTGTCCTCAAGGACGTCCGTGCCAAGAGCACACTCACCCCCGACAGACGGAGGACAGACAGACTCAGACTCAGACTCAGCAACAAGGCTAGCGGCGTAGTCTAGACGACAGGCAGCAGCAAAGTCAACAAGCTCAGCGACTAGAGCAGACGCAGCAGAGGACTCAAAGGAAGGGTCAGTGACAGCAGTGGCAAGGAGACGCGTGACAGTAGGACTGGCAGCACGAAGAGAGTCAGAGTCCGGGTCAGCAAGAGCAGGAAGAGAGGACGCTGGTGGAGACGGCAGTGGGACACGCTGTGGAGCAGTAGAGGGACGCAGGGTCATATAGTGAGTGCCAAGGACAGGAGGAGGACGCTGACGTGGAACACGACGACCAGCGCGGACAGCGCGGACAGGCGACTCTGGACGCGTCTCAGGCGACGGAGGACGAGACTCAGGCTCACGACGCTCCGTAAGACCTCCCGTCGGCGCACTGTAGGGAGAAGGACCAGGAAGTGGAGAGACTGGCTGTAACTGTGACTGCGACTGGACAAGCGGTGGACTCAGTAGGGGAGGAGTAGGACCAGGAGAGGGCGGAAGGCCAAGAACCTGCTGAAGGAGCGGAACGTAGTACGGCCGTGGCCGCTCAGCACCTCCAGCTCCAACCCCCTCAGCAGGGCCAGTCCCAGCAGCTCCAGCAGCACCGCCAGCAGCAGCAGGGTCCCCAGCAGCTCCAGTACCAGCAGCACCTCCAGCAGTGCCAGCAGCACCACCAGCAGCAGCAGCACCTCCAGCAGCTCCAGCAGCACCAGTACCAGCAGCACCTCCAGCAGCGCCAGCAGCACCGCCAGCAGCAGCAGTACCACCAGCAGCTCCAGTAGCTCCAGCACCAGTAGCACCTCCAGCAGCGCCAGCAGCACCAGCAGCACCTCCAGCAGCGCCAGCCGCACCGCCAGCAGCAGCAGCACCTCCAGCAGCTCCAGCAGCACCAGAACCAGTAGTACCTCCAGCAGCGCCAGCAGCACCTCCAGCAGCAGCAGTACCTCCAGCAGCTCCAGCAGCACCAGCAGCACCTCTCCTGAGGCTGCAGTACTGTAAGTACCACTCACGCAGCTGCTGCGAGGAGAGGCCTCCCCCAGGTGCAGCACGCTCAGGCTCAGTACTCTCAGACGTAGCACTCCCAGGCTCAACACCCCCAGGCTCAGCACCTCCAGACTCAGCACCCGCAGGCTCCGCACCCCCAGGCTCAGCACCCCCAGACTCAGCACCCGCAGGCTCCGCACCCCCAGACCCCGCACCCCCAGGCTCAGCACCCCCAGACTCCGCAACCCCAGGCTCCGCACGCTCAGGCTCAGCACCCCTGGCAGGACGAGAGTCGACAGCTACCTCGACAGGCTCAACCGGGTCTACCTGGGACACACCTGAGGGAGCGGCACCCTGAGGGGGGAGGGGGTCTACCACAGCAGCACCTGGCGCGAGGAAGAGAGGCGGGGGGGGGAGCGGGGCAGTGCGGTAGGGGAAGAGGCGGTAGTAGGGCACGGACTCGTCAAAAGTGACGTCCTGAGAGGGCAGGACACGGCGCGAGGTGGCGTGGTAAAACTGCCAACCAGACGCGTCCGGGACAAAGCCAAGGAAGACACAGGGAACAGCGCGGGAGGAGAGCTTGTCCGCGAACGTATCGCGAACAAAAGCTCGGGACCCCCAGACCCGAAAACGCGACGCATCGCCAACCTCTCCCGTCCAACGCAGTGTCGGCGAAGTCTCCGGAACGGAGACACGGGGCCAGAGGTTGAGCTGATGCGCAGCGTATCGGACCGCAAACGGCCACAGAAAGTGGGGGGCAGCCGCATGGATCAAGGAGGTACGAGCGACCTCCATGACCAAACCAATGCGGCGCTCAGCAACCCCATTCTGCTGTGGAGAGGCCGGAAGCGTGAACGACTGGCGGATGCCGTGCTCCGCACAGTAGGCTGCCAAGAGGTCAGAGGAGAACTCACCACCTCTGTCAGAGTGCAGACGCAGGACAGGAAAGTCCGAGTGGAACCGCTCACTGAGCTGGAGACGAGCAGCGCGGATCCAAGGGATCAAAACATCAGGGACCTCACCCTTGGTGCGCAAGGGGAAGACCGTGGTGTAGCGCGAGTAGTCGTCAACAACGATCAGGAAGTACCTCTCCTGACCCTGTCCACGGACGCGGGCTGGGCCCCACACGTCCATGTGGAGCGTCTGCAAGGGAGCAGTCGTCGGGGGAAACGAGGAGGAGTGAGGAGCGGCGCGCTGCCGCCCCTCGACACAGGGAAGGCAGGGAGGAGCAGGCGAGGGTGGGAGTGGAGGGAGAACCCTGGGAAGACCAGAGACAAGGTACCGGTTGTGCATGGCACGAAGGCGCTGCACTGACGGGTGACCAAGACGGTGGTGCCAGAGGACAGTCTCGTGTGCCAGAGAGCGACACGAGCAGGGGGCAGACAGCTGACCCGACGCAGACGCAGACGCAGCTACCTGTGGGGACTCAGTGGTCAGTGTGTACAGGTCCGACCCCGGCTGCCGAGTGAAGGTAGCCAGGTGGCGGCCCGTCCGAGCGCACGTGCAGTGTGTCACACGCTCGTAGGCAGGGGTAAACTGGTGGACACCCCCGTCCTGGAGGGCACTACCCGCCACCAAGTTCGTAGAGAACGAGGGGAGGTAGAGACCTGACAGAGTGCCCGACGGGACCGCAGGACAAGGGAGAACAGTAGAGGAGGTCGCAATGACCGGACCCCCAGAGGGGTCAGCGAGGGAGACTGCAACCGGCCGAGCAAGCTGCTCAAGGGCAGTGCGGTCACGAAAGAAACAGCGGGAAGCGCCTGAGTCCAGTGTGAAGGTGTGCAGTGCCTCAGTAGACGCAGTACCAGAGGGCGCAGACTCACGAGTACCTAGAGCAGCAGCCTCACCAGCACCTGGGGCAACAGACACACGAGCACCTAGTGCAGCAGCCTCACCAGTACCTAGAGCAGCAGACTGGATACCGGGGTCAGGCGGCACACACAGGTGACAGGCACTCTCAGCACTAGTAGGAAATGCATACATGGCAGTGAGGATAGCATCATAGTCAAGAGCATAGATATCTACCCTCTGCCTAAGCAGCTCCACCCAGTCGGGGAGCTCAGCCGCGTCGCCAAACTCTGTACGCCAGGCGTCGCTCAGACGGGCGAAGCAGCGGGACTCTGTGTGACCAAACGTCCCGCAAGGCTGACCAGTCCGAGCACCAGTGCGAATGACGTACGGGCAGCGAGCAGTACCCCGTGACCCTCCACGCTGAGCGTACCACTCACGAAGCTGCTGGGGCGTGAGGGACTCACTCGGACATCGCGGGAGCTGCATCTGGCCACCGCCAGGAGCAGCAGTAGCAGTAGCAGTAGCCTACACAATATGAACATGTATAATGTTTGACAAGCATGTCTGCCGCCTTCCTGTGTATGGGCCCACCACCCGCTTCCGCTGCCGTACTGTCCGCCGCGCGCCCCGTGGTGCGCGGCGCCGAAATTAGGGTTTCTGCCCGCCGCGCGCTCGGGACGCGTGGCGGCTTACCCCTCCGTGGCGCCCGTCGTGGCGCCCGTCGTTTCTACTGCTACCGGGGGCCCGCGCGGCCTCACCTCCCGTCGCCCGTCGTGGCGACCACGGGGGGCTCGCGCGCGGTCCCCTCCCGTCGTCCGTCGTGGCGACCACGGGGGCCCGCGCGGCCTCCCCTCCCGTCGTCCGTCGTGGCGACCACGGGGGCCGCGCGGCCTCCCCTTCCCGTCGCCCGTCGTGGCGCTCCGGGGGGGCCCGCGCGGCGCCCTTTTCGTCGCCCGTCGTGGCGACCACGGGGGCCGCGCGGCCTCCCCTTCCCGTCGCCCGTCGTGCCGCTCCGGGGGGGCCCGCGCGGCGCCCTTCCCGTCGCCCGTCGCGGCGGCTCTGGGGGCCCGCGCGGCGCCCTTCCCGTCGCCCGTCGCGGCGGCCCTGGGGGGGCCGCGCGGCTCCCTTTCTCGTCGGCCGTCGGGGCGCCCTGGGGGCCGCGTTCTTCCCCCCCCCCGTCCTCCTACCTTCACCTGCAGCGGCCGCCCCTGGAGCCGCCCCTGGAGCAGCCCGCACCTGCAGCAGCCGCCCCTGGAGCAGCCCGTGCCTGCAGCAGCCGCCCCTGGAGCAGCCCGCACCTGCAGCAGCCGCCCCTGGAGCAGCCCGCACCTGCAGCAGCCGCCCCTGGAGCAGCCCGTGCCTGCAGCAGCCGCCCCTGGAGCAGCCCGCACCTGCAGCAGCCGCCCCTGGAGCAGCCCGCACCTGCAGCAGCCCGCGGCCCGTCCCTGCAGCCCCCCCCCCCCCCCCTGTGCTGCCCATTGCTCCCAATCCGCCGTACGTTCCGCGGTGGTGGGGGTGTGGGGTGGCGAGCATGGGGGTGACCGGTGTGGGTAACCTGAAGCTCCTCCTCCTCCTCCGTCTCCCACTGCTGCAGCTGCCGCTGAGGGGGGTGGGTGTGTGGGAGCCGAGGGTTTAGGGTTTAAGGGGGGTGCCGTGGGAGTGGAGCTAGGGTTTCAGCAGGGGGTGTGTGAGAGGGGTGTGGGACGGTCGGGGGAGGTTGAGTGGAGGCTGCTGTCTTGTCGTCCGCAGCACCTGTAGTCCGGGGCGCACTGTCCTGGTAGCTCAGAGAGCCTGCTGCACCTGTTGCCCGTGGGTCCGTTGCTCCTGCCGCTCGTCGCAGCCGCAGAGCTTGTTGCTCCTGTATTCCGGGACGCACTGTCTCGGTAGCCACTGAGAGCCTGCTGCACCAGTCGCCCGTGGGTCCGTTGCTTCTGCCGCTCGTCGTAGCCGCAGAGCCAGTTACTCCAGTATTCCGGGGCGCTCTGTCTCGGTAGCCACTGTGTCAGCCGCCACTGTGTCAGCCGCTTCTGTTGCCCGTGTGTCTGCAGCTTCAGTCGTCGCCTCCCATCTTCTCTTCTTTCATAGTCCCTCCTCCTCCTCACTTGCCCTCTGTGATAGCCTCTAGCTTTGCTGATAATTATGAACTATTGCTATGACTGCTCATTGTGCTGATTACACCCCACTTTGGCTATGGGGGTGTGTCAGAATATGTTGTTTGTGTAGCCTGCAGTGGGGTACTCAATAGTGAGTACAGCCCCTTAGGGTTTGCTATTTGTATCCTGCTGCTTGCTAGTTCAATCACTCCTTCTCAATTCTGTTCCTGCACACAATCCTAGCTCGTACTTGGCGCCTCCTTTCGTAGTCCTACTGTGGCCTAGGCTACTAAGCCTAGGCCGTACTCTTACTATATCTGACAGATCGACGTGAAGAACGCGTTTTTGTACGCGTTGGTGGATGCCACCATCTTTGTGGAGCAGCCGCACACCTACGGAGAAGGAGATCCCAGGGTATGTCAACTGAAGAAGTCCCTCTACGGGATCAAGCAGGCGCCTCGCCTCTGGCAGCAGCATCTGCACAAAATCCTCCTCGAAATCGGCTTCAAACAGCTCCCGCACGACCCGAGAATGTACCGCCTTCACTTCAGCGGCGATTACATCCTCCTGACAGTCTACGTCGACGACCTGCTGTACACGGGCACCTGCAACAAACTCCTCGATCAGTTTCAGGAGAACCTGGCGCAGCGCGTGGACATTACCATCAACCTCGAAGTGAAGCAGTTTTTGGGGTTAAACATCACTTACGCGCCAGAAGCAATTCTTCTGTCAGCCTTCAAGTACGCGGAACAGCTAGGGGAACGCTTCAACATCTCCCCGGCACCGCTTTCAACTCCCTACCGCAACCCCAGCACCAACTACAAACCGGACAACAAACCTCTGTCGCCCGCAGGACTCCAAATGTACCAGCAGAAATTGGGGTGCCTGCTATTCGCCTCTGTCACCTGCCGACCCGACCTTTCGTACATCGCCAGCCAACTGGCGCAGTACTCTCGCAAGCCAGTAGCTGAGAACCAGCTGGACCTGGAACGCGCCCTGGAGTACTTCATCTCCACTCCTGACATTGGGCTCTCCTACTCCACGCTGACGACCACCTCCTTCAACCTCAACGGCTACGTGGACGCAGATCATGCAGCTGACCCTGCAAATCGACGGTCCCGAACCGGCTTCGTTTTTCGCTTGGAACCAACTGGGCCAATCTCCTGGAACTCGCAGAAGCAGGAGCTGGTTGCCCTGTCATCGGCTGAAGCAGAATACATCACCGCGACAGCAGCAGTTCGCGAAGGCCTGTACCTGCAGGAGCTGCTACAGGAGGCGAAAATTCCAACTTCGCCCACCTTTCGCCTTCACTGCGACAACCAGAGTGCCATCAGGATCGCGAACAAGCCAGGTTTCGTGAACCGCACGAAGCACATCGCACTCCGGTACTTTTTCGTCAAGGACGAAATTGACCAAGGGAAAGTTGACCTCGCCTACTGCCCGACTACTGAGATGGCAGCAGACTTCCTCAACAAGCGCCTGCCACGTCAGCAGTACAAGCACTGCTCTGACCTCACCGGAGTAGTCAAGCGAGTCAGCTCCTCCTGCCCAGGAATGAAGGGGAGTGTTACGATATGAAATTGCATGAGTAGGCATTCATGTATGCTGCAGGAGCCGACTCTACCGAGTACGAAGTCGAGGAGTCAGAAGAGTCGAAGCGACAAAGCAACCGTCTGACCAAGACCGATGCTAGCAGAAACATTTGAAGTGAAAAGAGCGGGAATAGGTTTGAAACGGGTTCCCGCGCCGCACGGTTTGAATTCGGCTGCAATAAGGGAATGTACCCCTTAGAGTACATGGCTAGTCTAGGTCTTTTCGTATTCCCCTGTATTCTTATATAAACCCGATGTATGCATGCTATTATCAACTCAGTCATTTACATTCACTCTGACCTGAGATTCAAACTTCCGCTGCAACAACTACTCTGCGATCAACCCTGAGCGATCCTTCGCTAAGTCCGTCCCACTTGGGATTGTAACACTATAGAACCATGTTCGGTGATTCCTTCTTACTCACGTGGCCTCGAATTCCTAGAGTGGCCACCAAAATTGGTGATAATTACTCGAGTGGCCACGCCAGGGGATTCCCGCACGCTTTTTATTTCCCGGCGCATTACCCTATGGGGGTTTGTAGCCCCGAAAGTTTTGCAATGATTATTGCGCGATTTCCATTATCCGAAATTTATGTTCATGACATTATATGACCGCGCCTGATTGGACGAGCATTGCCAAAAAAGGCACCACGCATATAATTGACCAATCATGCGCGGTCATTAAATTCCGCGCATTGACGCCCGGGCATTGCAGTTTATGATCGAGGAAATATATGATCGGGCATTTATATATGATGCTCGCGACCATTAATGGCCGCTCATCATTGGTCGATTATATGCGCGTCCAGTCAGGCGCGGTCATATAGCGTCACGAACATAAAATTCGGATATCAATGATCGCGCAATAACCAAGAGAAACATTCGGGGCTACAAACCCCCGTAGGGTAATGCACTGGGAAATAAAAAGCGTGCGGGAATCCCCTGACGTGGCCACTCGAGTAATTATCACCAATTTTGGTGGCCACTCGAGTAATTCGAGGCCACGCGAGTAAGAAGGAATCACCGAACATGGTTCTACAGTACTTCTCTCATGTGAGTCAGATTGGGTGTATCTCCCTGCGCGCGCGAGAATTTCACAGACGACCCCATGTAACTTCGACTCGATTGAAAAGGCAAGCACGAGATCTACAGTTTGGTGTAAAAAAATATAAAAAAACATACATTTTATAAACGTCGGCGCTTATAAATTTACTCGATTATAAGCCCACCCCCCCAAAAAAACTTGTTTTATTATTGCCCCCCATGGGGGTATATCCGGGGTATGACGGTACAATTGCTACAATTTTATTTGTACTGTTTTCTTTTACAAGTTATTCCACCGCCTCTGTAATGAATATACATTCATTACTGCCGAAGCTGTTCCTAGCGAGGACAGCGCCGAACACTGCGCGTCAGTTTCAAGTTCGGCCTATACTTCGGCCCGAACCACTACCGAGTCGCCCCGCACCAATCGCGACACTTCCAGCCCATTCACGTCCCGAGGTCCTCGCCTAGCACGGTTTCGACCCTATAAATGTGTGCTCCTTTATCATTCAGTAATTCTGTACTTCACATCCTTTTTATAAAGTCTTCCGCGCACTCTGTTTAGTACAAATCATAACATCCTCAACCCACCCGTAACACCTCCCAGCCCTCCATATTGTATCACTTAGTATCAGAGCTACTTTCCTAGCTTCCCCGTTTTTTATAGTGTATTACCCCTCGGGGGGGGGGGGGGACAGGGAAGGATGCCGTGGTGACAGGAGCAGCGCAAGAGCCGGCCAGGAGAACGGGTAGTTGCTCCTAGCGGCCATGAACTTCAAGGCGCTCCTGCGGCACCGACGGATCCTTGCCCTCGACGGTCGAGATGGACCGTGGCCTCCTTCCGTCCGGGTGGCGGACAGCTTTTGCTGTCGTCGCATTAAATGCGTGAGTTAACAGTTTACGTTTCGGCGTTTTCGGAGTTAATTTGTGTGGCAGCTGACGTCGACAGGATCTCCGTCAGTGCACGTCCGAAGATGTCGGAAGCAAGACGTGGTGCGAGTTGCGTCGGCTCGTGGTCGACAACTGCGCGCGACAATTTCGGAGTGGACTTCATGCAGCAAGTGACATGGAGTGTCTTCGTCACGTTGCGCATGAGTCCGCTGGAGGTCTTCGGCAAGTGACGCGGCGTCACTGTGCGCGAAGATTTCGGGTAGCAGCACGTGGAAAACGACTGCTGGTCGAGCAGCCAGGCGCAATGTGTGATTTGCGTCAGAAAAACCGACGACGAGGAGAGGCGGTGTGGCGACTGCCCGAAGAAAGCGGGGGTCTACCGTCGTCCCGCCCGGGTGGGGTGCGTCGTGGCCGTTTTTCGGCAGAGCGGCACAGTGTGGGACGGAAGTCGTTCTTCAAACCACCGAAAAGTTCGGAAAATTCGCCTACGACCAGACTGTTCCGGCTTGGGTGACTACTGTTTCTGGCACAATGATAATCGGTGAAATTTTTGGAGCAACAGTGGCAGCCGATTCTGCACTTCAGGCGGCACAGTTCCCTCCGGCCAGAGGTACCTGTGTTTGCAGACAGCCCAGTACACCACGGAACAACGATTCGGCGCAGCGTTTAGACCCGCGATTTTCGGGGGTTCTACCGGCTACAACAAACGGAGTTGCGACTAATACGGGTCCGGCGAGAGACACGGGTTCCGACTTCAGGAGGCGAGAAAAACGACCTACAGAGAAGACTTTTTTGCTGAGGCCGGTTTTCACGGCTAAGCAGCGGTAGCAGAACGAGCTCCCTACCGGCCAAGGTCTTACGACGTTTCACATACCTCACACCAGGTACCTCGAAGGCGTTATAAGACCTGTTGGTCCTGGACAAATAAAGTGGGGCCCTGTGTTTTAGCCCTGTGCTGGTTAGAAAGGCGCGGGTGCGCTGGTTCGTCAGCAGGGCGTACAAGAAAATATCAGTGATGCAACACTGTTTCGGCCCCGACAAAAACGGACCATCGGCAACGTTTCCCCTGCCGAAAAAGTCGGAGTTGAAGAAATCGTGGCAGCTGTCGGAGTTTCTCCTGATTCAACGGACTACCCAAGGGCGGTGTAGCGGCAAAGAAGAGTTCCCGAAGCTGTGGAGTTTTAAGTGCGATAGGCACGGTGGGCAGCGAAGCGGCTGGGCGTGCGTTTGATACGATAAACTGACCCCTTCTATGATTGTGTTCGCGCCTTCATCGAACGCCAGAAAAATCGCGGACAACACGGAAAATACCTCATCCGACAAAAGCGGACGCTGGGTGAACGGCGGCAAGCGAAATTGTCGGGGGCTGAAGAAAAAAACATTGGTGGGGAAGTTTTGGGTGCCTCTCCAAGCTACTTGAGTGATAGGTTGAGCCCGTACACCACTCCACCGTGAATTTCGGGGTCTACTCGGTGGGCACCGGAAGTGTCGGAAATCTCACACATGGAGGCACGGCGAGGGGTGTATTGCCAAGGATACCTGGGATCTGCTAAGTATTTTTGACGGGAAGAAGATGGGTGAACCTCGGAGTACCAGGGTCAACGGTGGAAACGTCGGGACTACAAGGCGGAAAATACTTCGGGGCTTGTTGCCGCAACCATGATTTTTGGGCGCAATTTCTGCGGTGGGAGACGGGTGAACGTCTGCTCGCCAATTGTTTAAGCGATCTACGGTGTACTTCAGGAGTTCACCTGGGGGGGTTCGACGGCGAGATCTGCGGCGTTGATCCGCGCTAGGGTCCGTGGAAATCGGTCTCGGAAGACCCATAAGTACTGGGTTCCACGCCAAAAAAGTACCTCCTGTTGGTGGGTCGCTCGGGTGGTTAACCGCACGAAAAAAATAGTGACCGGGTGGGCGTGCTAGAAACACCGATACTTTCGGATGACAACCTGCGGGCGACCAAGATTTACGTGGTGTGTTAATTTCCAACATTTACGGGTGCAACGAGCAGTTCCGAGAGAGTCTTAACGGAGTCGGCGGGGTCGTCGACAGTATCCGTGCCAACGGCGGAGTTGCAGCGTTGCTTGATTAAGCGCGCGAGTGCACTCGTCGTTAAATGAAGAAGCCGTACAAATCGGAAGATGCTCGGGGGTACCAGCGACAACACGAGAAGAATTTTGCAACAGGTGGGGGGAGAAGGCGACAGCTGTTTTTCGCCCCTGCCCGGGAGAGTTCGGCGAGTCAGTACAACGCCGATAGTGAAGCTGACGTCATCCGCAGTCAAGTTCAACTTTAAGAAAAATGTTTGCGGGGTCAGGGGGAGGAGCAGCAGCTGTTTTTCGCCTCTGCCCTTGAGTTTTCGGAGAATCACGACAAATGCCTCGGCGAGTTACGACAAGCCTGCCGGAGGTGCTGACGTCACATGACCCTGATTACGGGTCCGATGGGTTCAAGTGAAGTTAATTTTCGAAAAGTTACTCGACCCGACCTTCTCGTCAATCGTCGCCATCGCCCTTCAACGACTTCGCAAATTTGACGCGACGTTTCGACACAGAGCAAACACGATCCAGGGTCACGACGAAGGAGTTTCGGGATAGTTCTTCAACTTCTCGATCCTGACAAAGGGATATCACGTGATTTTCGGGTAGCAGCTACTGACAGCTGGAAATGCTGCAGCAGTCGAGAATTTTGATTCTGCCACCTCAACAAGACAACAGACAGGATATCGGAGTGCAGATGCTGCAGCAGGAGTCGCAACTACAAGACAAAGGGACAGTTTTCTTGACGGAAATTATTACGACGGGTTGCAGTCGAGCCCCGACGCAAAACGATATTTTAGGGGACGTCGATGCTCTTGACCCTGGGCGTTTTATTAAACGCCACAGCAGCGACAATTCGCCATCGACTACAATTTCGACAGTGCAGCTGCTAAAATTCCGATGGGAGGTCATAACACCTGGTATTCTGTTCTACCCTCGGCTTCAGGGTGGTTGGAGTTTTCGTACCCGCGCAGCTGTGCACACTTTGGTGGACTGTTTTATCTTGGAGGGATAAAGTGCCATCGCACTGTGTTCAACAGCTTCCTGACAGTATCGGCAGTTTCTGACAGTCTGTCAGCACGATCAACGTTCGCGATCCATTTCATCAACATCAACGATTTCTGCTCATCGACCTCTGACACCGTGTCAGAATCCCGCCAGCGTCATCACCGTCCGATTCGCCTTCGCTACATCTACGGTTTTCATACATCGGCGGGTTTTCATCTCGACATTCGATTTCAACCGCCCGATCGACATCGGCAATATCAACGGCTGACACTCCAACTCTATGAAATTCGCCTGGTCAACGCGCTCAGCCACGCGTCAACTCGAAAGTCAACGTGCTTCTGCACCGTCAGATCAGTTTCGACCGGGATCTGCAGGTTTCACGCTACTGCAAGACTCGTCTACATATAAGGGGACCTTATCTAGAAGGTGGGAGAGTGTAATGAATATACATTCATTACTGCCGAAGCTGTTCATAGCGAGGACAGCCCCGAACACTGCGTGTCAGTTTCAGGTTCGGCCTAAACTTCGGCCCGAACCACTACCGAGTCGCCCCGCACCAATCGCGACACTTCCAAACCATCCACGTCCTGAGGTCCTCGCCTAGCACGGTTTCGACCCTATAAATGCGTGCTCCTTTATCATTCAGTAATTCTGTACTTCACATCCTTTTTATAAAGTCTTCCGCGCACTCTGTTTAGTACAAATCATAACATCCTCAACCCACCCGTAACATCTCCCAGCCCTCCATATTGTATCACGAAGTGGGTGCTGTTGGATCATCTCATGCGACAGGAACAGAAACATGCGACAAGGTATTCTCGTGGGTGATGTGCTGCAATTTATTTTGCAGTGCGGTAATTGACGAAGTCGTCACTTTTCGTGTTCCGTCGCGACTCTGCGCTACTGGGCGGCCATAGTCTCATTCCAGCTGGAAAGCGTTTCTGACTCGCAATTTAGGGTTTCGGGTGTTACCTGCCGAATTTTATCGCAAACGATTGACAAGACGCAACGTTCGACCGAACAAGCGACCAACCGACGTTAGGGAACCAGGCTCTGAGCAACCACCTTGGTTTGGAGCTGTGGCAGTGCCAGCAAGCGGGAAGCGAGACGACACGATACACTTCATGGACCCTTCCGTCCACGCACACGTCACATTTGATGACAGTACAGGACGGTGTGCTGACAGGGCATGGAGCCCAACGTTGACCCACACTGGGACAATTCACTCAGCTACTGACGGAAACCTGACGTGGACCTTGGGCTTATTCCTCAATGCTGTGGTCCCCCAAAACAGCCGATTCGACTTGCGACGCGCACCTCTCCAAACTCATCCCTCCACCCATCCCCAAGACTCCCAACGTAAAAGCTCGAAGCTCAGAATTCCTCTACACATATCGAGTTTGGTTCCATACTTTGTCGTAGTGACTCGCTATTTCGACCAACTCGGTTCCCTCCTGATCTTGGCTGCCGCCAAACGAAAGCTTCCGACTCACGTCTTCGTCTTAGATTCTGACCAGCAGCAGCGACAGCCATGGCAGGAACATTCTCCTTCGGCGCACTCAAGGACGCGAGCCCAGCTGCAATTCATCAGGTAGATTGGGGGGACCGCCGATTTGTGCTTGTGAGAAGGTTTATGACTGGGGGTGTCGTAATGATGTTAAAAGAATCACTGATTTTGAATGTAGCGTGTGCTCTTGATCTAACTTAGGGTTCGTCATGTTTGGAATGCAGTTCGTGGAAGAGGAGCAGCGCCGATTCGATGCGGAAGTCGCGGAGGTCGAGGCGTGGTGGGCGTCGGGCCGCTTTGCTCTCACCAACCGGCCCTACACTGCCAGGGACGTCGTTCGCCTCCGGGACAGCCTCCCCAAGATGTACCCTTCGGGCATGCAGGCTAAGAAGGTACAACTAAACTCGTTGCGGAAAGCAATCGTTCTGAAAGAAATATTCAAATCCTTGGTCCCATCCTTCGTCGTAGTAACTCACACATTCCAGCTCCCATTCTTTCTACGTCAAATCTGCACGCGCAAGCAAACTGTAAGCTTTGTCTGCTCCACCCTTCTCCCTGCGGCATCCCCCTTTCAGCTGTACGCGGTGCTGAAGCGGCACCAAGCAAACGGCACGTGCTCTCGCACGTTCGGGTCGCTGGATCCGGTGCAGGTGGCGCAGATGGCCAAGTACCTGGACTCCATCTACGTGTCGGGCTGGCAGTGCGCGTCGACGGCGGCGTCGTCGAACGAGCCCGGGCCGGACCTGGCGGACTACCCGTACGACACGGTGCCCAACAAGGTGGAGCACCTCTTCCTCGCGCAGTCGTTCCACGACCGCAAGCAGCGCGAGGCGCGCTTCAGCATGAGCAAGGAGGAGCGCGCGCGCACGCCGTACGTGGACTACCTGGCGCCCATCATCGCGGACGCCGACACGGGGTTCGGCGGCATCAGCGCGACGGTGAAGCTGGTGAAGATGTTTGTGGAGCGCGGCGCGGCGGGCATCCACATGGAGGACCAGGCGTCGGTGACGAAGAAGTGCGGGCACATGGCGGGCAAGGTGCTCGTGTCCACGCAGGAGCACGTCAACCGCCTCGTCGCGGCGCGCCTGCAGATGGACATCATGGGCACGGAGACGGTGCTGGTGGCGCGCACGGACGCGGAGGCGGCGACGCTCATCATGACCAACGTGGACAAGCGCGACCACGCCTTCATTCTCGGCGCCACCAACCCGCGCCTGCGCGACCAGCCGCTGGTGCAGGTGATGGCGGACTCGCAGGCGGCGGGCAAGACGGGGCAGCAGCTGCAGGCCATCGAGGACCAGTGGACGGCGGCGGCGGGGCTCCGCCTCTTCGCCGACGCCGTCGCCGACGCCATCCGCAAGCTGCCGCTGGCGGACGCCGAGAAGGCGCGCCGGCTGGACCAGTGGGCGGCGCAGGCGGGCGCGCTGTCGAACACGGAGGGGCGCGCGCTGGCGGCGAAGCTGGGCGTGACGGAGCTGTTTTGGGACTGGGACCTGCCGCGCACGCGCGAGGGCTTCTACCGCTTCCAGGGCAGCACCAAGGCGTGCGTGGCGCGTGGCATCGCGTTCGCGCCGCACGCGGATCTGGTGTGGATGGAGACGGCGAAGCCGACCATCAGCCAGGCGCGCGAGTTCGCGGAGGGCGTGAAGGCGGCGCACCCGCAGCTGATGCTGGCGTACAACCTGTCGCCGTCGTTCAACTGGGACGCGTCCGGCATGAGCGACGCGCAGATGCAGGAGTTCATCCCCGCGCTCGCGCGCATGGGCTTCTGCTGGCAGTTCATCACGCTCGCCGGCTTCCACGCCAACGCGCTCGTCACCGACACGTTTGCGCGCGACTACGCGGCGCGCGGCATGCTGGCGTACGTGCAGGACATCCAGCGGCAGGAGCGCGCGTTCGGCGTGGAGACGCTGGCGCACCAGAAGTGGTCCGGCGCGAGCTACTACGACAGCCTCATGAAGACCGTCACGGGCGGCGTCTCGTCCACCGCCGCCATGGGCCACGGTCAGTGTCGCACGGGGAATGGGTGGGGGGGGGGGGGGGGCAGTCACCCGCACGGGATAGGGGGGGGGGGGGGGGGGGGGGGTTGAGCACCCTTTGATAGAGGGGGTGGGGGAGGGGGGTAGTTACGGGGATTAGGTGTTGGGTCTTGGTGGGATGGAAACACACGTGCATTGCGGGAAAGATCTTTAAGAACTCTTTAAGTATGGAGACAACAATGGAAAGCAGAAGCTTCAGTCTGGTTACCAATGCTGGGTCTTGGTCTCACCATTTGTTCCCTGCCTTCCATCCCTCCCCTTTCGGTGATGCAGGCGTGACAGAGGATCAGTTCGGCTCAGCAGGCGCTGCGACGGGCGCATCGCACTTGCTGGCGTCGTTGTAACTCCGTCAAGTTATGATTCATCATCGTCTCAACGAGCGTGCTGTACCAGCCTTCCAGCATTGGCATGATGAGTGTGATGCCGCACGCACAGCATCGCTTCGCTTGTAAGCCCGTCGGTCTTCTGCGCATGCTGCCAGAGAGCGACATGGGCGCAACAACACAGGCAGTGGCTTGTTTATTGGTTGATCAGACGCGTGAGCTGTTGTGGTCGATTGATACATCGCACAGCTTGGGACCTCTTCATGTGTAAAAAGGATAGCTAGTGTGTGTGTTCCATGGCAACATTGCTTATATTTGATTTCATATGCTCCTTCTACAGGTTTCTCTACTACTGCAGATGTTTGATTTCTCTCTCCCATTGTTTACATATTCTGGTTTCATCTTAAACAATGCTCTTTGTGAATACTGGCCTGCTGAATTCACGCTGCACGGGTGAAAGCCATAGCATGATAGGTACGTACTTACAGCTGCAGTCACTGAGCACTCTAAACAACCCACCAACCATCTTGCACAAATATGTGACAGGCACAGTACACAGTCCATGGGCCATTGCACATCCTCTGTATGAAATCCCTTTTTCGCTGCAAAGCTGTATAATTTCGGTTTGGTCACCACCACTTCATATCAGAGCATGCATGCTACTGACCCCCAAGAGCAACGTGTTGTGGCTTAGGCTTGCCTCCCTCTGTTTTTAACGGAAAAAAGGGGTTCAATCAGAGATCTTTCTCTCTCTTCTGCCAGGTGGATTGCTAAATTCCACTTAGTGGAACTTGATGTCAGAAACAGAGAAAGTGCAATGAATCAGGGAAACGGGTACAAATACCGGCAACCCTAACCAAGGCTACCAAAATGTAACAACCTACTGTAGCAATTACAGTTTGATACACCCCCTAGCCTAGGTAAGGGTGTCAAATGTTATATGCGTTTGTTAGGCTACAACGAGTTGCATTGTATAGGGTACTATCAACTGTTGTAGCCGTTAG
Source organism: Closterium sp. Naga37s-1 (assembly GCA_947471745.1). Lineage (NCBI taxonomy): Eukaryota > Viridiplantae > Streptophyta > Zygnematophyceae > Desmidiales > Closteriaceae > Closterium > Closterium sp. Naga37s-1. The sequence continues at coordinate 3,050,233 of CANJKZ010000093.1, read as the reverse complement.
TGATGTGTGTCATATGGGGTACAGTAGTCACGGTTAGGCTTATGTACCCCAACCAACCTTAGTGAAACCATCTTTCACTTCTTGACATGGTATCACCTAGGTTCGGATCCTGTGGGATCCCGTTCCTCCCGCTCACGTCCGCAACGGCCGAGCCTGTCCCGTACCCTAGTGTTAGTCACGCTCGTACCGTTCCCTAGCGCCCGCTGCGCCTGCTGGTCGCGTCGCGCCCGCTTTCCCCGTCGCGTCGCGTCCCCCCCCCCCCCCCCCCCCTGCCCGTCCCGTCCGTCGCGTTGCGCCTGTCCGCCGCGTCGCCCCCGTCCCGTCTGTCTCGTCCGTCGCGTCGCCCCTGTCCGTCGTGTCGCGTCCGTTCCGTCCGTCGCGTCGCGCCCCGTCTGTCCCGTCCGTCGCGTCGCCCCTGTCCGTCGCGTCACGTCTGTCCCGTCCATCGCGTCGTGTCTGTCCCGTCCCGTCTAGCCCGTCGCGCCCGTCCCGTCTAGCCCGTCGCGCCCGTCCCGTCTGCCCCGTCGCGTGCACCCTGCCTGCCCGTCCCGCAGCGCCACGCTGCGCCCGTCCCGTCCTGCCTTCCGCGCAGCGCCGAGCCGCGCGCGTCCCGTCCTGCCTGCCGCGCGCGTCACGTCCTGCCCTGCGCCCGTCCTGTCCCTTCGCGCCGCACTGCCTATCCTGACGTGTCGCGCCCTACCCTGCCGTTCTGCCGTGCCCTGAGCCTCACGCACTGCCCTTTAGGCGTTTAGGGTTTCGGCAGCAGCAGTTCCCACCTCTTCGCTTCCGCTATGGCGACCCCTAGGGTCCTGCGCCTTGACGCCGAGGGTAGGCCGCTCGAATTCTCGGTCTGGCTCCTGCGTGTGCGCCGCCTCCTAGAGAGTCAGGTTCACGCAGACGAGTCGCTGTGGGCGCACGCTTCCGGTGACCTTCCTGCGCCCTCCGACCCTGCACCCGTAGGCGTTGACGCCAGCACTGCAGACAGAGACCGTTATGTACGCCAGTGTGCTGACCTGGTAGCGTGGAAGCCGCGTGACGCTGCGGCCTGCATCGCCCTTAGCAGCCTCCTCCCTGAGTCTGAGGAGGCCCACTTCACTCAGGTTCGCACTGCTAGTGAGTTCCTGACTGCGATCAAAGCCCGCTACGCTACTCCCACCACTGTCTCTCTTGGTCGGCTTTTCCTCCCGTTCCTGTTTCCTGACCTCGCCTCGTTTGAGCGCTCTGCTGACTTGATCGCTCACCTGCGCTTGCTCGATTCTAGCTACCGCGCTGCCTGCACTGACGCACAGCTTGAACTGATCCCTCCCCCTATGGCGATTACTATCTATTTCACCGCCACTAGCCTCCCTGGCCGCCTTGCCTCGGTTCGTGATGCGCTTATTCTGAAGCACCCTAGCGAGCTCGCTAACGAGGTTCTTGAGTCTGCCCTCAAGGACGTCGAGAGCAACCTCCGCTCGGTAGCCTCCGCCTCTGGCGCTGTGCCCCCTCCACTAAATCCCGGGTGCACTATCCCTCAGCTGCCCACCTTTACTGCCTCCCTCGCAACTGCCGCTACTGACGTGACCGCAGCTGCTGTTACGACTTCTTCGCGGTCTAGGGGTAGGAGTGGCAGGAGGGGCGGTCAGGGTGCGGGCGGAGGCGGCGGAGGTGGCGTGACGAGTGGCGGTGGCGGGAGTGCGGGAGTTGGAGGAGCGCCCCGTGCAGCGCCTAGTGACTCCCCTGCTGCAGCTGGTGGAGGTGACACTCGGGGACGTAAGACGCTTGCTGGACTGCCGACTACAGGTGCTGGAGTGGCGGCTTGGTACCTGCCTCAGCGACAGCAGCAGCAGCAGCAGCAGCAGCAGCAGCAGCAGCAGCAACAGCCACCGCAGCAGCAGCGGCAGCAGCAGGTTCCGGGGCAGGGGTCAGGGCCGCGTCAGCTGTCGCACGGTGCCGTCCACCCTCCCTGCACCTATATCGTCCAGACAGGTACTCGCCGAGGCCTCTCCTGTGGCCGCAGCCACACCCCAGGTCAGTGCTTTGCTCAGCTCACTGACACTCTTCGCGCGGCCTACGGCGTCGACGACCCTGCCCCTGACTGGCTTCCTTTTCTTCCCTCGCACGGTGCTGCCCTGTGGGGCATGTCTGCTTCTCAGTTGCTTGATCTCTTAGGAACTCCTCATGCTATGTATGTTGTTGTTGACTCTAGTGCTTCTGACTCTATTTACTCGAGTGTTTTTAGCTTAGGTGCTAGTGTTGCTGAGGTGCCTGTCGCTAGTGTAGGTACTTGTGTAGACACTAGCCCAGGAGCTGCTCCGGAGGACGCTTCGCCGTCTTTCACTCTGGACTCTGGAGCTTCACACTGTTTCTTCCGCGACCACACGACGCTTACTCCACTTCCTGCGCCGGTCTCTGTAGCATTGGCTGACCCCACTACGGGACCAGTCACTGCTCGCTACACTACTACGCTTCCATATCTGGCTGTTCCCTTGGGTTTCCTGACCGACTTTCACTCCCCTCGTTCTCCAGGAACTTGGTAGGTGTGAGGCCGCTCGTGGACAGTCACGTGGGTGTTTGGATTGAGCCTTTTGGGGACACTGCGACCTGTGTAGACGGTGACACGTACGCGCCCCTGGCCACCTTTCACGCTGAGCTGGGCTCTGGTCTCTACACACTTCACACTGGCCCCCGAGAGAGGCAGTAAGAGCAGCAGCAGCAGCAGCGGCAGCAGCAGAAGCTGCCTCCGAACCCTATCACTGCCCCCCGTCAGGTCCCCGCGTCTTACCAGGTTGCCACCTCCCACCAGGTAGCTGCGTCTGGTAGGGTTCCAGCGTCTGGTCCGGTTGCTGCGTCTTGCTCGTGTCGGTCGCTTGCCCATCCCACCGTTATGTACCACCACCGCCTTGGTCACCCGTCCATTCCTCGCCTGCGCACTATGGCTAGTCAGCGTCTCGTCTTAGGCCTCCCGCGAGTCTTGCCGTCGCTGTCGCCTTCACTTGCACCACATTGTTGTCAAAGTTATATGCTATAGTCTGTGTAGGCTGTAGTGGGGTAGTTCATATAGGGTACAACACTTATAGGTTTCCTACTTGTACCCAACTGCTTGCTCAATCAATCATTCCTTCCTTCACTATTCTGACATGGTTTCAGAGCAGGTTCCCTAGTGGGAACGTTTTTAAGGGCCCACCACGATCGTTTTCCTGCCCTGCTCGAAGCGCGCCTCGCGCCTGCCTCACCTGCGCCGTCGCGCGCTCTGCCCTACTGCCGCCCGTAGCGGCCCTGCCCTACCGGCCCGTCGCGGCCCTGCCCTAACGGCCCGTCGCGGCCCTGACCTAGCCGCCCTTCGCGGCCCTGCCCTGCCGCCCCCCGTTGCGGCCCTGACCTCGCCGCCCGTCGCGGCCCTGCCCTGCCGCCACCCGTCGCAGCCCTGCATTGCAGCCGCCTTGTCGCGGCCCTGCCCTGCTGCCGCCCCGTCGCGGCCCTGCTCTGCCGTCGCCTCGTCGCGGCCCTGCCCTACAGCCGCCCCGTTGCGGCCCTGACCTAACCGCTCGTCGCGGCCCTGCCCTGCACCCGCTCCTGGTAAGCGTGTAGCCCCTGCCCTGCCCGTCGCGTCACCCTAGGGCACACGCGCCGCCCTTGCCCTGCCCGTCGCGTCGCCCTAGGGCCCGCGCGCCGCCCCTGCCCTGCCCGTCGCGTCGCCCTAGGGCCCGCGCGCCGCCCCTGCCCTGCCCGTCGCGTCACCCTAGGGCCACTGCGCCGCCCTGCCCTGCCCGTCGCGTCGCCCTAGGGCCCGCGCGCCGCCCCTGCCCTGCCCGTCGCGTCACCCTAGGGCCACCGCGCCCTGCCCTACCCGTCGCGTCGCCCTAGGGCACGCGCGCCGCCCCGTGCAAGCCGCCCGCGCACTGCCCCTGCAGCCCGCGAGCCGCCTCTGCAGCGCCCAGCGCGTCCTGCCAAACCCTAAAAAAAAAAAAAAAAAAAAAAAAAAAAAAAAGGAGCCCTAGGTGCTGCTGCCCTAGGAGCTACTACTGCTGCTACAGCTGTTACTGCTGCTACTGCTGCTACTGGCGGTGGCCAGATGCAGCTCCAGCGACGTCCGCGCGAGTCTCTCACGCCCCAGCAGCTTCGTGAGTGGTACGCTAGTTGGGGTTATGGCGGCGGCCGTAGTGGCAGTCGCCCTGGAGCTGGTCAGTCGGGTTCTTCTGGCAGTGGCCAGATGCAGCTGCAGCGACGTCCGCGCGAGACCCTTACGCCCCAGCAGCTTCGTGAGTGGTACGCTCAGAGTAGAGGGTCTCGGAGTACCGTTCGCTGCCCGTACGTCATTCGCACAGGTGATCGGGCTGGTCAGACTTGCGGGACGAGAGGTCACACACAGTCCCGCTGCTTCGCCTGTCTGAGCGACGCCTGGCGTACCGAGTTTGGCGACGAGGCTGAGCTCCCAGACTGGGTGGAGTTGCTTAGGCAGCGGGTGGATATCTTTGTTCTTGACTATGATGCTATCCTCACTGCCATGTATGCATTGTCTACTAGTGCTGGGGGTGCCTGTTACCTGTGTGTCCCGCCTGACCCAGGTATAGAGTCTGCTGCTCTAGGTGCTGGTGAGGCCGCTGCTCTAGGTGCTAGTGAGTCTGTTGCTCCAGGTGCTAGTGAGTCTGCTCTCTCTGGTACAGCACCTACTGAGGCCTTGCACACCTTCACACTTGACTCAGGTGCTTCGCGCTCCTTCTTTCGCGACAGCACCACACTCACGCCGCTCAGTCGGCCAGTTGCAGTCTCCCTGGCTGACCCCTCTGGGGGTCCAGTCCTTGCGCACTCCTCCACGGTTCTACCGTGTCCTGCGGCCCCGTCGGGCTTACTGTCGGGACTCCACCTCCCCTCGTTCTCTACGAACTTGGTGAGTGGAGCTGACCTCCAGGACGTGTGGGTTGACCAGTTCACCCCGGGAGGTCAGCGTGTGACCCACTGTACTGCTCTCGGACGGGCCGCCACCTGGCCACGTTCACCCGTCGGCCTGGGTCGAGCCTCTACACACTGACCACTGTGTCTCCTCCTGTCACTGCGTCTGGTCAGGTAGCCGCGTCTGGTCAGGTGTTTGCTGCTGCGTCCAGGTCTAGTCCGGCGTCTGCCCCCTGCTCGTGTCGTCCACTGTCACACGAGACTCTTCTTTGGCACCACCGCCTTGGTCACCCCTCCCTGCCTCGTCTCCGAGGTATGGCCTCCCGTGTCCTTGTCTCAGGTCTCCCCGAGTCCCTCCCTCCCCTTCCTCGGGGGCCTGCCCCCACCTGTATTCCTTGTGTTGAGGGCCGGCAGCGCGCCGCCCCTCACTCCTCTGAGTTTCCTCCGACAGAGGCTCCTCTGCAGACTCTTCACATGGACGTGTGGGGCCCAGCCCGCGTCCGTGGACAGGGTCACGAGCGTTAGTTCCTGCTGGTCGTTGACGACTACTCGCGCTACACCACAGTCTTCCCCTTGCGCCGCAAGGGTGAGGTCACTGAGGTGCTGATCGACTGGATCCGCGCTGCTCGTCACCAGCTTAGAGAGAGTTTCGGCTCGGACTTTCCTGTTCTGCGTCTGCACTCAGACAGAGGTGGTGAGTTTTCCTCCGACCTTCTGAGGGCTTTCTGTCGTGCGGAGGGCATCCGCCAGACGTTCACGCTTCCGGCCTCCCCACAGCAAAATGGGATTGCTGAGCGCCGCATTGGCATGGTCATGGACGTTGCTCGCACGTCCATGATCCATGCGGCTGCTCCCCATTTTCTGTGGCCGTTCGCTGTTCAGTACGCTGCGCATCAGATCAACCTTCAGCCTCGTGTCTCCTTGCCGGAGACCACACCTACTCTGCGGTGGACGGGGAAGGTTGGTGATGCGTCTGTGTACCGTGTCTGGGGATCTCGAGCTTTTGTCCGCGATACTTCCGCGGACAAGCTGTCCTCTCGTGCTGTTCCCTGCGTTTTCCTTGGCTTCCCCCCTGACGCGCCTGGGTGGCAATTTTACCACCCCACCTCGCGCCGTGTTCTGTCCTCTCAGGACGTCACGTTTGACGAGTCGGTCTCCTACTACCGTCTCTTTCCCTACCGCACTGCCCCTCTCCCCCCCCCGCCGCTCTTCCTCGCACCAGGTACTCCTCCAGTAGACCCCCTCCCCCCTCAGGGTCCTGCCCCTTCAGGTTTGTCCCAGGTAGACCCTGTCGAGCCGGTCGAGGTAGCTGTTGACTCTGGTGCTGCTAGGGGTGCTGAGCCTGCGGGTGCGGGGCCTGGGGGTGCGGAGCCTGGGGGTGCTGAGCCTGGGGTTGCTGAGTCTGAGGGTGCTGAGTCTGGGGGTGCTGAGCCTGAGCGTGCCGTGTCTGGAGGTCCTTCGGGTGTCTCATCTCGGCGGGAGCGCCTCTCTCCGCAGCAGCTGCGTGAGTGGTACGCTCGACGCTGTAGCCGTGCTGCTGGTGATGGAGCTACTGGAGCAGCTGGAGGTCCTGCTGGTGCTGGAGCTGCTGGAGCCGCTGGTTCTAGAGGTGCTCGTACTGGAGGTACAGGTGCTACTGGAGCCACTGGAGGTGCTGCTGGTGCTGGAGCAGCTGGAGGTACTGCTGGTGCTGGGGCTGCTGGAGCCGCTGGTCCTGGAGGTGCTCGTGCTGGAGGTCCTGCCGCTGCTGGAGGCCCTGCTGGTGTTAAAGCTGCTGGAGGTGCTGGAGCAGCTCGTCCCGGAGGTGCTCGTACTGGAGGTACTGGAGCTGCTGGGGCTGGTGGTGCTGCAGGAGTTGGAGCTGGTGCTGCTGGTGGTGCTGCGGGAGTTGGAGCTGGTGCTGCTGAAGCTGGTGTTGCTGGTGGTGCTGCGGGAGTTGGAGCTGGTGCTGCTGGAGCTGGTGCTGCTGGTGGTGCTGCGGGAGTTGGAGCTAGAGACCCTAGAGCAGAGGGTACTGGTGCTGTCTCTGCTGTTTCTGAAGGCGCTGCGCGGCCGCGGCCGTACTACGTTCCGCTCCTTCAGCAGGTTCTTGGCCTACCGCTTTCTACTGGCCCTCCTCCTCCTCCCTTACTGAGTCCACAGCCTGTCCAGTCGCAGTCGCAGTTACTGTCTGCCTCTCCACTGCCTGGTCCTTCTCCTTACTCTGGACCGACTAGAGGTCTTACGGAGCGTCGTGAGCCTGAGTCTCGTCCTGAGTCGCCTGTTCGCGCTGTCCGCACTGGTCGTGTTCCGCGTCAGCGTCCTCCTCCTGTCCCTGGCACTCACTATATGACTCTGCGTCCTTCCACTGCTCCACAGCGTGTCCCTCTGCCGTCTCCTCCTGCGTCCTCTCTTCCTGACGGTCCAGACCCGGAGTCTGACTCCCTTCGTGCTGCTAGTCCTACTGTCACGCGTTTCCTCGCCACTGTTGTCACTGACCCTTCGTTTGAGTCCACTACTGCGTCTGCTGTAGTTGCTGAGCTTGTTGACTTTGCTGCCGCGTGTCGTCTAACCTACGCTGCTAGTCTTGTTGCTGAGTCCGAGTCTGAGTCTGTCTGTCCTCCGTCCGTCGGGGGTGAGTGTGCTCTTGGCACGGACGTCCTTGAGGACAGACATGAGGAGTTTGAGTGCTTTGCCGCTGCTTTACCTCATCTCGTGTCCATGCTGATTGCCCCTGAGGGAGACCCGGATGCATCAGACATCCCGACCCCGCGCTCTTACGCAGAGGCGATAGAGGGTCCCTACTCCTCTCAGTGGCAGACAGCCATGGACGCAGAGATGGATTCCTGGAAGTCCACAGGCACCTACGTCGACGAGGTTCCCCCGCCTGGGGCGAACATCGTCAGTGGCATGTGGATTTTCAGGGTGAAGCGGCCGCCGGGTTCTCCGCCTGTCTTCAAGGCGCGTTACGTTGCACGAGGCTTCAGTCAGCGAGAGGGAGTTGACTTCTTCCAGACCCTCTCCCCTACCCCGAAGATGACCACTCTTCGGGTTCTGCTGCACGTCGCCGCTCAGCGTGACTACGAGCTTCACTCTCTTGACTTCAGCACAGCCTTCCTACAGGGCAGCCTGCACGAGGAGATCTGGCTGCGCCGCCCACCTGGCTTCACTGGGTCGTTTCCTGCTGGTACCCGGTGGAGCCTCCGGCGGCCGGTCTACGGTCTCCGCTAGGCACCCCGTGAGCGGCACGACACACTGAGGACTACTCTTGCTGCTCTTGGATTTGCTCCTTCTACTGCTGACCCGTCGCTGTTTCTACGCACCGACACCACTCTGCCGCCGTTCTACGTTCTCGTCTACTTCTCACACTGAGGCACTCGCCCACGTGAAGTCGGAGCTGCAGAAGAGACACACGTGCACAGGCCTGGGTGAGCTGACAAGCTATCTTGGCTTGCGGATCACCCGGGACAGAGCACAGCGCACCATTACCCTGACTCAGTCACACATGGTGCAGCAGGTCCTTCAGCGCTTCAACTTAACGTACTCCTCGCCACAGTCCACTCCTCTGCCTACCGGTCACTCGCTCTCAGCTCCACCTTCGGACGAGTCCGTAGAGCCGAGTGGCCCGTATCCAGAGCTTGTGGGCTGCCTCATGTACCTGATGACCTGCACTCGACCTGACCTTGCCTACCCTCTTAGCATCCTAGCACGCTATGTCGCTCCTGGCCGTCACAGGAAGGAGCACATGGATGCCGCTAAGAGGGTGTTGCGCTACTTGTGCAGTACGTCGGGCATGGGGCTCGTGCTTGGAGGACGGGCTCGAGTTGTCCTCACTGGTCACGCAGACGCTTCTTGGGCTGACGACTTGGCTACGCAGCGGTCGTCACAGGGTTACACCTTCAGCCTTGGCTCCGGCTCTGTTTCTTGGCGGTCTACCCGCTCGTCTTCTGTTCTCAGCTCCAGTTGTGAGGCTGAGATCTACGCCGGGGCCATGGCTGCACAGGAGTTACGCTGGCTCACCTACCTGCTGAGCGACCTGGGAGAGCCGCCTCGTTCTCCTCCAGTGCTGTACGTCGACAACAAGGCCATGATTGCCTTGTGTCAGGAGCACAGACTGGAGCACAGAACGAAGCACATCGCTCTGCGCTACTTCCTTGCTCGAGAGTTGCAGCAGCGTGGTCAGCTTCGTCTTGCTTACGTGGCCACTCGGGCCAACACTGCTGATGTCTTCACCAAGGCGCTTCAGCCTTGTGATCATCAACGTTTCTGTACTGTTCTAGGCCTTGTGCCTACTGTGCCTCACTTGCTTACTTCTTGAATCTGCTTGTACTGTGATCTCTATACCTATACCTGCATGCTTGCACTTGTTAGGTTGTGATCACTGTATTGCTTGTTTTCCTTTATATAACTCTGCATGTGAACCGGCCTTGTGGCCATTTGCTTGTGCTCAGATTGCGTGGTGACGTCGTGATCCACCCTGAGCTTGCTTTGCCTTTCTTGACCGGTCTTGTGACCTCTTGTTCTCCCCCACTTTGCCTATGGGGGTGTGTCAAAGTTATATGCTATAGTCTGTGTAGGCTGTAGTGGGGTAGTTCATATAGGGTACAACACGTCTAGGTTTCCTACTTGTACCCAACTGCTTGCTCAATCAATCATTCCTTCCTTCACTATTCTTACAATTGTGCCCCTTGCGTCGAGGGTCGGCTACGCGCCACCCCTCACTCCTCCTCCCTTCGTCCGGCCACCGAGCCCTTCGAGACTCTCCACTTGGACGTCTGGGGCCCCGCCTCGCGCCCTGGCCCTGAGCGCGAGAGTTTCCTTCTGGTGGTCGTTGACGACTACTCTCGTTACACCACAGTGTTCCCACTGGCGAAGAAGTCCGAGGTGACTTTTACGCTAGTCCGGTGGTTGCTTAACACTGCGGACACTCGTGGTCGTCGTGTCAGTTGTCTTCACTCCGACCGTGGGGGTGAGTTTCGCTCCGGCGTTCTCGCCGGATTCTGTCGCGAGCAGGGCATCCGTCAGTCCTGGACCCTTCCGGAGTCCCCACAGCAGAATGGGGTTGCTGAGCGCCGCATAGGCTTGGTCATGGATATAGCACGTACCTCCATGATTCACGCACGTGCGCCCCATTTTCTGTGGCCCTACGCGGTTCGGTACGCCGCTCACCAGCTGAACCTCTGGCCACGTGTCTCCCGGGCAGGGGCTTCACCGACCAGTCTTTGGACAGGGTCCCCTGGTGTTGCGTCGCGTTTTCGTGTCTGGGGCTGCTTGGCGCGTGTTCGCGACATCTCCGCGGACAAGATCTCGCCTCGCGCCATTCCCTGTCTCTTCCTTGGTTTCCCAAAGGACTCCTCTGGCTTCACCTTTTACCACCCTCCCCTTCACCGGTTCTTTGAATCCCGTGACGTCCGTTTTGACGAGTCAGTCCCCTACTACACCCGGTACCCCTGTCGAGGTCTCCCGGTTCCTCCCCCCCCTCTCTTCCTGACTCCCACTCCCCCTCCGGCTCCTCAGGTACAGCCTCCCCCCCCTGGTCCAGCCCCGTCAGGTGTGTCACACGCTACCCCCTCCCCCCCCTTGGTAGCCCCTCAAGTCTCGTCCCCTTCTCCGCAGTCCTCCTCACAGTCACCACAGGAGCCGTCAGCACTTCCTCCACAGGCTACTGCAGACTCTGAGGGTGCTGGTGTCCGTAGTGCGGACCCTGGAGGTGCTACCTCTAGAGGGGTTGGAGTTGGAGCTGAGAGTGTGCCTCCACGAGGTTCTGATGCCGGGGGTGCTGGAGTTGGAGCTGAGCCCGAGTCTGCAGGAGGTTCTAGTCTTCGGGGAGCTGGTGTTAGTCGCTCTGTCCCTGGGGGTGCTACGACTGGGGGTGCCACGACTGTGGGTGCGGGTGCTCCCACTATGGGACCTGGAGAGTCTGGGACTTGCCGCGTTGCTGCTGGTGGTGCTGGCTCTGGGGGTGGTGCGACTGGTGCTTTGGAGGGCGGGCCTGGGGCTACCACCGCCCCGGACACTACTCATCCCACCCACCCCTACCCGACCCGGCACCAGGCCCATGTTCGCCGTGCACGTGAGGAGCAGCTGGAGTTGGAGCGAGAGGAGAGAGAGTTGGAGCGGCAGCAGCTGGAGCTACAGCAGCTGGAGGAGCAGCAGCCGCAGCAGCAGCCGCCGCAGCAGGATCAGCAGGAGCAACAGCAGCAGCCGTAGCAGGAGCAGCCCCAGCGGCAGCCGCCGCAGCAGGAGCAGCAGCAGCGGCAACCGCCGCAGCTGAAGCAGCTGCCACCTTCGCCTCCTGTTTCTGGTCTTCGAACCCTTGGTCTCCCCTCTCCTTCTCCTACCCCCTCCCCCTCTCCCCCTGTCCACTGTCCCATGTTTAATCCTCCTGACTCCGCCCCAGCTGTTTTCCCCCGTTCTCAGCCTCCGTTGTCCCCTCCTCTTTCTCACGCTTGGACTTCCCGTTCTCCTCGTGCTCGTCCCTCGTCCCCTGTCCCTCTCACTGACCTTCGTACTGTCCTGTTCCGTCCTAGTCCGCCTCGTTCGTCGCCGTCCGCGCTTCTTTCTCCACCTGAGTCAGCCCTCACTGCTTCCCTCTCTACTCCTGTCACTGACTACTACCGCGCGTTCTGTCCTGTTCTCTCTCGTGTTCTCGCCTCTCTTGTTACCGACCCCCGTGCTTCTCTGTCCTCAGTCTCCGCTCTTACTGCCGCAGTCACTGAGTTTGCCTCTACTCGCCGCCTTGACTACGCCACTAGTCTTGTGGCTGCTCCTCCTACCTGTCCTCTGGCCGTCGGGGGTGAGTCTGCCCTTGGCTGTGACGCCCTAGAGGACAGGCAGTTTGAGCTGGAGTTCATGGCAGCCGCTTCCCCTCATCTCTGTGCCATGCTGCTCGCCCCTGAGGGAGACCCCGACGCCCTTGACATACCGACTCCTCGCACTTACGCTGAGGCAGTGTCAGGGCCTTGGGCCTCTCAGTGGAGAGCTGCCATGGACTCAGAGATGGCCTCCTACAGATCCACAGGCACCTACGTCGACGAGGTTCCCCCCCCTGGGGCGAACGTAGTCGATGGCATGTGGATCTTCAGGGTGAAGCGGCCACCGTGATCTCCTCCGGTCTTCAAGGCACGCTATGTGGCTTGAGGTTTCAGTCAGCGCGAGGGAGTTGACTTCTTTCAGACCTTCGCGCCTACCCCGAAGATGACCACTCTTCGGGTGTTACTGCACGTAGCAGCACAAAGAGACTACGAGTTACACTCTCTCGACTTCTCCACTGCCTTCCTTCAGGGTAGTCTACACGAGGAGGTCTGGCTGCGTCGTCCCTCTGCCTTCACTGGCACTTTCCCTCCTGGGACCCAGTGGAGGCTGAGGCGACCGGTCTACGGTCTTGGTCAGGCTCCTCATGAGTGGCACGACACCCTTCGCTCTACCCTGTCTGACCTCGGTTTCCAGCCGTCTTCTGCCGACCCGTCGCTGTTTGTTCGTCGTGGCTCCACACCGTTCTTTGTACTGGTCTACGTCGACGACCTGGTTTTCGCCACTGCTGACAGGGTTGATTTGGCTGACGTGAAGTCTGAACTGCAGAAGAGACACACGTACACTGACCTTGGTGAGCTGTGCCACTACCTTGGCCTGTAGATCACCAGGGACAGAGCCGCTCGCACCATCACACTCTCACAGTCACACATGGTGCAGCAGGTCCTTCAGTGGTTCAAGCTTCAGCACTCCACAGTAGAGCGCACACCTCTTGCCGTTGAACACAGACTCACTGGTCCCTTTCCAGACGAGCCGTTTGAGCCTAGTGGTCCTTACGCAGAGCTTGTGGGCTGCCTCATGTACCTGATGACTTGTACTCGCCCGGACCTCGCCTTCCCTCTCAGCATCCTTGCTCGCTTTGTTGCGCCACGGAGACACCGTCCTGTTCACTGGACATCGGCTGTGAGGGTGGCGAAGTACCCAGCGACGACATCAGGCGTGGGGCTGGTTCTTGGAGGGGGACAGTCTGTCGTACTTACTGGTCACAGTGACTCTTCTTACGCTGACGACGCCGAGACTCACCGGTCTACTCAGGGGTACTGTTTCAGCCTGGGCTTTGGAGCTGTTTCGTGGAGTCCAAACGTTCCTCCTCGGTCTCGACCTCTACCGCCGAGGCTGAGATCTACGCTGGAGCCATGGCTGCACAGGAGCTGCGCTGGTTGACCTTGCTCACTGACCTTGGTGAGCGGCGGAGCTCTGCACCGACCTTGTTCACTGACAACAAGGCATCGATTCTCCTCTGCCGAGAGCCGCAACTGGAGAGCAAAGTGAAGCACATCAACCTCAGGTACTTTCTCCTGCGAGATTTGCAGAGGCGTGGACAGGCTCGTTTCGACTTTGTGGAGTCCGAGGCCAACATTGCAGACATCTTCACCAAGGCCCTTCCGCCTTGTGACCTCCAGAGGTGTTGTGTGCAGATAGGTCTTGTTGACACATGTTCTCGTCTTGCGTAGACTTGAGTTCTCTACTTACTTTGTTTGTATACTTTGCTTATACCTCTGTGAACTCTTGAACTGGCCTTGTGGCTCTTTTGCTAGCACTCAGACTGTGTGGTGACGTTGTGATCCACCCTGATCTTTGCTGTTGTGTGACTGGTCTTGTGACCGTACTGTTTTGGTTTTGCTTGACACCGCTCACTTAAGCTATGGGGGTGTGTCAAATGTTGTAGCCGTTAGTGATGTGTGTCATATGGGGTACAGCAGTTAGGGTTAGGCTTATGTACCCCAACCAACCTTAGTGAAACCATCTTTCAGTTCTTGACAGGTACAACACTTTCTAGGTTTCATATTTGTACCCATCTCCTGCTAGTCACATTCATTCCACTTCGTATCTCTTGAGATGGTAACATTGCCCGTTACCTCCAAAGACCTTAGCTCCGCCCGCCGTCCATCCCTCGTAGGACCCTAGCCCCTCCCCTCTAGGTTCCTAGCACACACAAGAAGCAGCAGCACCCAAAGCGCGCGCCCCAGCAAGAAACGCGTGCCCCAGCCAGAACGCGCGCCCATAGCCAGAAACGCGCGCCCCAGCCAGAAACGTGCTGCCCTACCCTGCTCTACCGCGCGCTAGCCCCCCCCCCCCCCCCCCACCCTCCACGCCGCCACCGCGAGCTGACCCACGCTGCCCTCCTCCACGCGCACACGATAGCAGCAGCCTCGCTCGCCCACACCTACTGCCATAGGCATCACTCGTAGCGGCAGGTACTTCTACTCGCGCGATTTAGGGTTAGAAACCTGAACTGACTGGCCGTTTTCTCCTCGCTCCTAGCTCCGTCCGTTTGCTCTTCGCTCCGACTATTCCTAGATCAGCTCTCCTATAGCTCTGTGTTGCTCCATGCTCCGACCGCTCCTAGCCTAGCGCTCCTAGCTCCGCCCGCTCCTCGCTCCGGCCATTCCTAGCCTGGCCACTCCTAGCTCTAGCCGCTCCTAGCAATTACTATGGTGTCCTCCCGGATTTTACGTTTCGACGCAGAGGGCCGTGCGATAAAATTTAGCACGTGGCTCCTCCAGGCCCAGCGTCACCTTACGAGCCAGTGTCAGGATGGCGCTACCTTGTACGCTCACGCGTCTGGCGCTCTCCAGGCCCCTCCACGCCCCAGTCCCCTGCCTACTGAGCCCCCTCCCACTCCCCTTGCGCAGGCGGAGTACGACATGCTGTTCTTGGAGCGTGGCGTTTGGGACTCTCGTGACGCTGCGGCCTCCCTTGCACTAACGGACCTTCTTCCACTGACGGAGGCCGCCCACTTCTCTCAGGTCGAGACTGTGAAGGGGTGCTATGACGCTATTGTTGCTCGTTATTCCACCCCTTCCTCTCTCAGCCGCCTCCTCATGCCTTTTGTGTTTCCTGACCTTGGGTCGTTTGAGACTTTCTCCGACATTGCCACCCTCGACACTAACTACCGTGCAGCCTGCACCGACGCCCAGCTTGTCCTTGCCCCCCCGCCTATGTGGCTCACCGTTCACTAGTTAGTCACTCGCCTCCCTGAGGCAAGGGAGGCAAAAGAGGGGGGAAGGGTGGAGGTGGCGGCAATGGTGGCGGTGGTGGAGGTGGGGGTGGAGGTGGCGGCGGTGGTGGCGGTACCACCTAAAGGAGGCGGCACTGGAGGTGGTACTGGGCCTACGGGCCCACCGGGAGGAGGAGCTGGCCCTGGTGGAGGAAAGGGAGGCCAGCAGCAGTAGCAGTAGTCAATGCAGCCGCAGCCACAGGTGCCACAGCAGTTTCTGCAGTGGGGTCCTCCGCAGCAGTAGGGACCTCGTGGTCTGAGGAGCACCGGCCACAGCTGCAGCCCCGCCAGCTGGGGGCCCTGTCCTGCTGGCCGCGACTCCGGTCCCTGCGACTACTAGATTCGGACAGGTCCGTGTAGTCCCGCTCTCTGCGGGTGCAGCGACCACTCTTCAGCGCGCTGCTTCCGCCGCCTCGACGACCTCTACCGTCAGCGCGACGACTTTGAGGGACGCACCCCGCGCTGGGCGCAGATGCTTGCTCGCAAGATTCATGTATTTGATCTGACTATGGATGAGGCTCGTCAGAACGCCATGTATGCCGATGTTGACTATAGTGCTGATGGATATGTTTGCTACATGTTCCTAGACTAGGATCTTTGCCTGTTGCTAGTGTAGGTGGTTGTGCTTCCAGTTTAGGTGCTTTGTAGCTACTAGCCCAGGTGCACCTATGGCTGACGCGTTGCTCTCTTTCACACTGTACTCTGGCGCGTCTCAGTGCTTCTTCCACAACCATACGACTGTCACACCGCTTCCAGCTCCGGTTCCGATTGCCCTGGCTGATCCTACTTCTGGACCAGCAGTTGCCCGCAGCTCTACCACCCTCCCATGCCCGGCTGCCCACTCTGGTGTCCTCACTGGTCTCCACATCCCCTCGTTCTCCAGGAACTTGGTGGGTGTCGGACACCTTCAGGACCCCAATGTCGGCACGTGGTTTCCACCGCGTGAGCGTGTTGCGACCTGCGTGGACAGTGCCACTGTGGCACCTCTAGCCATGTTTCACCGCGAGCCCCGCTCGGGTCTCTACACACTGCACACCGCGTCTCCCCATGTAGCTGTCACAACATATTTGTACGTTCTTAGTTCTGCTAGGCTATAGTGAGGTGCTCAGTATAGAGTACAACCCCTGTTAGGGTTTCATACTTGTATCTCCCTGTTGCTAGTCATTCATCATTCCTGCACAGTTCTCTCAACATGGTATCAGAGCGGGTCCCTTCGTAGGACCGCTCAGTTAGGGCCCACCAACCGTACGTACTGCCCCAGGAGCTGCTGCCGTCGTGCGTTACCCTGCTCACCGTGCGCTGCCCTTCTCGCCGCGCGCTGCCCTGCTCACCGCGCGCTGCCCTGCTCGCCGCGCGCTGCCCTGCTTGCTGCGCGCTGCCCTGCTCTGCGCTCTGCCCACTTGCTGCCCTGCCCTGCAGCCCGCGCACCGCCCTGCCCTGCAGCCCGCGCGCCGCCCTGCCCTGCAGCTCGCGCGTCGCTCTCCCCTGCAGCCCGCGCGTCACCCTGCCATGCAGCCCGCGCGTCGCCCTGCCCTACAGCCCGCGCGTTGCCCTGCCCTGCAGCCCGCACGTCGCCCTGCCCTGCTGCCCGCGCGTCGCCCTGCCCTGCTGCCCGCGCGTCGCCCTGCCCTGCTGCCCACGCGTCACCCTGCCCTGCTGCCCGCGAGTCGCCCTGCCCTGCTGCCCGCGCGTCGCCCTGCCCTGCAGCCCGCGCGCCGCCCTGCCCTGCTGCTCGCGCGCTGCCCTTCCCTGCAGCCCGCGCGTCGCCCTTCCCTGCAGCCCGCACGCTGCCCTGCCCTGCAGCCACTACAGCGACTACCGCTACTACTACAGCTGCAGCTACAGCAGTCACTTCTGACGCACTTGCGCCGCTACTACTGACTGCCACTGCCTGTCATGGCCACTATCACGGCCGTAGCAGCGTCTGTCGGTAGACGACAGCAGCTTCCTCACCCTGATACTCTATCGCCGCAGCAGCTTCGTGAGTGGGTTATTCAGCGAGGCCGTCCTGGTGGTGGAGGCTATGTTCCTGGAGGTACTGGACAGCAGCGGCAGTCTCGTCGCCCGGAGACTCTCTCGCCACAGCAGCTTCGTGAGTGGGTTATTTAGTGAGGCCGTCCTGGTGGTGGAGGGTATGTTCCTGGAGGTACTCGACAGCAGCGGGAGCAGAGTCAGCCAGAGACCCCCTCGCCGCAGCAGCCTCGGGAGTGGTTTTCTCAGCGATGCGTCTCTGGTAAGTCGGTGCTGCTGCTCTAGGTGCTATTGAGTCTGCTGCCGCTCTAGGTGCCAGTGAGACTGCTGCCACATGTGCTAGTGAGTCTGCCACTAGTGAGTCTGCTACCTCAGCTGAGGCCCTTCACACTTTCACACTTGACCCTGGCGCGTCTCGTTGCTTCTTTCGTGATTCCACCACAGTCACACCACTCGCTGCACTGGTCCCAGTCTCACTGGCTGACCCCTCTGGGGGCCCCGTCGTCGCACGAGCCTCCACTGTCCTCCCGTGTCCGGCAGTCCCCTCCGGCTCTCTTTCAGGCCTCCACCTCCCCTCGTTCTCGACGAACTTGGTGAGCAACGCAGTCCTTCAGGATGTTTGGGTTGATACCTTTATCCCTGGAGGGCAGCTTGTGGCGATCTGTACGTTCTCCCGGACTGGACGTCACCTTGCTATGTTCACTCGGCAGCCAGGGTCCAGTCTGTATACCCTGACCACTGCGTCTGCACAGGTAGCTGCGTCAGGTCAGGTGGCTGCGTCGAGTCAGGTGTCTGCGTCTGGTCAGTTCGCTACGTCTTGCTCGTGTCGGGTACTCTCCCACCAGACTCTCCTCTGGCACCACCGCCTCGGTCACCCCTCTCTGCCGCGTCTATGCAGCATGCACTCTCGTCTCCTTGTCTCTCGCCTTCCCAGGTCCCTGCCCCCCCTCCCGCGCTCGCCTGCCCCGCCGTGCCTTCCCTGCGTCGAGGGGCGGCAGCGCGTCGCTCCTCACTCCTCCTCGTTTCCTCCAACCACTGCTCCTCTGCAAACTCTCCACATGAACGTGTGGGGCCCGGCCCCCGTCCATGGGGTCGGACCAGGAGCGCTACTTCCTGCCCTGCTGGTTGTTGACGACAACACGCGCTACACCACGGTCTTCCCCTTGCGTCGCAAGGCGGACGTCAGCGGTGTTTTGATCCCCTGGATCCGTGCTACTCGTCTCCAGCTACACGAGCGCTTTCAGCAGGACTTCTTAGTCCTGCGTCTGCACTCTGACAGGGGTGGTGAGTTCTCTTCTGGCGTCCTTGAGACGTTCTGCCAGGATGAGGGCATCGCCCAGTCGTTCACGCTTCCGGCCTCTCCGCAGCAAAATGGGATCGCTGAGCGTCGCATTGGCCTGATCATGGAGGTTGCTCGTACCTCCATGATCCATGCGGCTGCTCCCCATTTCCTGTGGCCGTTTGCGGTCCGATACGCCGCGCATCAGCTCAACCTATGACCCCATGTCTCTGCTCCAGAGACCTCGCCCACACTTCGTTGGACGGGACAGCCTGGTGATGTGTCGTCGTTTTGGGTCTGGGGCGCGCTCTCCCTTGTTCGCGATACCAAAGCGAGCAAGCTCTCTCCTCGCACTCTCCGCTGTGTCTTCCTGGGCTTCCCCACTGACGCCCCGCCGTGGCAGTTTTACCACCCTCGCTCGCGTCGAGTCCTGTCCTCCCAGGACGTCACCTTTGACGAGTCTGTTTGTTTCTACAGGCTCCACCCGCACGCGTCCCACCCGGTCCCCCTGGCGCCTCTCTTCCTGGTACCAGTTCCCCCCCCCCCCCGGTAGACCCCCTCCCCCCACAGGGTCCTGCTCCCTCAGGTGTGTCTTAGGTAGACCCACCCCCCTTGGTTGAGCCTGTTATAGTCACAATAGGCTTGAATGTGCCTAAAACGAAAGATAGAGAGCACAGACGGATTTCTGCACAGCGGCTTCAAACGTTGATAGCGTTCTGCTCACAGCTGCAAATGACTTGATTCAAATTGGATCTGGAGCGTCTTTACGTCGTCTACAATTATCAATTTAGATTGCACGATTTGATAAAGAATTGACGACACAGCGTCGGTTTGAACGAACGGTACTATGGCAGCCACTATAGTCTTAGAACACAAGATAGGAAGAGTTACGAGTTGGGAATGACTCCCAGCTCCTACAAACCCCAAGAGCCGAGGTACAGTGATGTGGAACAGTGCCACACTGTCCCCAACCACGAAGGGTCTCGAAACTACCCTTCACTAGGGCCTACACCAAGTGAAATGTTACACTACACAAAGTAATGTAACTATCTTCAATATCTTGAGGTGTACCCTTTTGGCAAGCTTCGAAATCACTTGAGGCTTGACACCAAGGCTCGGGCTCTTCATCACAACCTCATCCTTGAGTTCTTGATGGGTCTGCTGCACACACCTGCGACACGCCGAACGTTCGACACAGGACAAAATAGAAACCGCGCACGACAAAATAGAAACCGCGCGCGAGACACAAACGACCGCGTAACACGCGTCTAGCGATAACTCGCTATTGACTCGACACACACACTCGACATCATGACTCAACATTCACACACAATTATAAGCATGAAATATATATTATCCCATGCCCTCATACCATTCCATACACACACACATTCACGCACACGGACAACAAGCCGAGTGCAAACCGTAGGGTTGCACCAACAAACTCCCCCTCGGATTGTTGGCCTTAGGATATGTTGCTCTCTCAGTTCAGAGCCATCCCAGCCAGCTTGCAACACTTCCAATGCTGCTGCTCCACCAGCCTCTTGGTCATCATGTCAGCCGGCTGCCCCGTGGTCTTCACGTAGCGCAACTCAACTTCACCCGCGGTTACCATGCTCCTCGTCCAATGCCACTTCACCCTCATGTGCTTCGTGAGTCCATGCAACACAGAGTTCTTAGCAAGAGCAATGGCACCCTGGCTGTCACAGTACAGTGGGGTAGGTCCTTGCTGCTCCTCCCCCAATTCAGCCAACAAACGCCGCTGCCACACAATCTCCCGTACGGCACGGAAGAGTGCCATGTACTCGGACTCCACCGAGCTCAAAGCTTGGTCAACCTGCTTCTTGCTCTCCCAAGCAGTTGGGCCTCCACCAACACAGCATATGAAGCCTCCCACACTTGTCATGTCCTCTGGTTCTGATGCATATGAAGCATCCGAGTAGGCGGTGAGGAACAAACGCCCGGGTTCAACACCATCCGCGCCCTTTTGGCGCCTTTGTGCCGCCGCCGAGTATTGCAGCCCAACGGTCGGTGTTTGGCCAAGATACTTGGCCACCCTCATTCCAGCTGCTACCTGCTCCTCATTAGGGCATTGCACAACCATAGCCAGCTGCCCGGTAGCAAACGCGACGTCCGGTCGGGTGTTTACCGCCGCATACATGAGGCTGCCCACCAACGAGTGAAATCGGCGCCTCTCCTCTTCACCAACGCTCTCCTCCTCTGGTCCCTTCACACACTTGAACCCAGAGGGAAAGGGTGTAGCCACATGGCCTTCACTCTGCCCAAAGTTGGCAGCCAATGCCTCCAGGTACTTTCGTTGATGCACCCGCATGCACCGCTTCTCCACATCTCGTTCGATGTGGAGCCCAAGGTAGAAGCTCACGTCACCAAGGGCATTGCACTTGAACTTGTCTTGAAGCTTCAGCATCACCTCCTTCACAAGGTCAGAAGAGGGTGAGAAAATGAGGATGTCATCCACATAAACCACCATGAAACTCCTCTGCTCCCCCTCGCCAAGCATGAACAAGGAGTGATCGGCCGTTGAGGGAGTGAAGCCGATCCCCTCCAACACTCCGCGCAGCTTCATGTACCATTGCCTAGGGGCCTGCTTCAGCCCATAGAGGGCCTTCTTCAGCTTCCACACTCTGCCACTACCATCATCAAACCCCTCTGGCTGCGCCATAAAAATCTCCTCCTCAAGGATGCCGTTAAGGAATGCCGTTACGATGTCCATTTGCTTTACTACCCATCCTTTGATGGCGGCTCCCGCGAATAGGGTTCGCAGCGTCGTCGGCTTCACCACAGGGGCAAACAGCTCCTTGAAGTCCACCTTCTCCTTCTGCTGGTACCCCTTGGCTACAAGCCTAGACTTGTAGCGCTCGATCTTGCCGTCGGCATCCGACTTGATTTTGAAGAGCCACTTGGACGTTATCGCCGTACGCCCCTCCGGTAGCTCCACCAATTCAAACGTGTCATTCTCCTCGATGCTCTTCAGCTCACTCTCCATGGCCTTCTTCCACTCCTCAGCATCACTACTCTCCAAAGCCTCCTTGAGAGTTGCTGGTTCTCCCGGCATCTCCACCGGAGAGAAGAACGCGAAGGCACACTCCTCGTAGTCACTCTCCTCGTCGTCTCCGACCATCATTGCCGCTCCGGCCAGGGCTGTCTTGCCCTGCTTTCCCGGCGCATCATAGGTCAGCCTATTAGGGGGTTGAACTCTCCTCTTCCCCCTTCCTTCCTCCTCAGCTGCAGGGACTTGAAGGTCTTGGCGTTGCTGCGGTGTGGCTCGAATCCGTGGAGCACTCGTAGTACGGGAAGGAAGTGACGGTGCACGCTCGCTCACTTGCTGCACCTCCTCCTCTTCTTCCTCTGCATCATTGGCCTCCTCTCCCCCATTCACAAGGGAGGATTGCCTTGTGGTTGTGCTGCCGCTGCTCAGTTCCAAAGGCAGCTCCACATGCTCCAAACCGGAACTCTTCACCTCCCCAAACCGCACGCCTATCTTCGCCTCATTCTCCGCCTTCCAATCCTTGTACATGAAGTTCTCCATGAACTTGCAGTCCCTGCTCACCAAGAACTTCTTGGTGAATGGGTCCCAAAGAAGCCATCCCTTGCTGTTTTGAGCCATGCCCAAGTGCACGGCCCACACCGCCTTGGCACCAAGCTTGTTGTGCCGAAGATGCTTAGGCACGAGCGCCATGCACATGCACCCGAACACCTGAAGCATATCCACCTTTGGCTTCCTTCCTAGCCACTCCACATAGGGCACGCATTTGTCTGCTCCCACATGAGTCAAGGCTCTGTTCTTGGCCACACACGCGCTCCGCACCGCATCAGGCCAGAAATAGTCGGGTAGCCCGACTTCAATGAGCAACCCGCGTGCCGCCTCCGTGATTGTGCGGTTCGCTCGCTCGGCGATGCCGTTCATTGCAGGGGAGTATGGCATGGTGAGGGAGTGCCGAATACCATTCTTCTTCAGCCACAACCCAAACTCCTTGCTCAGGAACTCTCCCCCTCGATCGGTGCGGATTGACTTGACTAGACGGTCTTGTTGCCGCTCCACCATCGGGAACCAATCCGTCTTCAACGTTTCAGCCACGTCGCTCTTCTTGGCCAGCACGTACACCCAAGTCATGCGGGTGTAGACGTCGACAATGGTGAGAAAATACTCAGCTCCAGCAGCTCCAAGCTTCAGGGGGCCCACCACGTCCATCACCACCTCATCAAGCGGTGCCTTTGCCGTTGCCTCCGAACTAGGGAACGGAAACCGGGTGAACTTGGCTTGAATGCACGTCGGGCAGCCAAGCACCTCATCGGGCTCCCCCTTCACACGTATGCCAGCAACCATCTCATTCTTCACTAGCTGCTGCAAGATGGGCAGGGCCACATGCCCCATGCGCCGATGCAAGGTGAGCCAATCACACTCCCCCGTAGCCGAAGTTGGATTGGAGAATGCCGCGCTCACAATAGCGCCCCACATACTCTCTCCGTAGTCCTCCTCCGCTGCTGCCTCTGGGTTCTCCTCACCCTTTTGCTGCTCCTTGGTTGCTGCACTACTCTCCTTAGGTTCACTGAACTTGCTGGTCCCTCCAGGTTTGCTCTTCTTGAGCTCATTCTCCTTAGCGCGACCGTTCGCGCCATCGTCGCTACCGACCGCTCCATCCTTGGTGCTGATGCTTGCTGCTACTTGCCTCTCCTTAGGCATAGGGACCACTGGGATCTGCCACATCTCGTTGTAGACATCCCTGTCCTCATGAAGGTCCCAAAGAATTCGATCGCCAAGCCTTGCGGTGTAGGTCTTGGCTCCCTTCGAGTTCGTGTCCATGCCGGCCTTTGCCAACCGCCGCACGGAAATCAGGTTTGCAGCAAGGCTGGGCACCCAAAGCACGTTCTTGAGGCCCACCATCTTCCCATCAGCACCCTTGAACATGGCCTTGCCCATGCCTTTCACCTCTGCTCGCTGCCCCAAAGCCGATGTGACATGCTTCACCGGTGACGGCTCGAGTTCGGTGAGCAAGTCCGGGCGAGGTGTCATGCTATAGGTAGCGCCACTATCAATCACCCAATAGTCCAGGGGGTGTAGGGTCACCTTCCCCACAGCTGCTGGCTCCTCAAAGCCTTCATCCTTCTCTGGACCAGCCGGTACTTGCGTCGACACGAAGTAGAATAGACCCGGGTATCGATCGTCGCTCGGGTCCTTGTCGTTGTCTCCGCTCTTCATGTTTGCAGCTCCGCCACCGCGACCGCCACGGCCTCCACGGCCTCGTCCTCTCCCTCCTCCTGCTCCTCTACCCTCTTGGCCTTGAGCAGGGGTCCAACCATCAGGGAGTTTGTAGCAGTCGCGCCACATGTGTCCGCTCTTGTGGCAATAGTGACACTCGCCGTCGAATCGGCCGCGACCGCGTCCGTAGCTCTTGTCGTCGCTGCCGTAACCGCCACTCCTGCGGCCTCCGCCGAAGTTGCTGCCACCAAACCTTCCTCCCCCTCGTCCTCTGCCTCTTCCTCGACCATATCCACGGCCGATGCTCGCTGCCCCAGCGCCATCCGCACTCGCCAACTCACGGCGGCGGAAATCCTCTTGAAGGATAGCTCGCTTCACGTCTTCAAGCGAGAGGCGGGGCAAGTCGCGATTAAGGTTGATGATGAGCGAGGACCATGACTCTGGGAGTAAGGCCAGCAACTTGGTCTTCTTTTGGAGCTCACTGTAGTTCAAATCAGCTCCCTCAAGCCGCGTCAACAAGTCGAAGAATTTCTGCACCCCTTCTTCAACCGCTTCGTCTTCTTCAATTCGTAGTGCCGCCATTTGCCGTTCCAACACCACCGCTACCGCCGCTGTTGCAGGAGCATGTACACCCTTGAGAGCAGCCCATGCCTTTGGTCCTTTCTCTGGTTCACGCTGGAATGGCTTGATGTGACGGATCTGACTGCTCCCCAACGCTTGCCCAAGTAAGAGATAGCCTTGTGCGCTCTTCCGCACCCACGGGCTCTTCTCCGGGTCGTTCTCGGGGCGCTTCTCCGTTCCTTCCATCACCTCCAGCAGGTCATAGTGGTCAAAGATGTTCTCCATCTTGAAGGACCATTCAGCAAAGTTGTCACCGTTGAACTTGTCAAGCCCAAACACCCTAGGCTCATCCCTAGGTGGGCCAAGACTTGGTTGCATGGGCGCCATGGCTGAATCACGGGGTTGGCCTTGAGCTTGAGCTTCTCCACTGCCACCAGCACCTCTGCCACCCCTTTCCTCAGGTCCAGACATTGTCGAAACTGCTCCAAGGGGCTCTGATACCACTTGTTATAGTCACAATAGGCTTGAATGTGCCTAAAACGAAAGATAGAGAGCACAGACGGATTTTTGCACAGCGGCTTCAAACGTTGATAGCGTTCTGCTCACAGCTGCAAATGACTTGATTCAAATTGGATCTGGAGCGTCTTCACGTCGTCTACAATTATTAATTTAGATTGCACGATTTGATAAAGAATTGACGACACAGCGTTGGTTTGAACGAACGGTACTATGGCAGCCACTATAGTCTTAGAACACAAGATAGGAAGAGTTACGAGTTGGGAATGACTCCCAGCTCCTACAAACCCCAAGAGCCGAGGTACAGTGATGTGGAACAGTGCCACACTGTCCCCAACCACGAAGGGTCTCGAAACTACCCTTCACTAGGGCCTACACCAAGTGAAATGTTACACTACACAAAGTAATGTAACTATCTTCAATATCTTGAGGTGTACCCTTTTGGCGAGCTTCGAAATCACTTGAGGCTTGACACCAAGGCTCGGGCTCTTCATCACAAACTCATCCTTGAGTTCTTGATGGGTCTGCTGCACACACCTGCGACACGCCGAACGTTCGACACAGGACAAAATAGAAACCGCGCACGACAAAATAGAAACCGCGCGCGAGACACAAACGACCGCGTAACACGCGTCTAGCGATAACTCGCTATTGACTCGACACACACACTCGACATCATGACTCAACATTCACACACAATTATAAGCATGAAATATATATTATCCCATGCCCTCATACCATTCCATACACACACACATTCACGCACACGGACAACAAGCCGAGTGCAAACCGTAGGGTTGCACCAACAGAGCCGTTGGTGATCTCCTCTGACACCTCTGGCCCAGCTGAGGGGGGTGACCCCGTCGCTGACGACACGGCGACCACTCGTCGCTCTCCATGCTTGGAGACCCCTCCTGGTTTTCCGCCTCGACCGTCTTCGCCGCCTCTGCAGCCTGTCGCTATGGACACTGGTGCTGCTGGGGGTGGTGACACTGGGGGTGAGGACGCAGGAGGTGCTGGTCCTGGGGGTGCTGAGACTGGGGGTGCTGAGACTGGGGGTGCTGAGACAGGGGGTGCTGACTTTGAGGGTGAGGGTTCTGGGGGTGCTGCGAGTCCTAGTGGTGGTGGGGCCGTGGGTGCTCCTGCTGCAGTTCCTGGCGTTGGACAGCAGCAGCCGCCTAGTCGACTCGAGACGCCCTCACCGCAGCAGCTTCGTGAGTGGGTCGTTCGTCGAGGCCTCTGGTGCTGGATCTTGGAGTTTTACAGCTCCTAGAGCTGCTGCTACTGGGGGTGTTGGGGGTGCTGGTCCTGGAGCTAGAGGTACGGGAGGTCCTGGAGGTGCTGGCGCTGCTGGTCCTGGAGGTGCTCGTACTAGAGGTGCTGGAGCTGCCGGAGCTGGTGGTGCTGCTGGTGCTGGAGGTGCTGGGGGTACAGGAGCTGCTGGCACTGGAGGTGCTGGTGCTACTGGTGCTGGAGGTGCTGCTGGTGCTGGAGGCGCTGGAGCTGGAGGTACTGGAGGTGCTGGAGCTGCTGGTTCTGGAGGTGCTCATACTAGAGGTGCTGGAGCTGCCGGAGCTGGTGGTGCTGCTGGTGCTGGAGGTGCTGGAGGTGCTACTAGAGGTGCTGGTGCTGCTGGTGCTGGAGGTGCTGGAGGTGCTGCCGGAGCTGGAGGTGCTAGAGGTACTGGAGCTGCTGACGGTATGGGTACTGCGCCGCGCCGACCGTTTTTCTACCCGCAGCCGCAGTCGTCCCTGCCACCGCCTGACTCAGCCCTTCGCCACGTTCTTAGTCTCCCGTCTTCCACTGGCCTCACTCCACCTCTCCTGTACCCACCGACAGACCAGTCTCAGCCACAGCTACTGCTTGGCTCCCCGCTACCTGCTCCTGCTCCTCACACTGAGGTGACTGAGTCCCAGACTGAGCGTCGTGAGCCTGAGACTCGTGCTTCCACACCTGTTCGTGCTCGTCGTGGCGCCCGTCCTCGTCCTCCTGCTGTCCCAGGCACTCACTTTATGGCACTTCGTCATTCCTCTGTTCCACAGCGTGTTGCCCTGCCGTCTCCTCCGGCGTCCTCTCTTCCTGATGTTCCTGACCCTGAGTCCGACCTTGCTCGTGCTGCTAGTCCTACTGTCACTCGTCTCCTCGCTACTGTTGTTACTGAGCCTGACTTTGTGTCTACTGCTGCGTTTGCCCTAGTCACTGAGCTAGTCGACTTTGCTGCTAGGAGTCGTCTCGACTACGTTGCGAGTCTTGTTACTGAGTCTGAGTCTGTCTGTCCTCCGTTCGTCAGGGGTGAGCCTGCCCTTAGCAGGGACGTCATTGAGGACAGGCAGTTTGAGCTTGAGTGCCTTGCGGCCGCTTTACCTCGTTTCGCATCCATGCTGCTTTGCCCTAAGGGAGACCCGGATGCACTTGACATCCCTACTCCGCGCTCTTACGCTGAGGCGACCGCGGGTGAGTACTCCTCTCAGTGGCAGACAACCATGGACGCAGAGATGGCTTCCTGGAAGTCCACAGGCACCGAGGTCTACGAGGTTCCTCCTCCTGGGGTGAACATAGTCGATGGCATGTGGGTTTCCAGAGTGAAGCGGCCGCCGGGTTCTCCGCCTACCTTCAAGGCGCGTTACGTTGCTCGAGGCTTCAGTCAGTGACAGGGGGTCGACTTCTTCCAGACTTTCTCCCCCACCCCGAAGATGACTAGTGTCGGAAATTCCCTTACCTCTCTCTGCCCCAGTACCTCTTCCATGTCTCTCCCTCCCTTCCTCTCCGCTCTCTGGTGGTTCTCCTCTCTCTGGTACTCTGTTCCCTCACTCCTTGACCCTCGGTCACGCATGTCTTCTGTAGTGGTTACTTCCCTTATCTCTGGCTTGGTGTAACCTTCCAGCTGCCTTTACTGCTTCTGACCCTTGGTATCCCTTTGCCCCCTCCCGTGATCCTGCGCCGCCCTCGCCCTAGTCACGGGACCCTGATACCCTGCCACCCTGCCTCCCGCACGTGCCACGTTCGTGATGTGATCCACTGCTCGCACTCCTGCCTCACTCTCCAGCACCAGCACCCCTGAATCACGCACTTCCTTCACCGTCCAGCGCTGCTGTGAAAGTCCCACATCCAGCCCATCCTTCTTAGGGCGCCGTATGTACACCTCCTGTCCCTGCTGTAGCGCCTCTGGTACTCCACTTGCCCTCTGCTCCTGTCGCTGCCTGTAGCGGTGAATGTCCCGCAGTTGAGCCACATGCAGACTCTCCAAGGCCGCTGGCAGCAAGCGCCTCAAGTATTCTCCCCTAACTGCTGCCAATGCTGCCCACTTCTCAGACGTACCCGCCGTAACCACATCTGTCAGAACTCGCGGTGCCCCCACCGGGAGAACTGCCTCTCGGCCAAAGAGTAGATGGTAGGGTGACAGATCCCTGAGTGCCGCCTGCTTGCTGAACCTGTATCCCGCCATTATCCAGTGCAGGTGCCTGTCCCATTCCCGCTTCCTTGTCTCTCCATACGCTCGCAGCCCGCGCTTCAAGGTCTGGATGAGCCTCTCGGTTAGGCCGTCACTCTGCGGATGATACCTGGACGTGGTGCGATGAGGAATCAAGCACGAGGCCAGTAGCTTCTCGAATTCCCCTTGGAACTCAGTGCCCTGGTCTGTCAGCACTTCCCCACATGCCCCAAAGCGCGTCAGGACTTGTTCTTCGAAGGCTTCTGCCACTGCCTCAGCTGTCTTGTGACTTACTGCCCGCACTTCCACCCACTTGCTCACATGTTCGATCATGACCACCACATACCGCCGCCCTCGCTTGGTTAATGGCAGTTCTCCTACCAGGTCCAATGACCACCGATAGCCCAACCCCACGACCGGCAGAGGCTGCAGCTCAGCCTTGCTCCTCTCGAAAGCCGCTCGATTCCTGATGCAGGCTGGGCACTTGGCCACCCAGTCCTTGATCTCCCGGCGCATTCCTGCCCACCACCACCCCGTCTGCAGCAGTTGCTGTGTGCGAAGCGGGCCAAAGTGCCCCAGCTTGTTATGTACCTCCTGAATCACACCTTCCCGTTCCTTTGGTTCCGGCACTCTCTTCCACCCATCTTGCGTCCTGATCTGCACTTGATTCTGGTACCAGCGGTAATGCTGCCCCCTGCTTCGAGCCCTTGCCGAAACCACCGCTCCTTCTGCAGTTTCCCCTCTCAGCCATGCCAGCGTCTCCTGATCTTCCCACACATCCGTAGCTCCTGCCTGCTGCTCCCTGCGTAGCGGTGTCACGGGGTCTGTCACCAGTGCTGCCAGCGCCATTTCTGGTGCTACTGCAGGCGGATTCCTGGATAAGCCATCCACGTGCTGCATGGTCTTCCCCGGGCGATGTCGAATAGTGAACTGGTACTCCTGCACCTTCATCGCCCACCTGGCGTTCCTCCCCGTGAGACTCTGGTTTTGCATCAGCCATAGCAGCGGCTGATGATCAGTGACCAGCGTAAAGGGTCTTCCTTGCAGGTACACGCGAAAATGTCCCACTGCCCACACTGCGGCCAGTCCCTCTCCCTCATATGATGAGTAATTCGCCTCTGCCGGGTTGCACGAACGGCTAGCGAAGGCCACTACCTTCTCCTCTCCTCCTTCCTGCTGGCTTAGAATAGCTCCCATGCCCGTGCTGCTCCAATCCGTGTAGAGCATGAAGGGTATGTCTGCCCTTGGCAGCTGGAGCACCGCGCCTTTCTTTACTGCTCCCATCAGATCCTTGAGTGCCACCTTCTGCTGCTCACCCCACTGCCATTTGGCATCGTCCTTCAGCAACTTGTTCAATGGTGCCGCCCTCCTGCTGAAGTTCTCCACGAACTTGCGATAGTAGTTTAGAAATCCCAGCAGGGCCCTGAGCGCGCTCTTGTCCTTGGGCTGAGACACCTGGTCTAGAATGGCCACCTTCGCTTGCTGTATGGCCAACTTCCCTCCCGCCACTTCAAATCCCAGGTACGTCACAGCCGTGTGCCCGAAGCGGCACTTCTTTGGGTGACAGGTCAGCCCTGCTTCCTTTATCCTTCGCAGCGCCTCAGCTAGATGCTCCACATGTTCTGCTGGTGTAGTGCTGAACACTATCACATCGTCAATGTAGCATAGCGCCCCCTTCATCCCCCGTAACACCGCATCCATCACTTTCTGAAACAGCAGTGAGGCATTCTTGAGTCCAAAAGGCATGCGGTTCCACTTGTACGCTCCGTCCGGTCCATGAAAGGCGGTTTTCGCCTTATCTGCCTCCGCAATAGGGATCTGGTTGAATCACTGTCTCATGTCCAGTGTGGAAAACACCCGCGCCTCTGCCAGCTGATCAAAGAGCTCATCCACCATCGGGGTAGAGTATCTCTTGGGTACAGTCACTTTGTTCAGGTCCCTATAGTCGCCGCACATGCGGCGAGCCAGCACGGTCCCTGTAAGATCCATCCTAGCAGCCACCACTGTTGCTGCCGCGTACTTGGATTCTGACCGCCGTATTAGCCCTGCCTCCAACAGCTCCAGGCATTTTTCTTTGCAGATCTCCAGGTCTTGCGGGCTCATTCGGCGCCTCCTCTGATACACCAGCACCGTCGTGGTTAGATCCAGCGTCATGACCGCGCAGTTGCAACATCCTAGCTCCTTCAGCGTGTGGGCAAATGTCTGCCGATGTGTCGCCAGCAAGGCTTCCACTGCTTGCCGATGTTCCCCTTGCAATCCTTCTCCCACGTCCCAGGTGTACTGTTCTTCTCCCGATCCTCCAGCCCTGTCTTCTTCCCTCTCGCCTGTCCCCTCAGGCTCTGGTGTCTGCGATTCTGCTGCGCTTGCGGTCGCGTCCAGTGCCATGAACGCTGGCCCTATGGGGGGCCAGTTCGGTGGGTCGAAGTAGTCGTAAAATCCCTCTTCCATATCGAAGTCAGAGTCGTGGAACTCTTCTGGGGTGTCCCCTCTGCCCAATCCCGATTCTTCCTCCATCTCTTCCTCCGCCTCTTCTTCCCCACCTTCCTCACTCTCAGGAGGGTCTGCATATCGCCCTGGTATGTCTTCCATGCCGTCCCTCCAGCTGGCGCGCCTGTGTTCTTCTGGAATTCCTCTCCACCACTGGTTCTCTTCTTTCTCTTCCAGCCCCCCCAGCATCGTCCATGCCTCCGTTTCCTTGTCAGCCGCCAGCCGGGTATGTGGCCTGATTGCAGTCGCTTTGCCGATCCGCCTCTCCAGCCACTTCCTCTCTAGGTGGTTGGCCATGGTCATGAATAGCCATTGAAGCGCGTTCAGATCCATAGCGCTGCCTAGTGGCGCCTTCCTCTCCTTCTCCGTCATGTGCTCACAGGCCGTTGCACCTGCCAAGAAGCCCATTGCCAGTTCCCTCTCATGCGTGGTAGGCTCTTCCCATACTCCTCGCGCCTGATCATACACCATGCCCGGGCCCGCCATTCCGCTGACTACCTTGAAGCCCCTCGCGTTCTCGTACGCCACTAGTGTCGGCCATGCCTGCCGAGGCTCTCCCACCATGTTGCATGGGTACTGCGTGGGGTGGTCCGCCTCCGTCACTGGTGCCGCCAGCCTCCCAGGTTCCAGAATATCTTCCACCCTCCTTGCCCTCGGTCGTTCCATCCGTGATAGCTGATACCTGAGCGCCGCCTCAGGCACAACGTTCTGCCAGTACCTCCTCGGTCGGTGCGCTCTGCTCCCATTTTGCGCCGCATCCCATGTCACTCCTGCCCCCAGTTCTTCAATGATTTCTTTGTTGGCCGCTTGTATCGCCGGCCGTGGGTCATCTGCCATGTCCACAGTACCTCCCCTTGCCTTCTCTTGATCATCTTCAGCACCCGTGTCAGGTCTCTAAATTGCGCACTTCGTGTATCTCCCATGCCTTGGCCTCTTCCAGCTCGCGAGAACCCTTGACAACTCCACCCAGCGATCACCAGGTCGATCCGTCCCCATTGCGCCAGCAAGCTGTCATCGATCTCCTCCACCCCACTGCATAACCATTCCGCCCCCCTTTCTGCAGCTTCCTCCATTAACTGCTCATGATACCTGGCTTTCAGCAGCTTGAGATGATGCCAGGCCATCAGGTTCGCGCCGCCGTCATTGTCCACGTACAGGTACTTGGCCACGGTGTGTCCTGATTTTAACACCGCCGCCAGTCCGGTGGCTATCCCCCCATACAGCTCCAGTATCACTAGCGGCTTCTGTAGCGCCCTCAGGTTCAGGACAGGTTCTCGCAAGTTCTCACTGGCTCCCCAGATTTCTTCGTACTGCTTCCTCGCCGACTCTGTTTGCCCCATTTCCTTCCACGACATGACGCCCAGCTCCTCTTCTAGAGGTTTTTCTACCGCTTGATAGGCCTCCCTTGGTTCCCGCCTGATGAATCGCACTGGTAACTCAGCCAGCTCACTGTCATGTTCCCAATAGGCCACCCGGTACTTCAGCCGTTCCTCCCACATGCAGATGGTGGTGCCGATGGCAAACAGGTACTCCACTCCCAGCAGCAGATCGTAGTATTCTGATGTAGACACGCCGCAGTGCATACGCACTATGCACTCGTCCTGATGCCCGGGTCGTATCACAATCTCCACTGTGCTGCGGGTCTTCGGCATCCATTTCGCCGTCCCTCCCTCCGCGGTCATCAGCAGGTAGCCTTCAGGTATTACTCTGTCCTCTCTATCCAAGCCCAGCAGCCGAGCCATGGGAGCGCCAATCAACACGTTGTGAGCTCCTGTATCCAGGATCGCCTGTTTGACTTTAACACCGCCCACACTCATCACTCCTGGTTCCACCACCAAGACTGACGGCTGACAGGCCATCCTCTCCAGAGGGTGGCGTCGCGCTGCCCCCGTGGTTCTAGCCTCCGTAGTGTCCCTCCTCGGCCCTCGCTCCCGTACTGGGGTTTCTTGTGGAAAGTACCGGTGTCGTGCTCGTAAACCGAGTTCCCCCCTTTCCCGCGCCGGACGAGCCATCAGAGCAAAGCTGGCCTCGCTTCCCTCCTCGTCTTCTTCCTCCGTCCTTGCCAGCATCGCGGTTCCCTTCTGCTCAGGCCCTTCTATCTCCTCCAGTTGTCGCTGCAGTCGTGCAATCTGCGCTTTCACTTCCTCCGGATCCTTCCTCATCCGTCCTTCTCTCCTCGTGGCGTAACAGTCCTTCCCTTGATGCCCCTTTCTTCCGCACCGGTCACATTTTGGAGCCTCAGGGCAGTCCCTCCTCAGGTGCTCTTCGCTTCCGCAGGTGGAGCATGCCGGTGGGTTGCGACACTCCCGTCGCAGATGTCCGATCTGACCGCAGTTGTGGCAGCGCCGTTCGTCTCCTGCCCCGCGTGGTGGCTTTTCCCTGTCCGCCGGCGTCGCTGCCCAGGCAGACCTCCTCCGTTCACCTCCCCTCTCGGTTGTTGTTTCAATTTCACATAGCCGACGGCCGATCTCCACCCGCTTTACCACTTCATAGACCTCCTTCAGCGTAGCTTCTGCCCCCATCTCGAAGACCCGGACTGCCACATCTCGTCGTAATTCATAGTGTAGTCCATTCAAGAATTTGCTAACCAGCCGATTCGTGTCGTGGCAGCTCATATCTTCCGCCAATTCCACTAGCCTGCCGTAGTAGGCCAGTAGCGATTCTCCCGTTCGGCAGCGGAATTCCCGAAACTCCGCTACCCTCTCCGGTATCTGCGCTGGGAATTGATCTTCCAACATCCGCAGGAAGCGTGTTGTCGGATCTCGTTCTCCCGGGGCCGCCCGGGCTGTCCACTCCAGAAGTTCTCTCCTGCTGAGGCGATAGAAGGTTTCAGCTTCGCCGGTTAGGGTGTTGGCGAGTCCCCTGAAAAACTCCTCTGGATCTAGCCGATCTCTCTCCCACCTCGCTCGCAAGTTGTCCAGTTGCATCACATAGTTCTTGATCGTCGGGCCCCGCCGTGTATCTCCAGAAAACCGCTCTGGAACTTCGATTTTCGGCAGCAGCGTATACTTCCAACGCTGCGCGGACGCTTCCCCATGCCACGACGCGCTCCTCTGATAGGAGCCGGTCGATCGCTCTTCCCCCGTAGTACGCATCGGTCTGCCTTCCGACCGCACTTCCTTCCTTGCTGCTCCGCTGGCTCCCTTCTCTTCGCCTTCCGGCCGGTCGATTCGTTCCGATCCCCGTTTGGGCGAGCCGTCATCAAGGGCCTCCTCGCCCCTCATATCCGTTCCCTGATTCATCCCACCGGTCTTTCCTGTCACCGCCGTCTCCACGTTTACGTTTTCTTCTTCCAAGCCGTATTCCGTCCCTCCTCTCGTACGCATACTACTAGCTCCAAAGATTGTTTGCATGTGATAAGCCAGCTACGGCTTACTCACATCTACCATGCCACGCCCTCCATCCCTAAGAGTTTGTTATGGCCTGACACTCACTCGCGCACGAGTCAATAGCAATCACATGAGTTTCACAGAACATACAAACAATACAGAGCTAAACACCCGTACCCCCTATATCCGTGCCTGCCTCCTCCCCCCTATTGCTATGCCTCTAGATCCCCTTGAAGGTGGTGGCCTCCCGCCGGAGCGAAGGGCCAACCTTCCCATCCTCTTGCCACTACCACTTAGCCGCCCTGCTGCCTGACCTCCAGCTCGTGCCTGTAATTCCAGCTGGCTCGGGCATTCAACCTGCAAGGAAACGAAACATGCATGCTTCACACAAAACAAAAGCTCCTTCCAGCTGTCACCCCTCCCCACTCCTCTCATGCGACGGTTTGCTGACTTAGCAGCTCTCCTCGCCCAGCCATCATCCGAACCTCGCTCCCCATCCTCGGTATTCAAGTGCTCCGATACCTGTACAAATATACAGTATATACACTCCCTTCTCTGCTCAATAGAACTCGCGACACTAGTCTTCGGATGTTGCTGCACGTTGCAGCACAGCGTGACTACGAGCTGCACTCCCTCGACTTCTCCACAGCTTTCTTGCAGGGCAGCCTTCACGAGGAGATCTGGCTGCGCCGCCCACCTGGCTTCACTGGGTCGTTTCCTGTGGGTACCCACTGGAGCCTCCGGCGGCCAGTCTACGGTCCCCGCCAGGTGCCCCGCGAGTGGCACGACACACTGAGAATGACACTTGCGGCTCTTGGGTTTGCTCCTTCCTCTGGTGACCCGTCGCTGTTTCTACGCACCGACACTTCTCTGCCGCTGTTCTACGTTCTCGTGTACGTCGACGACTTGGTTTTTGCTATTGCTGACACTGAGGCGCTGGCCCTAGGGAAGGCGGAGCTGCAGGAAAGACACACCTGCACTGACCTGGGTGAGCTGCGGAGCTATCTTGGCTTGCAGATCACCCGAGACAGAGCACGGCGCACCATCACCCTCACTCAGTCACACATGGTGAACCAGGTCCTTCAGCACTTCGGCTTCCAGTACTCCTCGCCACAGCCCACTCCTCTGCCTACTGCCCACTCGCTCTCAAATCCACCTTCGAACGAGTCCGTAGAGGTGAGTGGTCCGTATCCAGAGCTTGTGGGTTGCCTCATGTACCTGATGACGTGCACACGACCTGACCTCGCGTACCCTCTCAGCCTCCTGGCTCGCTACCTGACTCCCAGTAGACACCAAACGGTGCACTGGGATGCTGCGAAGAGGGTATTGCGTTACTTGTGCAGTACATCGGGCATGGGGCTCGTGCTTGGAGGACGGGGTTCAGTGGTACTCACAGGACACTCCGACGCTTCTTGGGCCGACGACCAGGCGATTCAGCGTTCGTCACAGGGTTACACCTTCAGTCTTGGCTCTGGTTCTGTCTCATGGAGGTCCACTCGTTCTTCTTCTGTGCTTGGTTCTAGCTGTGAGGCCGAGATCTACGCTGGGGCTATGGTTGCACAGGAGCTACGCTGGCTGACCTACCTGCTGACCGACTTGGGGGAGCGGCCTCGTTCTCCTCCAGTTCTGTACGTTGACAACAAGGCCATGCTTGCCTTGTGTCACGAGCAGAGACTGGAGCACAGAATGAAGCACAGAATGAAGCACATTGCTCATCGCTACTTTCTTGCTCGAGAGCAGCAGCAGCGTGGTCAGCTTCGCCTTTCCTACGTGGCCTCTCGGGCCAACACTGCTGATGTCTTCACCAAGGCTCTCAGGTCTGGTGATCATCATCGTTTTTGCACTGCTCTTGGGCTTCTGCCCGCTCTGCCTTACCTGCTTGTCTCTTGATCTTGCACTTGTTGTACACTGATATCTATATTTATACCTGCATGTTTACTCTTGCTAGGTTATGATCAGTGTACTGCCTTGCTATTATAACTCTGCAAGTGAACTGGCCTTGTGGCCGCTTGCTTGTGCTCAGAATGAGTGGTGATCTTGAGATCCACCCTGGGCTTTGCATTGCTTTGTTTTCTTGCCTGACTGGTCTTGTGACCCTTTGTTGTGTTGGATATCCCTCACTTTGCCTAGGGGGGTGTGTCTAAACATATTTGTATGTTCTTAGTTCTGCTAGGCTACAGTGAGGTGCTCAGTATAGAGTACAACCCCAGTTAGGGTTTCATACTTGTATCTCCCTGTTGCTAGTCATTCATCATTCCTGCACAGTTCTCTCAACAGTAGCTGCGTCTGGCCAGATAGCTGCGCATGGCCAGGTAGTTGCGACTGGTCAGGTAGCTGCGTCTGGTCAGGTTGCTGCGTCGTGTTCCTGTCGGGCGCTCACCCAACCGACAGTCCTGAGACACCACCGTCTTGGACACCCGTCCCTCCAACGCCTCCGTCTCATGTCTAGCGGTCGTCTTGTCTCAGTTCTTCTGCCCTCGTTTCAGTCGCTCCCTCCGTCACTAGCGCTGCCGTGCGCTCTTTGCGTCCAGGGTCGGCTGCGCGCCACTTCTCACTCCTCCTCCCTTCGTCGGACCACCGCGCCTTTCCGGACTCTCCACTTGGACGTGGGGACTCTCCACTCTCCCCTCGCCCTGGACTCGTGGGAGAGAGCTTCTTCCTGGTGGTCGTTGACGACTTCTCTTGCTACACCACGGTGTTCCCCCTGCGGAAGAAGTCTGACGTGACTTCTACCCTGGTCCCGTGGTTGTTGGCCACTAGTGCTTCGCGTGGTAATCGTGTCCTTCGTCTCCACTCCGACCGTGGGGGTGAGTTTTGCTCTAGCGTGCTGAGGGATTTCTGTCGCGAGCAGGGCATCACTCAGTCCCAGACGCTTCCGGATTCCCCACAGCAGAATGGGGTTGCCGAGCGCCGCATAGGCTTGGTCATCGAGATCGCTCGCACCTCCATGATCCATGCCCGTGCGCCCCATTTTCTGTGGCCCTACGCGGTTCGCTAAGCAGCCCATCAGCTGAACCTCCAGTGGACTCGGGAGGTGTTGGTGCTGGAGGCATGGGCGCTGGAGGTGCAGATTCTGGGGGTAATGGAGATGGGGGTGTTGGCACTGGAGGTGCTAGTTCTGAGGGGTGCTGGAGCTGGGAGTACTAGCACTGGAGGTGCTAGTTCTGGGGGTGCTGGAGCTGGAGGTGCTGTCACTGGAGGTGCTGGTTCTGGGGGTGCTGGAGCTGGAGGTGTTGGCACTAGAGGTGCTGGTTCTAGGGGTGGTGGTGCTGGAGGAGCTGGCTCTACGGCGCCTGCTCAGCCTACCATCCGTTACATGAAACGTCAGCAGACTCTTCTGCAGCTGGAGCGAGAGGAGAAGGAGCGGTTGGCGCAGGAGAGGCTGGAGATGGAGCTGCAGCTGCAGCAGCAGCAGAAGCAGCCGCAGCAGCAGCCAAACGCCGCAGCCGTCACCTTTGCAGCAGTTGTTCCCACCTGTGAGTGGCCTTCGGGCCCTTAGTCTCCCTTCCTCTCCTACGGACAGCTCACCGCCTCCTACTACACACTGACTTCCTCCTCCGGACTCGTCTCCGGCTGTGTTTTCTCCTCCTCGGTCCCAGTCGCCTCCTCCTATTGTCCCGCACACTTGGACTACTCGTTGTCCCCCGGGTGCTCGTGCCTCGCCTCCTCTTAGCGACCGTCACTCTGTCTTGTTTCGTTGTTGTCCTCTTCGTTCTCTGCCTGCCCGTCACCTCCTGCGTTGTCTCTTACAGCCTCCTCTCACATGATCAATGTCTACTACTGTACTGCTCGTCCTATTTTCTCACGTGTTCTCGCCTCTCTTGTGACGGACGCTACTGCCTCTCCGTCGTTAGTCT
Organism: Closterium sp. Naga37s-1; assembly: GCA_947471745.1. Taxonomy (NCBI): domain Eukaryota; kingdom Viridiplantae; phylum Streptophyta; class Zygnematophyceae; order Desmidiales; family Closteriaceae; genus Closterium; species Closterium sp. Naga37s-1. Next base: position 3,012,698 of record CANJKZ010000093.1, on the reverse strand, counting down.
CAGCTCTTGTTGCCGATGTCATTGACTTTGCTGTCACCCGCAGCCTTGACTACGCCAACCGCGTGGTGGCTGCCCGTCCTCTGTCCACCGGGGGTGAGTCTGCCCTTGGCTGTGACGTCCTAGAGGACAGGCTGTTTGAGCTGGAGTTCTTGGTAGCCGCTTCACCCCATCTCTGTGCCATGCTGCTAGCCCCTGAGGGAGACCCCGACGCACTTGACATACCGACTCCTCGCACGTACGGTGAGGCAGTGTCAGGGCAATGGGTCTCTCAGTGGATAGCGACCATGGACTCAGAGATGGCGTCTTGGAGATCCACAGGCAACGTCGACGCAGTTCCCTCTCCCAGGGCGAACGTAGTCGATGGCATGTGGATCACCGCCGTCTTCAAGGCGCGCTAGGCGGGCTACATGGCTAGAGGCTTCAGTCAGCGTGAGGAAGTTGACTTCTTCCATACCTTTGCCCCTACCCCGAACATGACTCCACTTCGGGTGTTACTTCACGTTGCAGCTCTGCGAGGTCACGAGCTGCACACACTGGACTTCTCCACTGCCATTCTTCAGGGCCGCCTGCACGAGGAGATCTGGCTACGCCGTTCTCCTGGCTTCACTGCCACTTTCCCCCCTGGGATCCAATGGAGCCTGAGACGACCAGTCTACGGTCTCCGACAGGCGTCCCGTGAGTGGCACGGCACTCTTCGCTCCACACTTGCCGACCCGTCGATGTTTGTTCGTTCAGGGCCCACTCCTTTCTTCGTCCTCGTCTACGTCGACGACTTGGTCTTCGCTAGAGCAGACAGGGTTGCTCTGGCTTTGTGAAGTCCGAACTGCAGAAGAGACACATGTGCGCTGGCCTTGGTGAACTGCGCCGCTACCTTGGCCTGCAGATCACCAGGGTTAGAGCCGCTCGCACCATCACACTGACTCAGTCACACATGGTGCAGCAGGTCCTTCAGCGGTTCGGGATTCAGTTCTCCACCACACAACCCACTCCTCTTGCAGTTGACCACAGACTCATCGCTCCGCTTCTTGACGAGCCCTTTGAGCCCAGTGGTCCCTAAGTAGAGCTCGTGGGCTGCCTCATGGCCTGTACTCGTCCGGACCTCGCATTTCCTCTCAGGTTCCTAGCTCGCTTTCTTGCGACTGGGAGTCATTGTCCTGTTCACGGGGCGGTTGCTGTAAGGGTAGCGAAGTACCTGACAACTAGGGTTTAGGGTTTAGGGTTTAGGGTTTAGCGAGAGCTGTAGCAACGCGGCCAGGCACACTTGGACTTTGTGGCCTCAGCGGCCAGCACTGCAGACATAATCACCAAGGCCCTTCCGCCTGGTGACCACCACATGTTATGTCTGCAGCTTGGCCTTATTCATGCATGCCCTCGTTTGTTGTAGGCTTGCTCTTGCTTCTTGTTTTGTCTTGCTGTTATATATATATGTGAACTCTTGAATTGGCCTTGTGGCCCCTTGCTTGCTCTTAGACTTCGTGGTGACTTTGTGATCCACCCTAAGCTTTGCTTGTTAATTCTCTTGACTGATCTTCTGACCATTTGTTTTCCTTGCTTGCTTTGATGCCCCTCACTTAGCCTATGTGGTTGTGTCAAATGTTATATGTGTTTGTTAGGCTACAGCGAGTTGCATTTTATAGGGTACAACACTTTCTAGGTTCCATATTTGTACCCATCTCCTGCTAGTCGCATTCATTCTTCTTCGTATCTCTTGAGAAAGGGGCGAACAATGCATGGAAAACAAAATGCAAGTCAGGGCGGCACTACTAGTCAACGCCTTTGACAGAAGTGGTCACAAGACCAGTCAGAAACAAATATCAAGCATGTGATGCAACTCAGGGTCGCTAAGGGCAGCTAACGGACGACGATCGAACGAAACCCTAAAACGAGCGAGCAACGGACGGGCGCGGGGCGATGGGCCTATGGGAACAAACTAGGCTCTATATCATGTGAAAGAGAGACCAGAAGAATGAAATGACTATGGAATGAACATACAAGGGTAGATATAGCAAACCTAACCCCAACCCTAGCCGAAATGTACACCACCTAGACTAGAACTTACAAACGATACAAAATATAGTTGACATATAGTCCACAGAATACATAGCAAAATAAGCATTAGACATTTTCACGGGAAACACAGGAAAACCACGACTCAGCAAGGGCATCGCCTTGGCCCAAAGCTGTCACCGTAGAGATAGTCAATGTGGCGGAAGCATCGTACAGCGGAGTTGTCGAGGCGCCCACACATTGTGTCAGCGCCCGGACCAGTCAGGATCCGGTACTGGCTGGGGCCGGCGTCGTGGCCAACACGACGTGCCCCCCAGCTGCCAGGGCCGTTACTTTGGCTGACGATCCCCGGACCACCAGGCCCCCACTGCTGCTGATGGGACCACCGCTGAACGTGCTGCGGCTGCTGCACCTGTTGCTGCTTCTGAGGCTGCTTCTGCCTCTGCTGCTGTTGTGCCTCTGCTACTGCTGTGCCTCCGCCACACCCCAAGGACCAGTACCTCCTCTGGCCGGACCTGCAGTCCCGGCACCCCCTCCGGTGCCAGCTCTTCCAGACGTACCAACACCCCCACCACGTCCACCACCTCCACCTCCGCCATTGCCTCCCTTGCCACGCCGCTGGCCCCCCAGAGGCAGCAACGGCTGCAGTCTCCTTAGTAGCAGAAGACTCAACAGCAGCAAGAGAAGCAGTAAAGGTAGGGAACTGGGGCATGGCGCACCTCTCAAAGAGACGGGTGGAGCGGATGTTCGTGTCGATCTCATTGAGAGTAGTCTCAATGAGGTCGATGGTGAGCTCAGTGGGGTGCCTAGCGAGGAGAGCGTCACGTGCAGACGAGAGGCGGTCAGGGCGCATAACAATGAAGTAGAGGGTGAGGTGAATAGGTGAAGGGTGACTCTCAAGATAGGCAATGGTGCAGGCAGCACGATAGCTATCGTCGAGTGAGTGCAGGTGAGTGACTAGGTTAGCAGTCGTGGAAAAATGAAGCAAGGCCTAGGAAGAGAAAGGGCGTGAGCAGGCGCCCTAGAGTAGCAGACGAAGGAGTGTAATAGCAAGAAACAAAAGCATCAAACACTCCTTCGCCGACGTAGCATGGCTGAAGTGAACGCACTCGGCTGGCGGGAGGAGGCGATTAAGAGCGAGGCGAGCAGCAGCGTTGCGTGACTTCCACATCGAATACGCAGTGCACTGCGCAGTAAATGTCTCCCGGTCCGTCGCAGTGGCCTCAGTAGGAAGAGGGGAGGGATGCAGGGGAGCAGGCAGCTCACCCAAAGTGTGAGCGTACAGGATGTCACTATCTTGGCGGTGGCTCTGGAGGTGTGTGGCGTGCAGCAACCACGTGCTAAAGTCAATCGCGCGCCCTTCGACGTCAAAATGCAGGACTTCGTCGGACGCCATAACAACGGGTAGCCGGGTCTAGTCGATTGTCGTGCGGAGCAGCGGGCTAGGAACACCGCTAGGAACGACGCTACGAACGGCGGCAAGGAACAGTAGTAGGAGTGGCTGTAAGTAGGAGCGCCGGTTGGCGCGTCCGTGGTGGCTGCTGACTAGCGTGTGTCAAACTTATTTGTTGCACGTTGTGTAGGCTGTAGTGGGGTAGCCCATATAGGGTACAACCCAATTAGGGTTAGTACTTGTATCCACATTGCTGCTAGTTCATCCATTCCTGCTCGTTAGTTTCTTACATGGTTTCAAAGCAGGTCCTCTCCTAGGACCGATTTTTTAGGGCCCACCGAATCGCGCTACCCCACACATCGCGCCGCCCTGTTAGTGCCGCGCTGCCCTGCCCTGCCCTGCCCTGTGTGGCGCTGCCCCGCGCACACCCTGCCTTGCGTTGCACCGTCCGCACACACCCTCCCCTGCGTCGCGCTGCCCGCGCACGCCCTGCACTGCGTCACGCCGCCCGCGCACGCCCTGCCCTGCCCTGCCCGCGCGCCGCTTGCCGCCGCGCCGCGCTGCCCTGCCCGCTCGCTGCTCGCCGCCGCGTGCCCTGCCCTGCCCGTGCGCCGCTCGCCGCCGTGCCGCCCTGCCCGCGCACTGCTCGTCGCCGCGCGCCCTGCCCTGCCCGCGCGCCGCTTGCCACCGCGCCGCCCTGCCCGCGCGCTGCTCACCGCTGCGTCGCCGCCCTGCCCGCGCGCCGCTCGCCGCAGCGCCGCAGCCCTGCCCGCGCGCTGATCGCCGCCGCACCGCTCGCCGTCGCGCCGCCCTGCCTGCGCGCCGCTCGCCGCCGCGCAGCCCTGCCCTGCCCGCTCGTCGCTCGCCGCCGCGCCGCCCTGCCCTGCCCGCGCGCCGCTAGCTGCCGCGCCGCCCTGCCTGAGCGCCGCTCGCCGCCGCGCCGCCCTGCCCTGCCCGCATGCCGTCCTGCTGGCTGCCGCCCTGCCCTGATCTGCCTGTGCGCCGCCCTGCCTTGCCCTGCCTGCGTGCTGCCCTGCTGCTAACGCGCCCGACTGCTCTGCCCGCCATGGCAAGTCTCAGCGTCCTCACCTTCGATCCGGAAGGCCGCCCGATAGAGTTCGATACGTGGCTCGATGAGTTACAGCTGTACTTACTGAGCGATTCTAGGGACGGTGTTTCGCTGTTTGACCTCACGTCTGGAGCCTCTCTCGCCCCTGCTGCCACAGATGACAGTGCGACTCGCTCACAGTGGCTTACCCGTGACGCTGCTGCTCGCCTAGCCGTTCGCAACCACCTGCCGTTAGCCGAACAAGCTCACTTTGGCCAGCACAAGACTGCTAGAGCCCTGTACGACGCTGTAGTCGCTCGTTACTCCTCCCCGGCCACTGCTGCACTAGGCCGCCTTATACTGCCCTAGCTGTTCCCCGAGCTGTCCGCCTTTGCCACAGTCGCTGACCTCGTCACTCACCTTCGCACTAGTGACACTCGCTACCGCGCAGCGCTTCCCGCCGAGTTTCTAGCCAAGAACCCTCCTCCCATGTACATCACTCTCTACTTCATCGTCACCCGCCTCCCTGACTCTCTTAGCGCAGTCACGGACCTCCTTCTCGGCCTTGACCCCACAGACCTCAGTGTCAACCTGCTCGAGAAGCACCTCCTTGCAGTTGAGACCAGCATAGTCACTGTAGGCGCTTCTCGTGGCACTCCTCGCACTCCCTGCTTTGAGGGGTGTTCCCCCTCCCCCCTTGTCCCCTCAGTCGCTTCTGTTGCTGCTGTTGACTACCTTCGTGCTGAGGAGGTAGGAGCAGCGTCTGCTCCTAGTGGGAGGCGCCGCAGCGGCAAGGGCAAGGGAGGCAGGGGTGGTGGGGGTGGCAGCGGTGGAGGCGGTGGTGGGGCGGTGGTGGCGGAGGAGGTGGCGGTAGTGGCGGAGGGAGTGCTGGTGGGGGTGGAGGCTTTGGTGGCGGCGGTGGCGGCGGCAGTGGGGGTGGTGGCGGCGGTAGTGGTGGCGGCAGTGGGAGTGGTGGCGGCGGCAGTGGTGGCGGTCGGGGTGGAGCCGGTCAGAGGGGCGGTTCTGGCGGTGGTCAGAGGAAGCAGCAGCAGCGTCAGCGTGAGACCCTTTCGCCCTAGGAGCTTCGTGAGTGGTTTGCTCAGCGTGGGACGTCTGGGGGTAGTGTTTGCTGCCAGTACGTCATTCGCACAGGTGACCGCTCTGGTCAGACATGCGGGAAGGTTGGTCACACCCAGTCCCGCTGCTTCTCCCGTCTTGACGACGACTGGCGCACAGAGTTTCCCGAATCGACTGAGCTTCCCCGCTGGCATGATCTGCTTAGGCAGATTTTTAATATCTTTGCTCTTGACTATGATGCTATTCTTGCTGCCATGTATGCATTGACTGTTAGTGCTGAGGGTGACTGTTACCTGTGTGTGCCGCCCGACCCAGGTATAGAGGCTGCTGCTCTAGGTGCTAGTAAGTATGCTCTCTCTGGTACTGCGCCTGCTAAGGCCTTACACACCTTCACGCTTGACTCAGGTGCTTCCCGCTGTTTCTTTCGCGACAGTACCACAGTCACACCACTCCCTGCACCTGTTGCTGTCACACTGGCTGACCCCTCAGGGGGGCCAGTTCTTGCCCGTTCCTCCACTGTTCTCCCGTGTCCGGCGGTTCCGTCCGGCTCACTCTCAGGTCTTCACCTCCCCTCATTCTCTACGAACTTGGTGAGTACCGCTGCCCTCCAGGATGCGATGGTCACTCCTGGGGGTCAGCGTGTTTCGATCTGCACGTGCACACGGACGGGCCGTCACCTGGCCACGTTCACCCGTCGGCCTGGGTCGAGTCTGTACACACTGACTACTGAGCCTCCTCAGGTAGCTGCGTCTGCGTCCGCGTCAGGTCAGCTAGCAGTCCCCTGCTCGTGTCGCGCCCTGTCGCACCAGACTCTCCTTTGGCACCACCGCCTTGGTCACCCCTCCGTGCAACGCCTCCGTGGCATGCACTCCCGTCTCCTTGTCTCTGGTATTCCCAGGTCTCTGCCTCCCCTCCCACCCTCGCCTGCCCCTCCCTGCCTTCCCTGTGTCGAGGGGCGGCAGCGCGCCACTCCTCACTCCTCCTCGTTTCCCCCGACGACCGCTCCCCTGCAGACTCTCCACATGGACGTGTGGGCCCCAGCGCGCATCCGTGGACAGAGCCGCGAGCGCAACTTTCTTTTGGTTGTTGACGACTACTCGCGATACACCACGGTCTTCCCCTTGCGCAGCAAGGGGGAGGTCCCTGATGTTTTGATCCCTTGGATCCGCGCTGTCCGTCTCCAGCTCCGCGAGCGGTTTCACGCGGACCTTCCAGTCCTGCGTCTGCACTCTGTCAGAGGTGGTGAGTTTTCCTCCGACCTCTTACGGGACTTCTGTCGTGGGGAGGGCATTCTCCAGTCGTTCACGCTTCCGGCCTCTCTGCAGCAGAATGGGGTTGCTGAGCGCCGCATTGGCTTAGTCATGGAGGTCGCTCGTACCTCCATGATCCATGCGGCTGCCCCCCATTTTCTGTGGCCGTTTGCGGTCCGGTACGCTGCGCATCAGCTCAACCTCTGGCCCCGTGTCTCCTTGCCGGAGACCTCGCCTACACTGCGTTGGACGGGGAAGGTTGGCGATGCGTCGGTGTTCCGGGTCTGGGGCTCTCGTGCCTTTGTCCGCGATACGTCCGCGGACAAGCTCTCCTCCCGCGCCATTCCCTGCGTCTTCCTTGGCTTTCCCCCTGACGCGCCTGGCTGGCAGTTTTACCACACCACCTCGCGCCGCGTCCTGCCCTCTCAGGACGTCACGTGTGACGAGTCGGTTCCATTTTACCGTCTCTTCCCCTCTCCCCCCCCCCGCCGCTCTTCCTCGCACCAGGTCCTCCTCCGGTATACCCCCTCCCCCCTCAGGGTCCTGCTCCCTCAGGTGTGTCTCAGGTAGACCCTGTCGAGCCTGTCGAGGTCGTTGTCGACTCTGGTGCTGCTGGGGGTGGTGCTACTAGGGGTGCTGAGCCTGAGCGTGCGGAGCCTGGGGGTGCTGAGCCTGAGCGTGCGGAGCCTGGGGGTGCTGAGCCTGGGGTTGCTGAGTCTGAGGGTGCAGAGCCTGGGGGTGCTGAGCCTGGGGTTGCTGAGTCTGAGGGTGCGGAGCGTGGGGGTGCTGAGCCTGAGCGTGCGGAGCCTGGGGGTACTGAGCCTGAGCGTGCGGAGCTTGGGGGTGCAGAGCCTGGGGGTGCTGAGCCTGGAGGTCCTACAGGTACCTCGTCACGACGGGAGCCTCTCTCTCCACTGCAGCTGCGCGAGTGGTTTGCTCGGCGCTGGAGCCTTAGGAGTGGCGGTGCTGGAGCTGGGGGGCCTGCCGCTGGAGGCCCTGGAGCTGGAGGCACTGGAGCTGCTGGTTCCGGAGGTGCTCGTACTGGAGGTACTGGAGCTGCTGGAGCTGGAGGTGCTGCAGGCGTTGGAGCTTGAGGCGCTAGAGCCGGAGCTGCTGGAGGTGTTGGAGCCACTGGTCCCGGAGGTGCTCGTACTGGAGGTACTGGAGCTGCTGGAGCTGGAGGTGCTGCAGGTGTTGGAGCTGGAGGCGCTGGAGCTGGAGCTGCTAGAGGTGCTGGAGCCGCTGGTCCCGGAGGTGTTCGTACTGGAGGTACTGGAGCTGCTGGATCTGGAGGTGCTGCAGGCGTTGGAGCTGGAGGAGCTGGAGGTACTGGAGGTGCTGGAGCTGGAGGTGCTGCAGGCGTTGGAGCTGGAGACCCTGGAGCTGGAGGTGCTGGCCCTGGGGGTGCTAGTACTGTCGGTGCTGGTTCTGGAGGCACTGTGCGGCCGCGACCGTACTTCGTTCCGCTGCTTCAGCAGGTTCTTGGTGTCCCGTCTTCTACTGGCCTTACTCCTCCCTTATTGTGTCCACCGCCTGACCAGTCGCAGTCGCAGTTACAGCCAGCCTCCCCACGGCCTGCTCCTTCTCCTTACACTGAGCAGACAAGAGGTCTTGCAGAGCGTCGTGAGCCTGCGTCTCGTCCTGCGTCGCCTGTTCGCGCTGTTCGCACTAGTCGACGTGTTCCGCGTCAGCGTCCTCCTCCTGTCCCCGGCACGCACCATATGGCACTTCGTCCTTCCTCTGTTCCACAGCGTGTCCCTCTGCCGTCTCCTCCTGAGTCCTCTCTTCCTGACGTTCCTGACCCGCCGTTGTCGGAATCTCTCTTCTCCTCTGGGTCCTCTTGCCTGTGCCAGCCTCTAGGCCTCCCTGTTTGGTCTTCATCACCCCATCAGGTTCCTCAGCTCCCTCCTCATGCCTTGGGTCTCTGGCCCTGCCTTTCCCACTAGCCACGAGAACTTGGCTAGGAAACCCTAACTCGGCTGACTGATGAACAAACTCGAGCTCAGCAATTGGGTGGGCTTGCTATGGTTGGCTCCTCCACGGGCGCAGTTCTCGAGGTTGGGTAGGAACACTTCTTTGCTCAGAGTGGAAATAAACAAGCAAGCAATTGACCCTACTTCTGTTGCTTGCCTAAGTATTGGGGTTGGGTTACCGTTGCTCACCAACGGATATCTACTTTCGCTACTCCGCCTTGTTTTCCCCGCCTTTGCCAGCGCAGGTTCCCTCCTACTCCTTTATAACTCTACTCTCTACTGTAACTTGTCATGGTTTTATATTGTCACTGCCTAACTCTATTTAGCAATTAAAAGCATGACAGCTGTCGGAATCTCTCTTCTCCTCTGGGTCCTCTTGCCTGTGCCAGCCTCTAGGCCTCCCTGTTTGGTCTTCATCACCCCATCAGGTTCCTCAGCTCCCTCCTCATGCCTTGGGTCTCTAACCCTGCCTTTCCCACTTGCCCCCTCCTCGGCGCTTCCTCTGCCCTCTGACGCCATGGACTTCCTGGTAGAAAGGCTGCCCCCCCGTCGCCTGCCTGAGGCTCCTTCTTACCTCCTGGGTTGCTGTCTGAGGCCTGGCCCGTGCTATGTTCGTCCGATGATCTCTCTTCTCTTGGCCCTTCTCTCCTACCAGCACTACCACTCCGGAATCCTTCACTTCCTTCACTCTCCACCGCTCGACACTCAGCCCTATGTCCATCATATCGTGCCTCGCCTGCTTGACATACACTTCTTCTCCTACCCCCAGCTGGGGCCCCTTTTGCGCTGCCTGTCCCTCTTTCCTCCGTTTGTACCTCTGGGCGTCTCTGAGCTGCGCCACTTGCAGATTCTCTAGTGCCGCTGGCAGCATCTCTCGCAGGTACCTTGATCGCGCTTCAGCCAGCCCCACCCATGCTTCTTCTGAGTTGGCACTGACTACCCCCGTCAGGAGTCGCGGTGCGTCCACAGGCAGGATCGGTTCCCTCCCCAGCAGCAAGTAATACGGGGAGAAGTCCTTCAGGGCTGCCTGCTTGCTGAATCTATATCCTGCTGCCACCCAAGGGAGTCGCGCATCCCAATCTCTTTTGAATCTCTCCCCGTAAGCCCTCAGTCCCCGCTTCATCGTCTGGACGAACCTCTCGGTCAGCCCGTCGCTCTGAGGATGGTACCGCGACGTCCGACGGTGGATAATGCCGCTCGCCTTCAACAGCTTCTCAAACTCTCCCAAGAACTCAGTGCCTTGATCCGTTAGCACTTCTCCGCAGGCTCCAAATCGAGTCAGCACCTGGTCTTCAAATGCTTCTGCTATCTTGGCGGAACTCTTACTGGGCAGCGCTTTGACCTCTACCCATTTCATGCCGTGCTCTATCATGATCAAAATAAATCTCTTTCCTCTCCGACTGAGCGGCATCTCTCCAGCTAGGTCTAAGGACCAACGGAACCCTATCCCTCTGATGGGCAGGGACTGCAACTCCTCTCTTCCCCTCTCGAGCTCCGCTTTGTTCCTGCTGCACAGCTCGCATGAGCTCACCCACGCTTTGATATCGCCCCTCATGCCCGCCCACCACCAGCCGGTCTCGATCAGCTGGCTCGTCCGCAGGCTGCCGTAATGCCCTAACTGCCGATGCACCTTTGCTATGATCTCCTCACGCTCCTCCCGCTTAGGGACTAACTTCCACCCTTCCTTGGTAGTTTTCTGCAGCTGATCTTGGAACCACCTGTAATGCAGCCCTCTGGCCCGGGCTCGTTCACTCACTGGCTCTGCTTCCGACGTCTTTCCCTGGATCCACCTCAGGGTCTCGTCATCTTCCCAGATGTCTTCCGCCCCTTGTTGTGCCTGCTGCTTCGCTCCTTCCCCGTCAATCTCCCTGGCCATTGCCACCAGGCACGCCTCTGGACTTGTAGGCGGCGGGTTACGTGAGAGCCCGTCCACGTGTTGCAGCGTCTTCCCTGCTCGGTGCCGAATCGTGAACTCGTATTCCTGCAGCCTCATCGCCCACCGAGCATTCCTGCCTGTCAGTGCTTGGTTAGTCATCAGCCAGGTCAGCGGTTGATGGTCTGTAACTAAGGTGAACGGCCTCCCTTGCAGATACACGCGGAAATGGGTAATAGCCCATACTGCCGCGAGCCCTTCTCCCTCGTAGGAGCTGTAATTCGCCTCTGCGGGGTTGCAACTCCTGCTCGCAAAAGCCACGACCATCTCCTGTTCCCTTTCTTGGCATAAGATGCCTCCCATGCCGGCACTGCTCCAGTCCGTGTAGAGTGTGAAAGGGTCTTCTTTGCTAGGCAGAGTGAGGACCGTCCCTGTCTTCACAGCCTTGAGTAGGGCTTTGAATGCCCCCTGCTCCGCCTCCCCCCACTGCCACGGCTGCTCCTCCCTCAGTAGCCTGTTCAGTACTACGGCCGTGCTGCTGAAGTTAGGTACAAACTTTCGGTAATAGTTGAGAAAGCCTAATACCGCCCTCAGCGTGCTACGGTCCTTGGGGGCGGGGACACGGTCCAGCACCTCCACTTTCGCCTGCTGGATGCTCAGCTGCCCCCCTTGCACCTCGAAACCCAGATACTTCACCGTGCTGTTTCCAAAACTGCACTTCTTCGGATGGCAAGTTAGTCCGGCATCGCGTATGGCCGCCAGCGTAGCTCCCACGTCTTTCACGTGTTGTTTGGCCGAGGCGCTGAACACTACTACGTCGTCTATGTAGCAGGCTGCCGCTGGGACATTTCTCAGCACTGAGTCCATCACCCGCTGGAACAAGGCTGGCGGGTTCTTCATGCCGAAGGGCATGAACTTCCACTCGTGCAGCCCGTCCGGACCATGGAAGGCTGTCTTCTTGCGGTCCTCCTCCCTAATCGGTATCTGATTGAATCCCTGACGGAGATCCAACGTGCTGAACACTACCGCTCCCTGTAGCCGGTCAAATATCTCTTCGGCCGATTGCATGGGGTACCGGTCGGCCACAGTCACCTTGTTAAGACCCCGGTAGTCCCCACACATCCTCCTTGCCGACACCTCCCCTGTGAGATCTTTCCTTGCCGCCACCACCGTTGCTGCTGCGTAGTCACTGTCCGAATTCTGAATGAGGCCCGCCGCCAGCAGCTCGGCGCACTTCTCTCTGCAGATATCCATATCCCCGGGACTCATCCTCCTCTTTCTCTGGTATATGGGTACCTCTGTAGTCAGCTTCACCTGCATCTGATGCGTGTTACACTGCCCCAGCTCTTGCGGGGTGTAGGCGAATGTCTTCCGGTGCTGCCTCAGCACCTCCTGTAACGCTCGTGCCGCTCCTGCCCCCATTCCCGTGCCTATGGGCCAGTCGTCCTCGGGGCCCCTCTCCTGGCTCGGCTTTTCCGCGGGGCTTTGTGTTTCCCCATCTGGTGGCAATACCCCTTGATCTGCACTCCTCTCCCTTACTTCCACTGCCATACAAGCCCATCCCTCCAAAATACGCACCTCCTCCTGTTCCTCTATCTCTTTCAACTGGCGCCGCCTCATCTCTGCTTCCTCTTCCTCCTGGTATAGCTCGCTGACCTCTATGCCGCGTTGAAGTTCCTTCCGTTTCAAGTGCATGCGGATCGTCTCCACTAGCCACGTCATGACATTCAGATCCATAGCTCTGCCCAACGCCGCGCGCCTCTGGGGCTCCGTCACGCGGGGATGTGCAGTGGCTCCCATTCGGTGCCCCATGGCTAACTCCCGTTCTTCTGCCGTGGGTTGCTCCCACTGCTTCCCAATGACGTCGTAGATCATTCCTGGGCCAGGCAAGTCTCCCTCCATCACGAACCCGTACGCGTCCACGTAGGACACGAGCGTTGGCAGCGCCTGCCTCGGCTTCCCCGGCACGTTGCACTGGTATTGCGACGGATGATCAGGCGTCGTGACTGGCGCAGGCAGCCGGTTAGGGCCTAGGATGTCACTGACTAGCCTGGGTTCTGGCCGCTGCATCTGAGCTAGAGCGTGCCGTAGGCTTGCCTCCGAGATCCCGTTCTGCCAGTACCTCCTCGGCCTGTGGGCCCTGGACCCTAGCTGCGCTGCATCCGCGGCCTGCCCCCTGCCTACGGCCGCCTCCACCTCTGCAAACGCCCTCCGCACGTGTTCCCGGCGATCCTCGGCAAAGTCCACATTTTCCAAGATGTACAGCACTTCCCCTTGCTTCCTCTGGACCATTTCCAATACCCGCTTCAAGTCCCGGAAGGAGGCCCCCCTGATATCCTCCATCCCCATCCCTTCTCCCGCGCGTGAATACCCTTGACATTCCCATCCGGCAATGATGACGTCGAACTGACCCCACTGCTCCAGTTTCTCCACTGTGATGTCCCTCACATCATCCACCACTTCCTCGTCTTCGGCTGGTACAGCAGACTCGGCTAGCTGCTCCGGGTATTCTTCCAGCAGCAGCCGTGCGTGATGCTGGGCCATTCGGCGCACTACTGGGTCTCTCTCCACATGTATCCATTTCCGCACTCTGCAGCCTGCTCGCAGCACCGCCGCCAGCCCTGTGCCAATGCCTCCGTATAGCTCCATCACGCATACGGCCCCCTCGAGGGTCCATAGCCTGGAGATTCTTTCCTTTAGAGACTGCGGTTCTCTCCCTTGCCGTCTCCTTTCGATCCGCCGTTCGTGCTCCTCCGCGTACTTCTCCCAGCTCCAGTCATCCAACGCGGGGCTCAGGTCGGCGGGTCGCGCCCCATAGGCCTCCCGCGGCTCTTGCCTGACGAACTTCACGGGCAGAGTGCCGACCGAACTCTTTGGGTCCCAGTAATGCACCCGGTACAGCACTTTCTCTTGCCAGGTACAGATGGTTGCCCCCACTCTGTACAGCAAGTCCATGCCTACCAGCACGTCATAGTCTTCCGATTCAGATACTCCGCAAGTCACTCGGATGTAGCATTACTTCTCCGTCCCCGGGAGCAGTACGATCTCGATAGGCCGTATGGTCCGCGGCATCCATTTCGGCTCTCCCCCTTCAGCGGTCATGAGCAGGATCCCCCTTGGTACCAACCTCCCCGGCATATCCAGCTTCAGCTGCTTAGCTAGTCCCTTTCCGATCAGCACGTTGTGCGCGCCGGTGTCTATGATCGCCTGACCCACTGGTAGACCCCCCACGGTCAAGCTCCCCTTTTCCGCGATCAGCACTGGCGCTTGGCACACTAGCCGCTCGTTAGGGTGTCGGCGCAGCTCTGAGGTACTACTCCCTTCGTGGACGTTACCTCTCGGCCCTCTCACTCGGCTGGAGTGGCTTTCAGTCGACTGACTTCCACGAGGCCGGAGGTCGATCTCCCCTCTCTCCCTGGGAAGCGCCATAAAGCCGCTAGCCATGAACTCTCCTTCTCCTTCTTCCTCCCCTTCTATCTCCTCGTATGCGAGCATGGCCCGGGCTTTCGGCTCGACTCTCGGCTTTCCTTCCAACTTCAGTTGTAGCTTCTTAATCTCCGCTTGCAACTCCTCTTTGCTCGGGTTCTCCTCCAGTCAGCGGCGGCTGTAACAGGCTTCCTCCTTGTGCCCTCTCCTCCCGCAGATCCCGCACGCCGGCAGCTTCGGACAGTCGCGTTTGAGGTGGCCCAGCTCTCCGCACTCATGACACCGACGCCCGTCCGTCCGCGTCGCCCCTCCTTGCGGTGCCTCCACCAGGGCGGCCGCCGCCCACGAGGACTTTGCCTTGGGACGCGCCTCTCCATCCTCCAAGTCCAACATTCGTTGGGCATGCTCCGTGCGTTTCGCAAGTCCATACACCTCCTTCAGCGTAATATATGCGCCAACTCCATACACCGTGTTCCGCACCACGTTCCTCAGGTCTTCTTCCAGGCCTCGTACGAACTTGCGTACGAGCAGCCGTTCGTCTCTACTCTCCAAGTCCTCGGCGAGCTCCCTCAACCTGCAGTAGTAGGCCAGCAGAGATTCGTCTCGTCCCCGGCGGAACTCGCGGAATTCTTCCACCCTCGCTTTGGTCTGCCCCAGGAACTCCTTCTTCAGTAATTCGAGAAAACGAGCTGTCGGATTGTCTGTCTCGCCGCATTCCCATTCCTCAAGCACTTCGCTCCGTGTCATTCGGTAGAACGTCTCGGCTTCGCCCGCCAAAGTCACCACCATCCGTCTGAAGAACACCGCTGGGTCCAGCCCGTCTCGCTCCCAACAGTACTGCACGGTCTCCAGCTGCATCAAATAGTTCTTCAGAGTAGGGCCCACTCCGGGAATCCCGGTGAACCGCTCGGCCACCTCGAGTTTAGGGAGGGCTCCGCTCGGCCCTCTCTTCTCGTTCGGCCGAGCCGGTAACGCTACCGCCGATGGTAATTCCGCTGTCTGGCTGGCCACAATATCCCGATTCGTCGGCGTCTGCAAATCACCTGCGGTCCGACGGCGCAGCCACGTCGTGGGCACCTGCGTCCGCTCCGTCTCCATCCCTGGCATCCCTCTCGGGGAAGTCGTCGCGGGCCTTCGGTCCCACCGAGCTCTCGCTTCCCGGGCCCACCGCATATCTTGTGGCGTTTCTACTGGGTCCGACGCAGCGGTGCGTAGTGGGTCCATGTCTCCTTGTCGTTCACGCTCTCGTTGATGCGGGGTGCGGTAAACCGCAGCCCACGAAATGGCGAGCGCTCAGTCTCCGTCGCGGCCTCTCCTTCAGATGCGATGGTTGCAGCGGCGCGCAGCTTGGCTCCGCGGGAATATCTTCTCTTCGATAGCTCTGTCCGTATCTTAGTTTAAATCTATCGGTCATGCTAACTCCGTTGCGACAGCGGGTCGCTTCCTTGCTTGGTTGTTGAAAGTTCATAGCCACGAGAACTTGGCTAGGAAACCCTAACTCGGCTGACTGATGAACAAACTCGAGCTCAGCAATTGGGTGGGCTTGCTATGGTTGGCTCCTCCACGGGCGCAGTTCTAGAGGTTGGGTAGGAACACTTCTTTGCTCAGAGTGGAAACAAACAAGCAAGCAATTGACCCTACTTCTGTTGCTTGCCTAAGTATTGGGGTTGGGTTACCGTTGCTCACCAACGGATATCTACTTTCGCTACTCCGCCTTGTTTTCCCCGCCTTTGCCAGCGCAGGTTCCCTCCTACTCCTTTATAACTCTACTCTCTACTGTAACTTGTCATGGTTTTATATTGTCACTGCCTAACTCTATTTAGCAATTAAAAGCATGACACCGTCCGACCTTGCTCGTGCTGCCAGTCCTACTGTCACACGTCTTCTAGCCACTGTTGTCACTGACCCTTCGTTTGAGTCCACTGCTGTCAACATATACTTTATATGTGTTGTTTAGGTTAGTCTAGGTGTTACGTTTCTACTTACTTGCATGATTAGGGTTTGCTATATCTAGGGTTGTACTTCACATTTTCTATCAATTCATTCTTATCGTAACATGGTATAGAGCAAGGTTTCCCTTAGGCGATTTTTCCCCTAGGCGATTTTTTCCCTTAGGCGAAATTTCTCTCGATAGTCTATGGGCCCACCACCCGCGCGCCTCGTAGCGACCCATAGCCCGAAGCGCCCTGCCCCGTAGAGCCCGAGTAGGTCGCGCCCCCCCGTCGACATCGCGCGTCACCCGTTTCTGCCCTGCGCCCCACCCGTTTTTGCCGTGCGTTACTCGTTTTCTGCCCCGCGCCCCACTCGTTTTACCCCGCGCGTTTCCCCCCAGCCCTCTAGCGCGTAGCAGACGAACGCGCGTAGCTGCGCGCGCAGCCTTAGTCGCACCCGCAGCTTCGCGCTAGTACGTCGCGGCCGCGCGCACGTGCAGCCCACCGTCTTAACCGCCCCCCAGACCTGAAAACCCGCCATTACAGACCTGAAAACCGCCGCCGAACTTGGAAACCCGCCGCCCCAGACCTGAAAACCGCCGCCCCAGACCTGACAACCGCCGCCCCACCTGGAAACCTGCTGCCCCACCCGTTCCAGGCACCTCACCCGGGATCAGCCGCCCCACCCAGTCCTCTCCACCGCATTGAACCGCACAGAACTGCACATAACTGCACAGAACCGCACAGAACCGCCGCCTTAACAGCTTCCCCACCTGAAAACCACCGCCCCAGACCTGACAACCGCCGCCCCACCTGGAAACCTGCTGCCCCACCCGTTCCAGGCACCTCACCCGGAATCAGCTGCCCCACCCAGTCCTCTCCACCGCATTGAACCTCACAGAACCGCACAGTACTGCACATAACCGCACAGAACTGCACAGAACCGCCGCCTCACCCGTAGCCCGCTGCCTTAACAGCTTCCCCACCTGAAACCTGCCTCCCCACGACCTACCACACCCGCCGTCAGTAGCCCCAGCCGATTACACTGCCGCCAGCTACACCAGCAGCAGCATAGGCTGCCCCCAGCGCACCAGCAGCAACGTAGGCTGCCCCCAGCAGAACCAGCAGAACCAGCAGAACCAGCAGAACCAGCAGAACCAGCAGAACCAGCAGAACCAGCAGAACCAGCAGAACCAGCAAACCAGCAGAACCAGCAGAACCAGCAGAACCAGCAGAACCAGCAGAACCAGCAGAACCAGCAGAACCAGCAGAACCAGCAGCAGCATAGGCTGCCCCCAGCGAACCAGCAGCAGCATAGGCTGCCCCCAGCGCACCAGCAGCAGCTTAGGCTACCGCCAGCGCACCAGCAGCAGCTTAGGCAACTGCCTGCGCACTAGCAGCAGCATTGGCTGCCCCCTGGAGAACCAGTAGCAGCCTAGGCTGCCTCTCAGCAGAACCAGAAGCAGCACAGGCTGCCCCCAGCGCACCAGCAGCAGCTTAGGCTGCCCTCAGCAGAACCAGTAGCAGCATAGGCTCACATGGCATGTACTAGGGTTCTACAGCAGCAGGGCCAGCCGCAGCACTCCCGTCAGTTGGGGCCTGCGGGTCCAAAGTGTGGCGCCCCCAGCAGTGGCTCAGCTAGCAGTGGGCGAGACGTCGGCCCCTGCGGGTACCGGGCCCTGACAGGCCCTGGTGCTGGCACTACCTGCTGGAGTCCTGACCACACTGCGTCCAGCTGCTACCGTCGACTCGACGACCTCCACCGTGAGCGTTTTGGTCCTCACGCTATTACACCGCACTGGCCTTCGCGCCTTCGCCAGCGCACTACTGCACCAGTTGAGTCTCACCTGCCTGGTCTAGGACCCTTTCCGGCTGCACGAGTAGAG
Source organism: Closterium sp. Naga37s-1 (assembly GCA_947471745.1). Lineage (NCBI taxonomy): Eukaryota > Viridiplantae > Streptophyta > Zygnematophyceae > Desmidiales > Closteriaceae > Closterium > Closterium sp. Naga37s-1. The sequence continues at coordinate 2,994,834 of CANJKZ010000093.1, read as the reverse complement.
ACCTGTGTTTCCAGTCTTGGTGCGTGTGTTGTTTCCAGTCCCGGCGCCTCTGAGGGTCTTTGTGTAGAAGCTGCAGCTACCACTAGTCTAGCACTAGCCTTTGTAGCTGGTTCGGGTGCGACCCCACAGACTGCACAGCTTTCCTTCACCCTAGATTCTGGAGCGTCCAGCTGTTTCTTTCGCGACTGTACCGACCTCACACCACTGCGCACTCCAGTCACTGTCGCCTTGGCTGACCCCTCTGTGGGACGTGTAGTTGCTAGCAGCACCACCACTCTTCCGTGTCTGGCGGCTCCCTCAGGTTTTCTTACAGGTTACTACACCCCCTCGTTCTCTAGGAACTTGGTGGGTGTCAGTCACCTTCACGACCTAGGCGTAGTCACTACTTTCCCACTGGACGAGCCTGTTGCCTCCTGCACTGTCGGTGCCACTGGGGCGCCCCTGGCCACATTCCACAGAGAGCCGGGATCTGGTCTGTACTCACTACACACTGGGTCCCACCACACTGAGTCGGGTCAGGTCAGGTAGCTGCTGTGTCGTGTGACTGTCGGTCCCTCACCCACCCGTCGGTCCTCTGGCACCACCGTCTAGGTCACCCGTCGTTCCCGCGTCTCAGTAGGATGGCACGTTACCGTCTGGTCTCAGGTCTCCCAGGGTCGCTTGCACCGCTTCCCCGCTCGCCTGCGCCGCTGTGCACTCCTTGCGTTGAGGGTCGGCAGCGCGCTGCCCCTCACTCCTCCTCGTTCCCCCCCACCACGGCTCCCTTCGAGACCCTGCACTTGGACGTCTGGGGCCCCTCTCCGGTCCTTGGCCCACGTCAGGAGCGCTACTTCCTGATTGTGGTGGACGACTACTCCCGCTACACCACGGTTTTCCCCTTGCGACGGAAGGCCGACGTGCCTACCGTCCTCGAGCCGTGGCTACTAGCGTGGGGTGGCGCCCAGGGCCTGTGTGGGCTTCGCCTACACTCGGACCGTGGTGGTGAGTTTTCTTCCACTCGCCTGGAGACGTTCTGTCAGGGTCGGGGGATCATCCAGTCTTACACGCTACCAGCATCACCGCAGCAGAACGGGGTAGCCGAGCGACGCATCGGCCTGGTCATGGAGGTTGCCCGGACCTCCATGTGCCATGCCGGTGCCCCCCAGTTCTTGTGGCCCCAGGCAGTCCGCTACGCCGCGCACCAGCTGAACCTGTGGCCCAGTGACGCACGGCCAAGGGTGACGCCGGTCTCCCTTTGGACAGGTTCTCCGGGCGTAGCAGCTGACTTCCGCGTCTGGGGTTGTCTGGCTCACGTTCGCGCCCCTGGCGCGAACAAGTTGTCTCCGCGCACTCGTGCCTGCGTCTTTCTTGGCTTCCCTTTGGACGCCTCCGGCTGGGTGTTCTACGACCCGGTCACCTACCAGTTCTTCGCTTCGCAGGACGTCACGTTCGACGAGTCTGTCTGTTACTACAGGAGTCGCCCCCACCGAGGTACTCAGGCCTTTTCCCCCCCGCTGTTCCTCACCCTTGAGCCCCCACCAGTCGCCCCGGTAGCCCCCCCCCCTTCGCGTCCTGCCCCGTCAGGTGTGTCGCACGTCACTCCGCAGTCTTCCCCCCCGCAGCGTCCAGTCCCTGTCGTGTCTGGGGGTGCGGGAGGTGCAGTTGCGGAGGGTGAGGGTACTGGGGCTGCAGGAGCTGGTGGTGTCGGCTCTGGGGGTGCAGGGGTTGTGGGCGTGGAGGTCACTCCTGTGGAGGACACGGCAGCCTCGACTCGGCGGCCTCGCCCTGCCTCACCCCCTGGCTTCCCGTCCGTCCCGCAGTTTCCTCCTCCTTCTTCTCTGCGGTCGGTTGCTGCGGAGCCTGGGGGTGTTCCTGCGGGAGGTACTGGAGGCCCCGGGGGTGTCGGTGGTGGAGGTGCTGGTTCTGGGGGTGCTGGAGCTGGAGGCACTGGCACTGTGGCGCCTACACCGCGCACTGTACGTTTCCTGACCCGTGAGCAGCGTCTCCTCCGGTTGGAGAGGGAGGAGCGTGAGCGATGTGAGAGGGCACAGCAGCAGCAGCAGCAGCAGCAGCAGCAGCAGCAGCAGCAGCAGCAGGAGAGAGTAGAGGAGGAGTCACAGCAGCAGCACGAGAGGGTAGCGCAGGAGTCCCGGTCACAGCAGCGGGTGCAGCTGCAGCCGCAGCAGGAGAGGGTAGAGGAGGAGTCACGGCCGCACCAGGAGAGGGTAGAGCAGGAGTCCCGCCCGCAGCAGCAGGTGCAGTTACAGACACAGCAGGAGAGAGTAGAGGAGCAGTCACGGCCGCATCAGGAGAGGGTAGAGCAGGAGTCCCACCCGCAGCAGCAAGTGCAGTTCCAGACGCAGCAGGAGAGAGTAGAGGAGGAGTCACGGCAGCAGCAGGAGAGGGTAGCGCAGGAGTCCCGGTCGCAGCAGCGGGTACAGCTGCAGCCGCAGCAGGAGAGGGCAGAGGCGGAGCCACAGGAGCAGCAGCAGGGGCCGGTACCGTCGCAGCAGACGCCAGAGGAGGCGGAGCAGCAGCGACTGCGACTACGCGACCTCCCCGACCCAGCACCTGCACGCTTTGTTCGTGGTCCCCTGTCGTCCCCTCCTGTTCCACCAGTTGAGTCCCTTTCCTCCTCCCAGTGGACTCGTCGTCCTCCCCTCAGTCGTGCTGTGTCTCCACAGCCCCGTCGGTCCCGTTACCGTGCAGACGGTCCGTTTCACCTTGTTCTCCGCTCTCGTGTTCCACCTCCTCCTGTCCTTCCACAGCCCCCTGAGTCGTCCCTCACTGTGCTTCACGACCCGTTGTCCGACTACCTCCGTGCCTCCCGTCCTGTCGTCTCCCGTGTTTTGTCCGCGTTGGTCACTCACCCGACTGCACCTCTGTCGTCTGTCTCAGCACTTATTACCACTGTCTCTGGCTTTGCCTCTTCCCACCGCCTTGACTACACCGCTCACTTGGTGAGTGGCCCTGCACGTTCTCCGTCCTCTGGGGGTGCTCCTGTCTTTCCCCTGGAGGTCGTAGAGGACAGGCAGTTCGAGCTTGGTTTTCTTGCGGCCGCTGTTCCTCATCTCTGCGCCATGCTGCTTGCCCCTGAGGGGGATCCAGACGCCCTTGACATCCCGATCCCTCGCACTCACGCCGAGGCGGTCTCGGGACCCTGGGCTTCGTACTGGATAGCAGCTGAGGAGGCAGAGATGGCATCTTATAGGTCCACAGGCACTTACGTCGACGCAGTCCCACCACTTGGGACGAATGTCGTCAGTGGCCGATGGCTCTACAAGGTGAAGCGGCCGCCTGGATCACCACCTGTGTTTAAGGCACGCTATGTTGCGAGAGGCTTCAGTCAGCGAGAGGGGGTGGACTTCTTCCAGACCTTCGCTCCCACCCCGAAGATGAGTACTCTTCGGGTGTTGCTGCATATTGCAGCCCAGCGCGACTACGAGTTGCACTCCTTGGACTTTTCCACCGCGTTCCTTCAGGGGAGCCTGCACGAGCAGATCTGGCTGCGTCGCCCGCCTGGCTTCACTGGCTCTTTCCCACCTGGGACCCAGTGGCAGCTGCGTCGACCAGTCTACGGCCTGCGTCAGGCCCCACGTGAGTGGCACGACACACTTCGCTCGACCCTTGCAGCTCTTGACTTCTTTCCGTCGTCTGCTGACCCGTCACTGTTCGTTCGCCGTGGCTCGACCCCGTTCTTTGTCCTGGTCTACGTCGACGACCTAGTGTTCGCCACTCCCGACCGACGCGCGCTGGCCTCCGTGAAGGAGGAACTGCAGAGGAGACACACTTGCACTGACCTTGGTGAGCTGCAGCACTACCTTGGCCTGCAGATCACCAGGGACAGGGCAGCTCGCACCATTACGCTGACTCAGTCGCATATGGTCGAGCAGATCCTCACGCGGTTTCGCTTCCCGTTCTCCAAGGTACAGCTCACCCCTCTTGGTGTGGATCATGGGCTCACGGCTCCACCTTCGGACGAGTCATTTGAGTCCAGTGGTCCATATCCTGAGCTGGTGGGTTGTCTCATGTACCTGATGACCTGTACTCGCCCAGACCTAGCTTACCCTCTTAGCGTCCTTGCGCGCTTTGTTGCGCCTGGGAGACACCGACCTTCCCACTGGTACGCTGCTAAGAGGGTGGCGAAGTATGTGGCGAGTACATCAGGCATGGGACTTGTCCTTGGAGGGAAGCAGCCAGTTACACTCACAGGTTACTCGGACTCGTCGTGGGCCGACGACGCGGAGACGCGTCGGTCTACACAGGGGTACTCCTTTAGCCTCGGGGCAGGTGCTGTTTCGTGGCGGTTGACTCGGGCGTCGTCTGTCGCCGGTTCCAGCTGTGAGGCAGAGGTGTACGCTGCGGCCATGGCCGCTCAGGAGCTTCGCTGGCTGTCTTTCCTTCTCACCGACCTTGGTGAGCGGCCTCGCTCTCCCCCAGTCTTGTTCGCCGACAACAGGTCTGCTGTCCTGTTGTGTGAGGAGCCCCGACTGGTTGGGAAGGCGAAGCACATCCAGCTTCGTTACTTCCTTCTGCGTGAGTTGCAGCAGCGTGGACAGGCACTCGTTCGACGTGTGGTCTCTGAGGCAAACACGGCAGATATCTTCACCAAGGCGTTGCCGCCTTGTGACCACCAGCGTTTCTGCACCCAGCTTGGCCTTGTGCCTGCCCGTCCTCACTTGCTTGCTTAGAGATGCCTTGTTCTGCATGTCTTGTACTCTTGCATCTCTTTATATTTGCTATATACCTGCATGTGGACTGGCCTTGTGGCCTCTTGCTTGCTCTCGGAGTGTGTGGTGACTTTGAGCTCCACCCTGAGATTTGTCTTGTTCTTGTAGACTGGTCTTGTGACCGTTGCTTGCTCTTGTTGTTTCTACAGGACTTCCGTCACCTAGACTATGGGGGTGTGTCAACATATATTTTATATGTGTTGTTTAGGTTAGTCTAGGTGTTACGTTTCTACTTACTTGCATGATTAGGGTTTGCTATATCTAGGGTTGTACTTCACATTTTCTATCAATTCATTCTTATCGTAACAACTGCTGCGTCTGCCCTAGTTGCTGAGCTTGTTGACTTTGCTGCCGCCTGTCGTCTCGACTACGCCGCTAGTCTTGGTGCTGAGTCTGAGTCTGTATGTCCTCCGTCCGTCGGGGGTGAGTGTGCTCTTGGCACGGACGTCCTTGAGGACAGGCAGGAGGACTTTGAGTGTTTTGCAGCTGCTTTACCTCATCTCGTGTCCATGCTGATTGCACCTGAGGGAGACCCGGATGCACCAGACATCCTGACCCCGCGCTCTTACGCAGAGGCGATTACGGGTCCCTACTCCTATCAGTGGCAGACAGCCATGGACGCAGAGATGGCATCTTGGAAGTCCACAGGCACTTACGTCGACGAGGTTCCTCCTCCTGGGGCGAACATAGTCGATGGCATGTGGATTTTCAGGGTGAAGCGGCCGCCGGGTTCTCCGCCTGTCTTTAAGGCGCGTTACGTTGCACGAGGCTTCAGTCAGCGACAGGGAGTTGACTTCTTCCAGACCTTCTCCCCTACCCCGAAGATGACCACTCTTCGGGTTCTGCTGCACGTCGCCGCTCAGCGTGACTACGAGCTTCACTCTCTTGACTTCAGCACAGCTTTCTTACAGGGCAGCCTGCACGAGGAGATCTGGCTGCGCCGCCCACCTGGCTTCACTGGGTCGTTTCCTGGAGGTACCCAGTGGAGCCTCCGGCGGCCGGTCTACGGTCTCCGCCAGGCGCCTCGCGAGTGGCACGACACACTAAGGACGACGCTTGCGGCTCTTGGGTTTGCTCCTTCGACTGCTGACCCATCGCTGTTTCTACGCACCGACACTTCGCTGCCGCCGTTCTACATCCTCGTGTACGTCGATGACTTGGTCTTTGCCACTGTTGACACTGAGGGACTGGCCCTAGTGAAGTCGGAGCTGCAGAAGAGACACACGTGCACAGACCTGGGTGAGCTGCGTAGCTATCTTGGCTTGCAGATCACCCGGGACAGAGCACGGCGCACCATCACCTTGACTTAGTCACACATGGTGCAGCAGGTCCTTCAAGGCTTCCGCTTCACGTACTCCTCGCCACAGTCCACTCCTCTGCCTACCGGTCACTCGCTCTCAGCTCCACCTTCGGACGAGTCCGTAGAGCCGAGTGGCCCGTATCCAGAGCTTGTGGGCTGCCTCATGTACCTGATGACCTGCACTCGACCTTACCTTGCCTACCCTCTTGGAATCGTGGCACGCTACGTTGCGCCCGGGAGACACCGACCAGAGCACTGGGAGGCCGCTAAGAAGGTGTTGCGCTACTTGTTCAGTACGTCGGGCATGGGGCTCGTGCTTGGAGGACGGGCTCGAGTTGTCCTCACTGGACACGCAGACGCTTCTTGGGTTGACGACTTGACTACGCAGCGGTCGTCACAGGGTTACACTTTCAGCCTTGGCTCCGGCTCTGCTTCTTGGCGGTCTACCCGCTCGTCTTCTGTTCTCAGTTCCAGTTGTGAGGCTGAGATCTACGCAGGGGCCATGGCTGCACAGGAGCTACGCTGGCTCACCTACCTGCTTACCGACTTGGGAGAGCCGCCTCGTTCTCCTCCAGTTCTGTACGTCGACAACAAGGCCATGATTGCCTTGTGTCAGGAGCACAGACGGGAGCACAGGACGAAGCACATCGCTCTGCGTTACTTCCTTGCTCGAGAGTTGCAGCAGCGTGGTCAACTTCGTCTTGCTTACGTGGCCTCTAGGGCCAACACTGCTGATATCTTCACCAAGGCACTTCAGCCTTGTGATCATCAGCGTTTCTGTATTGTTCTAGGCCTTGTGCCTACTTGGCCTCACTTGCTCACTTCTTGACTTTGCTTGTACTGTGATCTATATACATATACCTGCATGCTTACACTTGCTAGGTTTTGATCACTGTACTGTTTGCTCTCCATTATATAACTCTGCATGTGAACTGGCCTTGTGGCCATTTACTTGTGCTCAGAGAGTGTGGTGACTTCGTGATCCACCCTGAGCTTGCTTTGCTTTTCTTGACTGGTCTTGTGACCTCTTGTTCTCCCCCACTTTGCCTATGGGGGTGTGTCAAACTTATATGTTGCATGTTGTGTAGGCTGTAGTGGGGTAGCCCATATGGGGTACAACCCAATTAGGGTTAGTACTTGTATCCACATTGCTGCTAGTTCATCCGTTCCTGCTCGTTAGTTTCTCACAGCGTGCTGCTGGTGCTCGTGTTGCTGGCATAGGCATTGCCGGCTTGCGCGCTGGCGGTACCTTCTGGCGTGCACGCTGGTGGCAGCTGCTGGCGCGCTGTTGTGCGTGGCGCGCACTGGCGGCCTGCGTGCTGGCGTGCGCTGCTGGCGCACTGCTGGCGTGCGCGCCGGCGGCAGCTGTTGGTGTGCACGCTGGCGGCAGCTGCTTACGCCCGCTGGCTCGCTACAGTGCGTGCTGGCGCGCGCCGACAGCAGTTGCTGGCGTACGCTGCTTGCTTGCGCGCTGCGCGCGCGTGCCGCTGTGCGCGCTGCGCGCGTGCGCCGCGGTGCACGCTGATGTGCGCGCTGGCGCGTGCGCAGTTGTGCGCATTGGCATCGCTGGTGCACGCTGGTGTGCGTCGTTGGGCACGCTAAGGCTGGCTGGCGTGCTGATGCTAGGGCTGGCTGGCGGAGCCAAGGCTGGTTGCGGCGCTAGGGCTGGCGGGCGGTCTACGAGGCGGTCTAGGGGCAAGGCAGGTGGCAGGCTAGGCTAGGTGACGGTAAGCGGAAGCGTGGACCTAACCTAATTGATACCATGCGAGAAACAGAGAATGTGCACTGCACGAGGGAGATGGTACAGATAGGCAACCCTAACCAAGGCTACCAAAACGTAACAACCTACTGTAACAAATACAGTTTGACACTTGATTGCATTTGTAGTATGGTTTCCTATCACCCAAGTCTACCATCATGCCTCCATGACTTGACATGTCACTGTGTGGAAGCAATGCTGCCATAGTGAATGTCGTGTGTGATGGCGCTTCACATGCAGCCACTGAATATCTCGCATTCGATTGTCTCTGGTTGTTTTGTTGGAGTATGATACTCATCACAGACATTGTAGAAACCCTCTCCTAGTGAAGTACGATTTATTTTACGGTAAAACAAGCACATCCACCACACCTTTCCAAGGTGCACAAACCATTCGTCTGTGCTCAACTAGTGGAGTACTATTTATTTCATTGTCAATCCTGTCACATCTTCTTTCCACCAAAGTCAATCCTCCACTCGCATGGGAGAAGGCGGGAGATGGTTTGGGTATTGCATGAACGAGGGAGCACGAGACACACACAATTGCTTGTGAGCGCTTCTAAACCTCACCAGGCTGGTCTCCCTTACAACCAATAAGAGAGAAGGTTGCATTGATATGGCAATTTATTGATAAAAGGTGGAAACAGCATTACAGAGATACCATATTAACACCATTCTAACTGATCTGTGGTGATGTGCTGTGTGGACCCGAAGAAATGAAGAGAATTACAGGTGGCTGTGCTGTGCATGGGTATGGTATGGTATGGTACAGGCTCTACAAATGATGTGCCAATGCTGATAGTATCTGCATTTCACTGCTGCTCATGCTGCTGCCTGATAGCCAGCATCTCACAAGCCACTGCCAAGGAGCTCCCATGACCCAGTGCCTTGCAGCAAGCAGGCCAGCAGGCAGGCTCATATGGATGGAGATGATGGGTTGGCAGATCGGCACATGCGTGTCAGCTCGTTGCCCCTTACATCTTGCACAATGACCCGCCAAACTGATCCTCAGTCACACCTGAACGCACGGAAAAAGGGAACACAGAGACCAGGTTAGGGATGGTGCGTGTGATAGGAACTGCTGAAGGACGCAGAGCAACACAAACGCATCCAACACCCATAATCCAATCCCCGTGACCACCCCCCAACCCAATCCCCGTGCGACACTGACCGTGGCCCATGGCGGCGGTGGACGAGACGCCGCCCGTGACGGTCTTCATGAGGCTGTCGTAGTAGCTCGCGCCGGACCACTTCTGGTGCGCCAGCGTCTCCACGCCGAACGCGCGCTCCTGCCGCTGGATGTCCTGCACGTACGCCAGCATGCCGCGCGCCGCGTAGTCGCGCGCAAACGTGTCGGTGACGAGCGCGTTGGCGTGGAAGCCGGCGAGCGTGATGAACTGCCAGCAGAAGCCCATGCGCGCGAGCGCGGGGATGAACTCCTGCATCTGCGCGTCGCTCATGCCGGACGCGTCCCAGTTGAACGACGGCGACAGGTTGTACGCCAGCATCAGCTGCGGGTGCGCCGCCTTCACGCCCTCCGCGAACTCGCGCGCCTGGCTGATGGTCGGCTTCGCCGTCTCCATCCACACCAGATCCGCGTGCGGCGCGAACGCGATGCCGCGCGCCACGCACGCCTTGGTGCTGCCCTGGAAGCGGTAGAAGCCCTCGCGCGTGCGCGGCAGGTCCCAGTCCCAAAACAGCTCCGTCACGCCCAGCTTCGCCGCCAGCGCGCGCCCCTCCGTGTTCGACAGCGCGCCCGCCTGCGCCGCCCACTGGTCCAGCCGGCGCGCCTTCTCGGCGTCCGCCAGCGGCAGCTTGCGGATGGCGTCGGCGACGGCGTCGGCGAAGAGGCGGAGCCCCGCCGCCGCCGTCCACTGGTCCTCGATGGCCTGCAGCTGCTGCCCCGTCTTGCCCGCCGCCTGCGCGTCCGCCATCACCTGCACCAGCGGCTGGTCGCGCAGGCGCGGGTTGGTGGCGCCGAGAATGAAGGCGTGGTCGCGCTTGTCCACGTTGGTCATGATGAGCGTCGCCGCCTCCGCGTCCGTGCGCGCCACCAGCACCGTCTCCGTGCCCATGATGTCCATCTGCAGGCGCGCCGCGACGAGGCGGTTGACGTGCTCCTGCGTGGACACGAGCACCTTGCCCGCCATGTGCCCGCACTTCTTCGTCACCGACGCCTGGTCCTCCATGTGGATGCCCGCCGCGCCGCGCTCCACAAACATCTTCACCAGCTTCACCGTCGCGCTGATGCCGCCGAACCCCGTGTCGGCGTCCGCGATGATGGGCGTGAGGAAGTCCACGTACGGCGTGCGCGCGCGCTCCTCCTTGCTCATGCTGAAGCGCGCCTCGCGCTGCTTGCGGTCGTGGAACGACTGCGCGAGGAAGAGGTGCTCCACCTTGTTGGGCACCGTGTCGTACGGGTAGTCCGCCAGGTCCGGCCCGGGCTCGTTCGACGACGCCGCCGTCGACGCGCACTGCCAGCCCGACACGTAGATGGAGTCCAGGTACTTGGCCATCTGCGCCACCTGCACCGGATCCAGCGACCCGAACGTGCGCGAGCACGTGCCGCTCGCCTGGTGCCGCTTCAGCAGCGCGTACAGCTGAAAGGGGGATGCCGCAGGGAAAAGGGTGGAGCAGACAAAGCTCAGAGTTTGAATGAGCGTGCAGATTTTGGCGTCGGACCAGGAATGTGTGTTTCATTAAAGAAGGATGAATCCACGGATTAAAACAGTTGCGTGCTTTGCAGACGATGGCTTTCCGCGAAGATTTTAGGCGTACCTTCTTTGCCTGCGCACCCGAAGGGTACATCTTGGGCAGGCTGTCCCGGAGGCGAACGACGTCCCTGGCAGTGTAGGGCCGGTTGGTGAGAGAAAAGCGGTCAGACGCCCACCACGCCTCGACCTCCGCGACTTCCGCATCGAATCGGCGCTGCTCCTCTTCCACGAACTGCATTCCAAAGGACAATCACGTGAATGGGATTTCAAGGACTAAGAGAACGAGCCGTATTCTACAGGAAGGTGAGAATGCTGGTTACGAATTTGGCCATTATCGGGCTTCGGTTCGTACCTGATGAATGGCCGCAGGTGATGCGTCCTTGAGAGCACCGAAAGAGAAAGTTCCTGCGATTGGAGCCCAAAAAACACGTCAGAATTACTGACGGAATCCCGTGAATTAAGAAGCTACCGTTGAAAGGCTTTGGTGGTGTCATACCCGCCATAGTTGATGGTTCTGGTGTGTTGAAAGTCTCGAATAAACTCCCAAGGTCAAGCAATAGTTGCCAAAGTCACCACCAGGCTGATAGCGATGGAGAAACGAAAGGTGGATCAGCTGCTGTGGTTGACGATAGCTATGGTGGTTCTTGAGGAAAGCTCTCGACGATGTTCAATGTACCTTGGGAGTTGGTGTTGAGCTGTGTGCATTATGAGGTTCGTCGAGGCAAGCGCTGGTTTTACGCGTTCAGCGCGAGAGGCGCATGGGTGAGCACTCCCATCCCATCCCAAGGGAGGCAGCGGAGCGCGTTCTATTTTTGCTGTGATGTGTGCAGCCCAGGTGGTCCCGGCTAGTAATTCTCTACCACGTCAGCCCTCCGTCACAATCGATGTGGATTTGGTGTCCTGGGCCCGTGCGTCGGCCACCTTTAGGTATCCGCGGCCCAACCATCAGGGACAGTAGGTGACGTGGACAGAGGCTCGGGTGATTTCTTTCCTGGGAGTGGAAGGGGATGACTCCGAGGTCCATGACATTCCAAGCAATTTCGACATAGCTGGTCACCGTCGGGGACTAATAATACAATACAACGATTACAAGTGTATAGCAAGTTCCATAAACAAAACATCTTCTTAAAATACTCAATATCACAATGTCCCCAATCTTCAAAAGTTTTCAGAAGATTTCAGCTAAAGGTACGTGCTAAGTTTTCAGAAATGGGCGAAACTACAAACTAGAGATGGGCATTTGACCCGGAGGTCGGGTCACCCGACCCGACCTGCCTTCAGGCCGAGTCAGGTCAGGGGTATGGATGATCCGAACCGTGCGGGTCGAGTCGGGCTTTCCTAGCCGGGTCAGGTCGACCCGTGACCCGACAGGGGACCTTTGTCGTGGGTATCCACAGCTCTTCGGGCCAGGTTGGTCACACCCATTTTCGGGTCGCGTCCCGTACGACGGATTGGTTATAATAAGTCCAGTTGCGAAAACAGCCAGAATGTTGGCTTAGAAGCAGCCATTCATTTATAGACTGCATAACAGCTCACTGGTCGAGCGAAAGGGTGCCAATTGTTACGATATGAAAACTGAGTAAGGCATTCCTGTATGCTGCAGGAGCCGACTCTATCGAGCACGAAGTCGAGGAGTCAGAAGAGTCGAAGCGACACCAGCAACCGTCAGATCAAGACCGATGCAGGCAGATGCATTTGAACTGAAAAGAGCGGGAACAGGTTTGAAACGGGTTCCCCCGCCGCACGGTTGAACTTCCTGTAGTAAGAGAATGTACCCTTCAGAGTATATGGCTAGTCTAGGGCATTTCGTATTCCCTGTACTCTATATATAAACTCAATGTATGCATGCTTTTAATAATCTCAGTCAATTACACTCACTCTGACCTGAGGTCAATACTTCCGCTACAACAACTCAAACCTGCAATCAACCCTGAGACGATCCTTCTCTAAGTCCTGTTTAGGATTGTAACATGGTATGAGAGCTACTAAGGGATTCTTCGCAACATCACTTCCGTAAAATTCGCCGAACCAAGATCTGGCGAGCGGCACACGCTCCAACACCAAGATGGCCGGATGATCCGGAGGCCAAACGAATATGACGGCCGAAGGACAAGCCAACCTGACTGCGACAAATGAGGCGACAACTACGATAAGCACAGCTGCACTCGAGCAGTTGTTTTCGCGACTATCAACTATGGAGAAAGATCTCCAAGCACTGCGCAAAGGCGATGCGGGAACCTCCTCGCAACCGAACAACCTACTCAACCGGCCACAAAAGACCGTGATACCGCCGCGCACACCTTCTCCCTCGACACAGACAAATCAACACCAACAGGCCCTCGTCCAAGTGATGAAGGCATCAATTCTGCGCAAGCACGTTTTCTCAGTGTTTCAAAAATCAAGACTACCGCCGCGTTGAACGGCTAAGACTTCTATACATGGAGTTTTGAGCTAGAGCTCCTCCTACAGACAGCGCAGATCTACCACTACTTCGACGGCTCCTATCCTAAACTGGTGGAAGACACCGAAGACGCCCGGGCTCAATACTACAGTGAGTCACTCATGGCGTACATCGTGCTGCTAAGGAACATGACGCCCGCGGAGCAACTCGGCATCCGCTCCTACAAAGAGAGCGCCGCTCCAGCCTTGGAAGCCTGGAAGCACCTTGTTGAGGTATATCAGCCGAATGAGTCAGTCACCTCTAGCAGGCTCCTGCAGCTACTAATGGAGACAAAGATGGGGAACGGGGAGAATGCGAATTCATACATCAATCGCTGTCGGAATATTCGTGATCATATCACGAAACATGGAAGCACAATTTTGGAGGAAATCTTCGTCAACATAGTCCTTCAAGGACTCGGGCCTGAGTGGAAGCCCTGCAAAGCGCTACTCCGACAAAGAGGGATAATTTCGGAAGCTGCCTTGTGCGCCGCTCTCCTGACAGAACAGCAAGACATGGACTCAAGCAAGTCCAACTCCGCGCCACGACGGAACCAACTCGCCTTCTACGCCGACAATCAAGAAGAGCGACGGAAACCGAGGCGCCACCATTGCAAGATATTCGGACACTCAACGGACCGTTGCAGGTACCGGTTCAACAATCGCCCCCAGAATTCCACTCACCAAAACAACTGGGCTGGCCGACAAGACGCTCGCAATCCTCAGCCGCAAAACCAAGCTCCTCGTCCACCTGCTCAACAACACCAGCAGCAACAGACACAAACACCTCAGACCGGAGCTGCCAGAAACGAAATCGCAAACATGGCGACAAGGCGTCGCCCACGAGCTCCCTCGCCGGACGTAGAGGATGAGCCTATCGGCAGATTAATTCAACATGAAGAAGGGTGGAACAATCCCTTCACAGAAGACCCCTACTACAACGACGAGGACGAGCAAGATTGGCATCAGCCAATACAACTACGGAAAAGCCCACCCCATGATCACCAGCACTTCGTTCCCGTGGGATGGAGAGAAGGTGAGTATTATGAAAGAGATATAAAGCGACCCTGGTGACACCGCGGCTCGCACTCCTCCTGCGCAACAACAATTCCAACCACAACACCTGGTACCTGGACAGCTGCTGCGGCCAGCACATGGTGGGATCTGTCCGATACATCTCGAACATCAGCCGTGCCCCTGCAACCTACGTCACCGTCGCCAACAACGAGCAACTGCGCGCAAGCGCGCAAGGCATTGTCGTGCTGCAAGCTCGAGACAGCAACACGCACATCACGTTCAATGACGTGCTCTACATGCCAGATCTTCGTTTCAACTTGCTGTCCGCAGGACAACTCAAGGACAGCGGAGTAATGCTCGCTACGGATCCCTACACGCGCGACCTCATCCTCACCTACGCTCCTCCAGACACACCCGTCGAGTCGCACAAATACCTCGGAAGAGCTCGCTCGCTCAACGGTGTCTACGTGCTCGTCTTCGACATACCCAACTGCCAGACGTCGTCAGACGAGCTCGTGGACCTCGTTCCCCTGGACCTTCCATACATGAACGTGGAGTCATGGCAGCATCCAGACGGCCGACCGTGGATCCGCTGCAGCCCTCACCCTCATGAGATAAATTTGCACCTACCCGGGCCCGACGAACTCTGCACCACATGCTTCACACCCACGGCAAGCCGCACGGAGGAAGTGGAGAGAGGCCTTGCGGCAATACAAGAGGCGGAAAGCGCCGAGGCGGAACCAGAAGGCATGAAAAAAATGGAGCTAGCCGTTACCACTCACCGCATTTTCGGGACCGGAGATGAAAGGCTTGGGCTGACGAAGCAGCAGCGACCAACACCGCGCATCGAAAATCTCCGCTGGATCCTAGAGGAAGCACACGCCAAAACCTTCGACGAGGAGAACCGACCGCGACCCTACCCCCGTGACGTCTACCGCACCATTGACAAGGAATGGAAAGATACTGACAAGCCTGAGGAGCTCAGCGTAAAGGAAGAGGAAGTAGTAGCAGAGGTGAAAGAACGACTGTACCAAGAGCGCATCGCTGCAGGATGGAGTCCGGAATCAGCACGCCGCGGCGCATGGGGAGATCCTGACACCGCTGGCGCAACATGGGGATCCGCAACTGGCGCATCCGGCACCGTACAAGGATGGGGAACTGGCGGCTGGGGCGATGGAGGAGGATGGAACGACAACAACTACATGGATACCCCGCCCACCAGAGAAGAACTGGAAGATATCGAGCGGGAAATCGCCGCCGAACGCGGAGAGCGACTCCCACGAGTCGTAGTCCCCCTCAGACGACCCCCGCGCAGATGCGCATCTCCGTCGGAGTCACCCTACAATTGGAACTCGACCTGGTCTACAATTGAGGAGGGGAATGTACCATCAACCCCGCCTCGCGGCGCGCTTGGACCAATCTTCCGACCAGATCCATTCGCCCGACTCATCGAGGGCACCAGGACTCCACTCAACATCATCCCCGACCGCAACTTCCTCGCGCTCTACCTCACGACAGCACCTGCAGATGGGGAGACAGCAGCAGAACCAGAACTAGAGGAGGAGGAAGACGAAGCAGAGCCATGAGAAGAAGAAGAACCCGAGATCCCGCATGAAACAGAAGTAGAAGCAGCCGCATATCACGCACGTTACCTGTGCACCCCTGGAGTTCGCGCAGAAGAAGATCTCTGGCATCAGCGACTCGACCACCCCTCGCTTCAGACATTCAACAAATGCCTCCGCGCCTAAGTCTTTCTTCCAGGAGCACTCCTACGCCCTGACGACACGGAACCCCTCAGCACATCACACCCAACCACCTGTACCGTCTGCCCCACTGCTGCCCTCACACACCAAGCTTTCCCCTCACTGGAGCCGAGCACCAATCGATACAAAAAGCTGCAGAAGGTTTACAACGATTTCATCGTAATCACCTGTGAAGGACTCAACGGTGAGAATAACACCCTCACCTTTGTGGACGCGTACTCACGACACGTCTGGGTCGCCAACGTCGACGTCCGCTCCAAGGCTCCTGAAGTTTTTCGCCTCTGGCTCGCACACGCGCAACGTCAATCAAGAAAGAAGCTGAAAATCTGGCAGACCGACGGCGCCAAGGAGTTTCGCAGCCACGAGCTGGAAGGGCTTCTCGCGGAAAAGGGGATCAAGCACGACATCTCACTCCCCTACGCTCACCTGCAACAAGGCGTCGCAGAGAGAGTCAACCGCACTCTCATGACGAAGGTTCGCGCCCTCATGAATCAGTTCGGCCTACTCAAGAAGTATTGGCCGTACGCCATGAATCACGCCGTGCGCCTGCACAACCTCCTCTCCACCACAGCTAACAAGGGAAATCTCTCCCCGCACATGAAGTGGACCGGGACAAGGGGAGATACCTCCATGCTGAGGGTTTGGGGGTGTATGGTGCAGTATCGGCCGAGATCCGCGACCATCGGGAAGTTCACACAACGTGCACGATGGGGAGTGCACCTGGGACCCAGCCACGAATACAAGGGCTGGCTGATCCTTGACATAGACAACGACAAGATCGTGCCGGCGCGCGACATCCTCTTCTTGAACGACTCACCTTGAAGCAGTGGAACGAGGATCAGCTCCGCCATGTCGCACGAGCCTACGCCAACCACGGCCGCAGCTTCGCTACGCCGGAAGATGAGGCAGCAGCAGCAGCACTCGACCGCGACCCCACGGACGAACATCCTAACGTACCTCCTCGTCCACGCGACGACGACGACGATGATGACAGCGATGACGCTCCCGCACCCGGAACATCACGTCGCCATGCTCCGCCAAGCAACACCTCGCCATCCCACGGAAGCGATGATGACGACGTAGTGGAGGTCACCGCTCAGGAAGCCGAAGGCACCTCCAACGTCACAGGCCTTCAACTCCTTGGTCTGCACACGGCAGTCACCACCGCCCCCCGCAAAGTCGAACCTAAGAACCCACGACATGCCCTCACTGGACCACACGCCAAGGAGTGGCGTGCAGACATGGATGCGGAGCTGAAAGCACTGGAATCACGAGACACCTGGGTCCTAGTCGATCGTGCAGCAGTGAAGGGGAGGAGGATGCTAAGTGGAAAATGGGTTTTTCGTCTGAAGACTGCTGCTGACGGAACTATCGAGCGTTTCAAGGCACGCTGGGTTGTACGTGGCTACGACCAGCGCCATGGCATTGACTTCGACCAGAACTTCGCTCCCGTCAGTCGCCATACCTCTGTGAGGATCCTACTCGCCATCGCTGCAGCTAAGCACCTACCACTGCGGCAGATCGACGTCAAGAACGCGTTCCTATATGCGTTGGTCGACGCAACCATCTTCGTGGAGGAACCTCACACCTACGAGGAAGGATATCCCAGGGTCTGCCAGTTGAAGAAATCTCTCTACGGCATAAAACAGGCACCGCGTCTCTGGCAGCAGCACCTGCACAAGATACTTCTGGAGATCGGCTTCAGGTAGCTGCCGCACGACCCGGGAATGTACCGCCTCCACTTCAACGACGATTACATCCTCCTGACAGTCTACGTTGATGACCCGCTTTACACCGGCACCTGCAACAAGCTTCTGGACCAGTTCGAAGCAAACCTGGCGCAGTGCGTTGACATCACCATCAACCACACGGTCACACAGTTCCTGTTGCTGAACATCTCTTACGCGCCTGAAGCAATTCACCTGTCAGCTTCTAAGTACGCAGAGAAGCTTGGGGAATGCTTCAAAATCTCGCCCGCACCATACTCAACTCCTTACCGTACCCCCAGTGCCAACTACAAACCGGACAACAAACCTCTGTCACCCGCAGGACTCCACCTTTACCAGCAGCAACTGGGGTGCCTGCTGTTCGCCTCCATCAGTTGCCGACCCGACCTTTCGTACATCGCCAGCCAACTGGCACAGTATTCCCGCAAGTCAGTAGCAGAGAACCATCTGGACCTGGAGCGCGCCCTACAGTACTTCATATCCACACCTGACATCGGGCTCTCCAACTCCACGCTGACTGCAACATCATTCAACCTCAACGGTTACGTGGACGCAGATCATGCTGAAGACCCCGCCAATCGACGGTCGCGAACCGGCTTCGTCTTTCGCCTAGAGCCAACTGGACCAATCTCCTGGAACTCGCAAAAGCAGGAACTGGTTGCCCTGTCATCGGCCGAAGCAGAGTACATCGCCGCGACATCAGCAGTTCGCGAAGGACTTTACCTGCAAGAACTACTGCAGGAAGCGAAAATCTCAACCTCGCCCACCTTTCGCCTCCACTGCGACAACGAAAACGCCATCAAGATCGCGAACAAGCCAGGATTCGTCAATCGCACGAAGCACATCGCACTTCGATACTTTTTCGTCAAGGACGAAATTGACCAGGGCAAGGTTGACCTCACGTACTGCCCTACCACCGAGATGGCAGCTGATTTCCTCACCAAGCGACTGCCACGTCAGCAGTACCAGCACGGCTCCAACCTTACCGGAGTAGTCAAGCGAGTCAGCCCTCTGCGCAACCAGGAATGAAGGGGAGTGTTACGATATGAAAAATGGGTAAGGCATTCTTGTATGCTGCAGGAGCCGACTCTACCGAGTACGAAGTCGAGGAGTCAGAAGAGTCGAAGCGACACCAGCAACCGTCAGATCAAGACCGATGCAGGCAGATGTATTTGAACTGAAAAGAGGGGGAACATGTTTACAACGAGTTCCCGCGCCGCACGGTTGAACTTCGCTGTAATAAGGGAATGTACCCCTTAGAGTACATGGCTAGTCTAGGTCGTTTCGTATTCCTTGTACTCTATATATATACTCGATGTATGCATGCTTTTAATCATCTCTGTCAATTACATTCACTCTGACCTGAGGTCAATACTTCCGCTGCAACAACTCAAACCTGCGATCAACCCTGAGACGATCCTTCGCTAAGTCCTGTTTAGGATTCTAACAGAGGGTAGAATTATTGATGCACAATAATTGGTATGGATAGAGGGGACATACTCGAATGGAAGCTCCATTTATAAAATCCTTGCTGTAAAAAAGCATAACGAATCCATTCTATTCCAAGTTTTCTGCGTCATTCTATTTTACTACTCGTTTTTGCTATGCTGGCACTATGTCTTTCTAGCATGGTATCAGAGCTACTCTAGGGGCAGTGCTGCCAAAATCTGGCCATAAAACTTTTTATCATTCACGTTTGACAATGGTATCAGCAAGTTAGCATAGCTAAGGGGGACGTTTTTGGATCATATGTCATGGCTCGGTTTGACGGTGAAGTTAACGCTTGATACGAGGCTTTTGAAGAGGCCATCGTGGTTCATTATGAACACATGGAGAACATGATCTGCGGCATAGAGGAAGAGAGAGATAAGAGGGGCACCCTGTCAGCCACCAAGGTGATCCACCGGCTTACAGGAAGGAATACAGAAAGTGAGTGGGACAGGTGCATAAGGACGAGCTCAACAGCAAGAAAAGGTGCACGGAGGAGGAGAAGGACAAGGTGAGGTAAGAACCATTTAAAAAGGGGGGCCAGAACTAGGCCAGATTTCTACAGCTGTCAGGCAAATGATAAAGGCAGAAGAGTAGATAATAGATTAGATTATAGCCTAGATATATTTGCATGTGAAGATGTAGGAGGAATTACTGTAGAGAGGATAGAGCAACAGATGGGAACCAGGCGGAGCGAACAAGCGGGAGATGGAACTCTGGCGAAACCCTAGCGAAGCGGCAAAGCCAACGGTGGACAAGATACATAGGCCAGGCAGGGCAGAGATGCAACTGCTTGCTTGTTTGTTTTCTCTTGTTAAGCTACGATTCTCCATTCACTAGCTACAGGAGAAGCCAATTCAAGCCAAGCAGCCACACTAGCAGTCAGCCGAGCATCTACTAGCAGTATCACCTGCACAGCAGATGAGTAGCGGAGCACCGGCAGATGGGCGAAAGTACGGACGGGAACAGAGGCCACTGTTTGAGACGGGCGCTACACAAACTTGAGTGGCACGACATGCTACTCACTACTCTAACTGACCTCCACTTCTTCCTTTCCGCTGCTGACCCTTCTTTCTTCATTTTCCCTGGCTCGCCTCCTGATTATATCGTCTACGTCGAGGACCCGATCTTCGCTACTCCGGACATAGTCCCACTGGCCTCAGTGAAGGCCGATCTGCTGAAGAGACACACTTGCACAGACCTAGGTAAACTGCGCCGCTATCTTGGTTTGCATATCATCAAGGACAGAGCAGCGCGCAGCATCACTCTCACTCAATCGCACATGGTGCAGCAGATCCTACAACGCCTTTGTGTATGCGTGTGTGCCTGTGCGTGTATGTGTATGTGTGTGTATGTGTGTGTGTATGTATGTGTGTGTGCGTGTGTGTGTGTGTGTGTGTGTATGTGTATGCGTGCACGCGAGCGCGCATTTGTATGTGTGTGAGTATGTGTATGTGTGTGTGTGCATGTGCACGGACATGCATTTGTGTGTATGTGTGTGCGTGCATAGTTGCATGCGCATGCATACGCATTTGTGTGTGTGTATGTGTGTGTGTGTATGTGTGCGTGTGTGTGTGTATGTGTGTGTGTGTATACGTGTGTGTGCGTGCGTGCGTGCGTGTTTGCAGACGCATGCTCGTGCGTTTGTGTGTGTGTGTGGGTGAAGCGCCCACTCCTGCAGCGCTCAAACTGCAGCAACTGGTGGAGCGAGATGAGGGAGGAATCACACGGAACAAAATTCAAGGACAAGTTTGGGCACCCTGAACCCTCTCTCTCTCCCCTGGGATTCGATATTCCAGCTCCAGGTACTCTCGCAGCACCCAGCAATGCAGCAACTAGCACACCTCTTGAAGACAACACCCCTGGCCTGGGTTTGAAAGGGGGTGCAGAGAAATCAAGTGGGGGAATGAAAGTGAGGGTTTGCCACGTCGCACGGAAGGTGCAGCTGCAAACAGACAATTGGTCGGGCATAAGGTGTTTTCGAGTTGCACCTACAATATCTGTACTCGGCTAGGAGTTGCTCGTCGTTGAACCATTTCGTTGGGCGTAGCTCACTGGGCAGGTTATCCGCGAGATGGCGGTAATCGGCATGGCCCATGCCGGTCTATGCTGTTGGCCTGAGGGTGGTGTTGATCGTTGACCTTGTTGACGACATCTGGTGGTTGAAGACAGCCATAGTTGACTTGTCATTGTGCAACCACAGCAGCTTCATTGACTCGAGCCCTTATGCTGACAAGTGGACAGAGAACCCTTCGAAGGCTGCCTCCGGTGCAGGGTAGTACTGTATTTTATCCAGAGGGTTAAGAAACAGGAGCTAAGATGTTACAGTGTATGCTTTGTTCTGCGCAAGGGTGTAGGGTAAACACCGCGAAAAGGGGGCAAGAAACCAGCTTTTAGATGAGTGGCCTCGGGACCTCAAAATGGTGGTTCGCGACTCAGTGGTTGGATAGATGTTGGAGAATCAATTGCAAGGGTCTAGCTTTGAGGGCAAGGCTGAGGGAGATGCTGTTGTTTTGGTCACGCACGAAGAGAGTTGTTTGCCTGCAGTGGGTTTAGTACCCTCCTCACTGCCACGTCACACCCAACCCGCACAACTTGCCACGTCACACCCCCGGACCACCGCCACGGCACCCCCAATCCTCCACGCTTGCCACGTCACACCCCCCTACCACAATCCACGTCACACCCAGCCTGGCCTACTTGCTACGTCACACCCCCTACCACAAGCCACGTCACACCCAGCCCGACCCACTTGCCACGTCACACCCAACTCACCTGACACGCCTCGTCACGCCCCGCGCCGCTCCCGTTTACCCTCCTCACCGCCACGTCACACCCTCCTACCACAAGCCACGTCACACCCAGCCCGGCCCACTTGCCACGTCACATGCCTCTACCACCGCCACGTCACACCCAACTCACTAGACACGCCTCGTCACGCCCCACTCCCGTGTAGCCTCCTCACCACCACGTCACCCCCAACTCGCACCACTTGCCACGTCACACCCCCCTACCACAAGCCACTTCACACCCAGCCCGGCCCACTTGCCACGTCACACCCCCCTACCACCGCCACGTCACACCCAACTCACCTCGTCACGCCCCGCGCCACTCTTGTGTAGCCTCCTCACCGCCACGTCACCCCCAACCCCCACCACTTGCCACGTCACACCCCCCGACCACCCCCACGTCACCCCCAACCTGCCCCACTTGCCCCGTCACGTACCAAGAATGGGTTTATCTCCTTCAACACTTGTGCTCGTGCCTTGTCCACGGCACTCATCGGCGGGGGGGTACTATCCATAGGCACCAGTGCGGACCCCCCGGCATGACTAGCATGTCCTCCACGATGCAAGTTGAGCTGAGCAAACATGGCTTACATCTTAGCCCGGAGCGCCTCGAGCTCGTCATAGGTAGCAAACTGCACCTGCTCCGCCCTTGGTTGATGCTCGAGGGAAGGACGGGCCAGGGGGGAGACCGCCCTGCCCCGGACAGGCGATGCGTGGAGAGGTCGATATGGGTATGAGGGTGAGGGGAGAGGGGAGTGCAAGCCGTGTTACAGCACCTACAACTACGACTTTGTGAATGACAAGCTTGGCCCCAATGATACGACATTTTAAAAAAATGAGGTCGCCTTAAAGATTCGTGCACCAAACACTTTGCCAAACGTTGGAATAACCGAAAGGTTCCATACCATTCCATAAGGTATCACCTTACCGCCCTTGCTCATAGTGAATCCACACTTGTATCACTATTGTGGCAGCTCTTATAGAGCACGCAGATCAACAGTCGCAAGTCAACTGTCTCGACTGTTGACCAACCTGGACCTGAGGTTGCAAACTGCTTTGCAGATCGCAACTGTCTCGGAGGTTACAAGCTGCAACGAGGGATCGCAATACCAGCGGAGCAGCTCAGCATTCGCTGCTTCAATCATTTGTGGGCACCTGCACAAAATTCTTAGGAGTACCTGCACACAATGTACATGGCAAGAGACCTAGTGACGATGAGTCATCTATTAAGCTGCCGTTAGAAGAGCTCATGGTAAAAAACGCGGGAGCACATGTCAACCGCTGCAAAAACCTGAGAGATCAATTCAAGAAAGGCAGCAAACACTTCCCTGAAGACATGGTTATAACAGTCATTCTTGCTGGCCCGAGTCCGGAGTGGCGGAAGTGTAAGTAACTCCTTTGCTTCACACTGCGCGACACTCCTCTCTGAAAAACAGGAGATGGACCTGTACAACGAGAGAGGAACCAAGAAATAAATGATTACCTTTTATGCAGGAAGCAGAGAAGCGGCACCTGTCAAAAGCGAGTTGTTTTGCATGTACTGAAAGAACACAGGACATGCGGAAGGGAGCAAAGAATAGCAACAACAGCAATCGACAACTGAAAATTACCAAGGAACCCTGTGCGGAGTCATACCACTTCACTACCCACAGTCGTTAGTACCTCACAAGCACCTTCACGCATACATGCCGACAATGACAAGGGAAGAGCAAGGTCCTAACCTGCATGGTGCGTCATGGACTGTCAGAACTATATTGTAGGCTGTAGTGGGGCACTCCTTATGGGGTACAGTATTGCTAGGTTTTGCCTATACAAACCTTGTACTGTCATGTTTCTAGTCATTCCTTGTTCTATCTTTCACATGGTATCAGAGCAGGTTCCCTAGTGGGAACGTTTTTTTTTTTAAGGGCCCACCACGATTTTTTTTTTCCTGCCCACTCCTCCACGGTTCTGCCGTGTCTGGCGGTCCCGTCTGGCTCACTGTCTGGCCTCCACCTCCCCTCGTTCTCCACGAACTTGGTGAGTGGAGCTGACCTTCAGGACGCGTGGGTTGACCAGTTCACTCCTGGAGGTCAGCGGGTGACCCACTGTTCGTGTGCTCGGACGGGCCGGCACCTGGCCATGTTCACCCGTCAGCCTGGGTCGAGCCTGTACACCCTGACTACCGTGTCTCCTCCGGTTGCTGAGTCTGGTCAGGTAGCTGCGTCGGGTCAGGTGTTTGCTGCAGCATCCCGGTCTGGTCCTGAGTCTGCCCCCTGCTCGTGTCGCCTCCTGTCTCACCAGACTCTCCTTTGGCACCACCGCCTTGGTCACCCCTCCCTGCCTCGTCTCCGAGGCATGGCCTCCCGTGTCCTTGTCTCTGGTCTCCCCCGGTCCCTCCCTCCCCTTCCTCCGGGGCCTGCCCCTACCTGTGTTCCCTGCGTCGAGGGCCGGCAGCGCGCCGCTCCTCACTCCTCCGAGTTTCCCCCGACAGAGGCTCCGCTGCAGACTCTCCACATGGACGTGTGGGGCCCAGCCCGCGTCCGTGGACAGGGTCACGAGCGTTACTTCCTGCTGGTTGTTGACGACTACTCGCGTTACACCACAGTTTTCCCCTTGCGCCGCAAGGGTGAGGTCACTGAGGTGTTGATCGACTGGATCCGCGCTGCCCGTCTCCAGCTCAGAGAGAGTTTCGGCTCGGACTTTCCTGTTCTGCATCTGCACTCCGACAGAGGTGGAGAGTTTTCCTCCGACCTTCTGCGAGCCTTCTGTCGTGCGGAGGGCATCCGCCAGACGTTCACGCTTCCGGCCTCTCCACAGCAAAATGGGATTGCTGAGCGCCGCATTGGCATGGTCATGGACGTCGCTCGTACGTCCATGATCCATGCGGCTGCTCCCCATTTTCTGTGGCCGTTCGCGGTTCAGTACGCGGCGCATCAGATCAACCTCCAGCCCCGGGTCTCCATGCCGGAGACCTCCCCTACTCTGCGGTGGACAAGGAAGGTTGGCGATGCGTCTGCGTTCCGTGTCTGGGGATCTCGAGCTTTCGTCCGCGACTTGTCTGCGGACAAGCTGTCCTCCCGTGCTGTTCCCTGCATCTTCCTTGGCTTCCCCCCTGACGCGCCTGGTTGGCAGTTTTACCACCCCACCTCGCGCCGTGTTCTGTCCTCTCAGGACGTCACGTTTGACGAGTTGGTTCCTTACTACCGTCTCTTCCCCTACCGCACTGCCCCCCTCCCCCCCCTGCCGCTCTTCCTCGCGCCAGGTCCTCCCCCGGTAGACCCCCTCCCCCCTCAGGGTCCTGCCCCCTCAGGTGTGTCCCAGGTAGACGCAGTCGAGCCTGTGGAGGTAGCTGTTGACTCTGGTGCTGCTAGGGGTGCTGAGCCTACGGGTGCCGGGTCTGGGGGTGCTGAGCCTGAGCGTGCGGAGCCTGGGGGTGCTGAGTTTGGGGGTGCTGAGCCTGGGGGTGCTGAGTCTGGGGGTGCTGAGCCTGGGGTTGCTGAGTCTGGGGGTGCGGAGCCTGAGGGTGCTGAGCCTGCGCGTGTGGAGTCTGGAGGTGCTGCGCCTGGAGGTCCTTCGAGTGCTTCGTCCCGGCGGGAGCCACTCTCTCCACAGCAGCTGCGCGAGTGGTTTGCTCGCCGCTGGAGCCGTGCTGCTGGAGTTGGTGGTGCTACGGGCGCTGGAGGTCCTGCTGCTGCTGGAGCTGCTGGGGATTCTGGAGCCACTGGTCCCGGAGGTGCTCGTACTGGAGGTACTGGAGCTGCTGGGCCTGGTGGTGCTGCTGGGGCTGGAGCTGCTGGAGGTGCTGGAGCTGGTGGTACTACTGGACCCGGTGCTGCTGGAGGTGCTGGCCCTGGCGCTGCTGGGGCTGCTGGGGCTTCTGGTGGTCCTGCTGGAGCTGGAGCTGCTGGAGGTGCTGGAGCTGGAGGTGCTGGAGCTGGAGGTGCTGCTGGAGCCGGTGCTCCTGGGGGTGCTGGAGTTGGAGCTACTGGAGCTGCTGGAGGTGCTGCTGGAGCTGTTGGTGCTGCAGGAGTTGGAGCTGACGTTGGGGGTGCTGGTGCTGTCCCTGCTGGTTCTGGAGGCGCTGCGCGGCCGCGGCCGTACTTCGTTCCGCTCCTTGAGCAGGTTCTTGGTCTCCCGCCTTCTACTGGTCCTGCTCCTTCCGTAGAGTGTCCACAGCCTGTCCAGTCCGAGTCACAGTTACAGCCGGCCTCCCCACTGCCTGCTCCTTCTCCTTACACTGGTCCGACAGGAGGTCTTACGGAGCGTCGTGAGCCTGAGTCTCGTCCTGCGTCGCCTGTTCGCGTTGTTCGCACTGGTCGTCGTGCTCCGCGTGAGCGTCCTCCTCCTACCACCTTATGGGGGGCTGTAGTGGGGCACTCCTATGGGGTACAGTATTGCTAGGTTTTGCCTATACAAACCTTGTACTGTCATGTTTCTAGTCATTCCTTGTTCTATCTTTCACATGGACCTCCGCAAAATATATATCGCAACAGGGAAGACGTGTTCAGAAATCCTCCTAAACAAGAAGAAGGCTCGACCGAAGCAGAAAAGACAGTGACCCAACCTTCGACAAACTCACAGTCGAACAAATCCCGGCACTGTCGTAGATCTCGAAATCATCACCTGCATGCTTTGCAGAACAAAGCGGTGAGGGTTGGAATTACGACTTTGATATGGACGTGGAACACCACGTCATGCCACTAATTGCAAAAGTCGCAAAAGAAGAGAGACACCACTTCAACACGTGGTATCTGGACAGCTGATGTGGACAACACATGAACGCCTCCTCCCGGTTCATCCTCAATAGCAAACCACTGATTCAGGTTGTGGAGATCACCATTGCGAACAACCAAACACCATGTGCAAGAACCGTGTAATTATTCAACTCGAGTCGAAGGACACTTACTTCTGGAGTCATATTAGTGACATCCTCGTCGTCCCGAACCTTCGATTCAATCTCCTTCCCGTCGCCCAGCTGATGAAGCGTGGTGTCGGATTGCGTTTACACGAAATGGAGCTTCAGTTAACTTATAAATACACCCTTATTGGAAAATCACCAAACGACAACGACATGGTGTCTTGAACTCTGGCATAGCTGGAACAATCGGCGCCATGATCACATCCTTCTTCTTGAAAATCTGGTACAACGTTCGCCGCCTAACTGGACTCACCCAACAGTAACAGATCTGGAGTGACCCGGACCGGATAGACTGTGCTGATCCCTTGCCATCCCAGTCGCCTCAACCTCAACCTTTGGAGATATAGGACTACAAGGAGTGGAGGAAGAGACAACAAGTTTGAAAGGCTGGGGATGGGGAAGAGCAACTGACTGGCCAGCCGTGGCAGGGGCGATGTACAACCTGCAGTTGCAGAAGCTAGAATGTACGGAAGTGGAACATGCGTCCAAACAACCTGCTAATGCAGAAGAGGCGTGACCTTAGTTCGTCCCTCACCTCATCCCAGGCACAACCGACGGGACTCGGTACTACCGCCTCGACACAAGGGGAGCACAAATTGGCGGCACCCCGGAGGAAATCACCACGAAGGAGAGGTACCCCGACGCAAGGAAAAAGCTCCGACACCTTATCAAGGAACATAACTGCTCCCGGTGGCGTCCAACAGAAGAACCTTTGGTGATTCCGATGACGTGTGAGGAACAAGACTTGAGGTGCTCGAAGCCGCAGCCATCCAAGTCTTCACCACTGACATAACTGCAGACGCGGACAGAACAAGAATTCCAATAGAGGTGGACACGTTAGCGCAAGAAACTCGACTGTACGCAAGAATACGAGGGCATCGAGCAACGGCAGGCATCTGGCATCATCGACTCAGACGCCCCTCAGGTAGGGAACCTGAGTACTATGCATGGACCATTCTCGACTTCGCCACCCACCAGGTCACTCGTTCACGTGACTGCATCTTCTACGAAATGCTGATGCTATCAGTGTTTCGCCAGCACCGCACAGCTCAGGCCGCTCTTGGCAACACCTTCCAGGGGGAGCACAGCTTCGCGACATACCAAGACGAAGCTGACGTAGCGGAAGAAGTTCCTGGAGAACCGACCACCAACGAACCACATGTTATCCCCGCCACAAGCACCTTCAACACCCCGACATTCATCGCAACTGACATTGATCAAAACGATGCACTTCAAGCTCAACATAACTATGAAAGTGCAGAAAACAACTCACCAATGGAGGAAGACCCCAACCAGGACACCTCATCCGATAGCATTCGCGAAAACCTAGTCCACCATGAAGACGAAGACGTCTTGGAAATCGCCGACGTCGAAGATCGAGCCGCCGACGGCAGGACCGGGTTACGCATACTCAGCCGCGCCGTCGCAGTTCGTGGCACTCAGCACTCCACTGAGCCTACGACAGTTCACCAAGCCGTGCAAGGGCCCGACATTAAGAAATGGAGAGCAGCCATGGCCACGGAGGTAGCCTCGCTCAAGCGATGTGGCACATGGAAGCTGGTATCACAAACAGCAGCAAAGGGGCGGAAGATACTCAGCGGGAAATGGGTGTTCCAAATCAAGAGGTTAGCAGACGGATCAATTGACAAATATTAAGCGCGCTGGGTCATGCGTGGCTTTAACCAAACGCAAATTATCGACCACGACCAAACATCGCACCTGTTGGACGGCATACCCCAGTCCGAAATATAAACTGCATCGCTGCCGTCAAACAGCACCCGCTCTGCTAGATCGACATCCCCAACGCCTTCTTGTACGACATTTCCTGATGACCCCACGCAATACAGGAACTTCTGACGTGGCATCTTCTTCGTCAAGTCTGCTGTCATCTCGCCACCGCGGGCCAAATTCTGTCAATAAGGGAATGTACCCCTCTTAGTACATGGCTAGCTAGGACTACATTATGAAATGAAGATTTGATTATTATCATCTTGTCATTTACATTCACTATGAACCAGGTCCTCTTATAAAGACATCCGCTGCCTTTTCTACTCTCTCTCTCTCTCTCTAGCAGACTTATCTTGTCCGACAAAGATAATATAGTAATTCTAACACCAAACATCAATCTTCGATGTCCCACCTTGCGAAAGTCCCTCACTACAGTTTCCTAGGCTTTCATTTGCATGGACCTTTGGTGTCATAGTGTATTCGGGGGAACTCTTCATGTAAGGACTCAGACACTCGCATCAATTTCGGCGATTGATTGTGCAAAATTGATATCCCACCGCACATATTTTTTTTTAATTAAAATCTACAACGTTTTGAAATCGATGCGAGTATCCGCATCCTAGACTTCATTAACTACTGACGAATTGGAGTGCACTTTTGTTACGGGTGCAATGTAGTGTATAAATGAGGACTGCACTAAGTTGGCAAACGAGTACAAGTATGAGCGAAGGCATGAGCGAATACTTATAGCGAAACAAGCAAACGGTAATGCGGTGCGTGCAAGCTAGCTAGTGCAATGCTGGCAGCGAGGTTTGAGGTAGTCCCGAAGCGTAGGCCGGCTCGGGCCAGTTCAGTAGTGCGTGGTTTAAGAATTGTGACGCGCAAAGGCGGCGAAACACCGTTAGCTGTAACTGGCCAAGAACGGTCGGTCTTGTACACCCTGGTGAGGTACTCAGTAAGGAATGTCGGGAAATTCCTTACGCTACCCCCCTCCCCAAGGAGCCCCTCCTCTATGCGAGTGCGTGTATATCGCGGAATCCCCGGCTTCGTAGGTACACTTGGAGGATGGGGTTGTTCTGGATGCTGCCCACGCGCACCCAGTTGTCTTCAGTGGGGGTGTGATCCTTCCAACGGATGAGAAATTCAATCCCTCAAAATCCCTGGGATTGACGAATCCGATGGCTCAGAATTTCTTCGGGGTCGACAATAGGCTCCGATGCAGGACGTGTCATTGAGGGTGGGTGATGGCGTGGCAGTTGGCTTGTGGTCGGGATGTATGGTCGAAGTAGGATGACGTGGAACGACAGGTTGATGTACCAGTCGGTGGGTAGCAGGAGATGGGCCGTGATGGGCGTGAGCATGTGGCTGATCCAGAACGGGCCACAGTATCGTGGGCAGACAGACAGGCGTAAGCTACGGGTGTCATGAAAAATGTAGTCTCATTACTAGTACGTCACGTGGCGGCGGTGGTGATCGGCATTCCTTTTAGAAATGACAATCACTTCCTATATCGCTTCTGCTGCACGCGTTCGGGCAGCCTGCAGAAATTCAGCGAACTGTTGTGCTCGTGGTGTCGGTTTGTCTGGACTTGGCGTCATATGCACTGTAGGGTTTGGCCTTTAGCTAAGGTAGAAAGACAACTGTTGCGTGGTTGCTGACATGGCTTTGTTGTAGGCAAACACGATCAACTGCAATTGTTGCTCCCAGGTTGTGGGATCGTCACACATGGCGCGAATCAGTTGCTCCATGGTCTGGAATGTTCTCTCCGTTTGTACGTTGGTTTCAGGGTGGTAGGATGAGCTGAACTGTAGACGGGTCTCGAACTGTTCCCACATGTTTTTTCCAAAAGCTGCTTGTAAACTTCGTGTCTCTGTCGCTGATAATTGCGGCCGGTATCCCGTGCAGGCGAATGACAGCTGCCATGAAAAGGCGAGAGGTTCCTTTGGCTGAGAACGATTTCCTGCACGCAGCGAAATGAGCCATTTTTGTCAGTCGGTCAACAACGACCACGCAGCGGAAAGGTGAAGCGTTGGACTCAAACAAGAAGTCAATCGCAGTAGCTCGTGAGAATTTGCCACTTACTCTTCAAGGGTGCGAGCCGCGTGACGTGTGCAACCTAAATGAGACCGGGTTATTACAAGGGCAACAACCTCGACGTACGTACGCCACCTAGCCCGTGCCCGTTGGAAAATTGGACAAAGAGCACTTCACCCTAGCGCTAAGTGTCAACGCCGACGTTTCGAATTTTAGGAGACCCATCGTCATTGGAACATCACTCCGGACCCGTTCATTCAGAAGCGGCCTTCGTGTGCAAGACTATGTGTGGATGACGAAGAAGGTGGACCCCTTGATATGGATTAATGTGGTATTATTCTCCCTCCACATCCCCTCCCATGGATCTTCACACAATGGGTGGATACATTCTTTGTCGGAATGGAGAACACAGATCAGAAGGTATTTTTACTCGTGGACAATACCTCCTCCCGCAACATGGTTCATTTTGACGGTATGGTCGAAGGTCTCGTGCATGAGATGGAGTACGCCGATGTTTGCAACGACCACGTCCTTTATATGCCGCCGAACTGCACCTCCCATGTCCAACCCCTCGCCGAAGGTGTGCTTTCAACCCTTACATTGAGGTACCGGAAAATGTTGGTCGCATGGTTGCTTAAATAGTTTGACGAGCCGGATCCCGTAGAGCATGATGTCACGCATGAGATCGATGAGGTGGCCGAACATGGGGATGTCGGTCGTGACATTTTTGTGAACAAAAACGACATTTGTCCAGATTTGAGAACTGCGATCACGTGGATTAGCGGGGTCTGGCAAAGTTTTGAGTTCGAGATCGTGCGCCGTCGTTGGCGACGGGCCGGGATTCTTCCATTTTCTTGTCCGGAGGCTAGTACCGAAGTCCTGCAACCGTACGGCTCTGACAGCGATGTCGCTTCCATCAGTGACGAGCTGGAATGGGCGGTGAGGGTTGACGATATGCAGGACGGGCGGAAAAACTCTTTTTTTTTTTTAGGGCAGAGAAGGCACCTTGCTCTTTCTCCCCCTACGTGTACTCAAACCCCTTCCTTAGTAGGTGGGACAGCGGGGCGGTCAGCTTCGCCATGTCGGGGACGAACCAACGCACGTAGTTGATGAACCTCAAGAGTCACTGTAACTCGGTCAAGTTTGTCGGCGAGTGCTAGACCTGAATTGTCGCGACGGGTCTATTTCACCTTTGTCGGTTGGAAAAATGTGGCCCAAAATCTCCAGTCTGTCCTGTAAAAACTGACACTTAGAAGCTTTCGTGAGCAGTCTGTTTTCCGCTAGGTTTTAAAAACCCGCTTCAATGTCCTGTAAGTGCCGTGTTCTGTCGGGTCTGTAAATCTGTATGTTAACGAGGTAGATGATGACGCACTTATCTAAAAGTGGGTGGAAGACCTCGTTCATCGTCCTTTGGAAGGTTGTAGGGGCGTTGCTCAGTTCGAAGGGCATTACCGTGTATTCAAAAGAAGCGTAGTGGGTGCGGAAGGCGGGTTCTGGACAGTCGGGTGGGTTGACTCGGATTTGGTGGTAACTTCTTCTGAGACCGAATTCCGAAAAGATGCGCTCTGTGCGAAGTTGGTTGATCAGCTCATCGGCTTGCGGGATCGGCTAACGGGACTTGATCGTAACCCTGTTCAATGCGCGATAGTCAATGCATATGCAAAATCCCCTGTCATTTTTTTGTGTGAACACTATGGTCGTGGCGAATTGTGACGAGCTCGGACGATTTTTTTTTTTTTCTTGAGTAGGTAATCCAGCTGCTTCCGAAGTTCATCCAGCTCGGATTTGGGTCAGTCGGAACTGTTGCTGTACAGTAGGTTGTGCTCCCAATTCCAGCAGTATGCTCTGGTCGTGCGGTCACTGAGGTGGCAACCCCTGTGGCAGGTCATCGGGAAAATTCTCCCAGTACTGCTTTATGAGTTCCACCAAGTCATCCGATACGTTGGCGAGCAGTTTATGCAAATCACTCGGTTGCTCTGCTGCCTTGGATTCTCGAATGTCAACAGCGTACATGTCAGCTCATGCCGCTACGGCGTGTTTCATGACATTGAATCCAACTGACAAAGAGGTTGGACGATGTTATTACCATTGAACCAGACGGTGCAATCACCCGTTGTCTAGTCTATCCGTGGGTTGTGTCGTCACAGCCAATCCTGGCCAAGAAAAATGTCTGTTCCGTCGAGGGTCGTGGCTAGCATTTCCTGGGTGAATGTGAAGTTACCCCCGTAGTGAATCCGAACCCGGTGTACGCGTTCCCGTATCACCAGTGGCGTGCCATAGACCAGTCTTGAATCAATCTCAGGTAAGCATCGGTCCACTTGCATTATGTTATTTCTGTTAGAAACTGAGAGAGAACGAGAATGAGATGAACTAGCAGAAAGTTGGGTACAAGTAGGAAACCCTAAGTTTGTTGTACCCCCTAAGGCTAAACCCACTATAGCCTACACAATGTAAACATATAATATTTGACACACCCCCATAGGCTAAGTGGGAGACAACCAGATGGTCACAAGACCAGTCAAAGCAAGGCAAAGCAAAGCAAAGATCAGGGTGGATCTCAAGGATACCACACAAATTCCGAGCACAAGCAAGCGGTCACAAGACCAGTTCACATGCAGTTTGATAATAAACAAGAGGTACAGTTATCACAACCTAGCAAGTGTAAGCATGCAGGTATATATATAGAGATCACAGTACAAGCAGAGTCAAGAAGTGAGCAAGTGAGGGACAGTAGGCACAAGGCCTAGAACAGTACAGAAACGCTGATGATCACAAGGCTGAAGCGCCTTGGTGAACACATCAGCAATGTTGGCCCGAGTGGCCACGTACGAAAGACGAAGCTGACCACGCTGCTGCAGCTCTCGAGCAAGGAAGTAGCGCAGAGCGATGTGCTTCGTTCTGTGCTCCAGTCTGTGCTCCTGACACAAGGCAAGGGCGGCCTTGTTGTCGACGTACAGCACTGGAGGAGAACGAGGCCGCTCTCCCAGGTCGGTCAGCAGGTAGGTGAGCCAGCGAAGCTCCTGGGCAGCCATGGCTGTGGCGTAGATCTCAGCCTCACAACTGGAGCTGAGAACAGAGGAAGAGCGTGTAGAACGCCAAGAAACTGAGCCAGAGCCAAGGCTGAAGGTGTAACCCTGAGACGACCGCTGAGTAGCCTGGTCGTCAGCCCAAGAAGCGTCTGAGTGTCCAGTGAGGACAACGTCGCGCCGTCCTCCAAGCACAAGCCCCATGCCCGACGTACTGCACAAGTAGCGCAACACCCTCTTAGCGGCATCCATGTGCTCCTTCCGGTGACGGCCAGGAGCGACATAGCGTGCTAGGATGCTAAGAGGGTAGGCTAGGTCAGGTCGAGTGCAGGTCATCAGGTACATGAGGCAGCCCACAAGCTCTGGATACGGGCCACTCGGCTCTACGGACTCATCCGAAGGCAGAGCTGAGAGCGAGTGACCGGTAGGCAGAGGAGTAGGCTGAGGCGAGGAGTACGTGAAGCGGAAGCGCTGAAGGACCTGCTGCACCATGTGTGACTGAGTCAAGGTGATGGTGCGCTGTGCTCTGTCCCGGGTGATCCGCAAGCCAAGATAGCTTGTCAGCTCACCCAGGTCTGTGCACGTGTGTCTCTTCTGCAGCTCTGACTTCACGTGGGCGAGTGCCTCAGTGTCAGCAGTAGCAAAGACCAAGTCGTCTACGTACACGAGAACGTAGAACGGCGGCAGAGTGGTGTCGGTGCGTAGAAACAGCGACGGGTCAGCAGTAGAAGGAGCAAACCCAAGAGCAGCAAGAGTAGTCCTCAGTGTGTCGTGCCACTCACGAGGTGCCTGTCGGAGACCGTAGACTGGCCGCCGGAGGCTCCACTGGGTACCAGGAGGGAACGACCCAGTGAAGCCAGGTGGGCGGCGCAGCCAGATCTCCTCGTGCAGGGTGCCCTGTAGGAACGCAGTGCTGAAGTCAAGGCAGTGGAGCTCGTAGTCACGCTGAGCAGCGACGTGCAGCAGAACCCGAAGAGTGGTCATCTTCGGGGTCGGGGAGAAGGTCTGGAAGAAGTCAACTCCCTCTCGCTGACTGAAGCCTCGTGCAACGTAACGCGCCTTGAAGACAGGCGGAGAACCCGACGGCCGCTTCACCCTGAAAATCCACATGCCACTGACGATGTTCGCCCCAGGTGGGGGAACCTCGTCGACGTAGGTGCCTGTGGACTTCCAGGAAGCCATCTCTGCGTCCATGGCTGTCTGCCACTGAGAGGAGTAGAGACCCTCCATCGCCTCTGCGTAGGAGCGTGGGGTCGGGATGTCTGGTGCATCCGGGTCTCCCTCAGGGGCAATCAGCATGGACACGAGATGAGGTAAAGCAGCAGCAAAGCACTCAAACTCCTCCTGTCTGTCCTCAAGGACGTCCGTGCCAAGAGCACACTCACCCCCGACGGACGGAGGACAGACAGAGTCAGACTCAGCAACAAGACTAGCGGCGTAGTCTAGACGACAGGCGGCAGCAAAGTCAACAAGCTCAGCGACTAGAGCAGACGCAGCAGAGGACTCAAAGGTAGGGTCAGTGACAATAGTGGCAAGGAGACGCGCGACAGTAGGACTGGCAGCACGAGTAAGGTCTGACGGCGGGTCAGCAACGTCAGGAAGAGAGGACGCAGGAGGAGACGGCAGAGGGATGCGCTGTGGAGCAGTGGAAGGACGCAGGGTCATATAGTGAGTGCCAAGGACAGGAGGAGGACGCTCACGCGGAGCACGACGACCAGCGGGGACAGTCCGGACAGGCGACTCTGGACGCGACACAGGCGACTCTGGACTAGACTCAGGCGACGGAGGACGAGACTCAGGCTCACAACGCTCAGTAAGACTACCCGTCGGCGCAGTGTAAGGAGAAGGACCAGGCAGCGGAGAGGCAGGCTGTAACTGTGACTGTGACTGGACAGGCGGTGGACTCAGTAGGGGAGGAGTAGGACCAGTAGAGGGCGGGAGACCAAGAACCTGCTGAAGGAGCGGAACGTAGTACGGCCGCGGCCGCTCAGCAACTCCAGATCCAACCCCCTCAGTAGCTCCAGTCCCAGCAGCTCCAGTACCTCCAGTACGAGCACCTCCAGGACCAGCAGCTCCAGCAGCTCCAGCACCTCCAGCAGCTCCAGCAGCACCGCCAGCAGCAGCAGTGCCTCCAGCAGCTCCAGCACCAGCAGCACCTCCAGCAGCTCGAGCAGTACTAGCACCAGCAGCACCAGTACCAGCAGCACCTCCAGCAGCTCCAGCAGCACCTCCAGCAGCTCCAGCAGCACCAGTACCAGCAGCACCTCCAGCAGCTCCAGCAGCACCAGCACCAGCAGCACCTCCAGCAGCGCCAGCAGCACCTCCAGTAGCACCGCCAGTAGCAGCAGTGCCTCCAGCAGCTCCAGCAGCACCAGCAGCACCTCC
This sequence comes from Closterium sp. Naga37s-1, assembly GCA_947471745.1. Classification (NCBI taxonomy): domain Eukaryota; kingdom Viridiplantae; phylum Streptophyta; class Zygnematophyceae; order Desmidiales; family Closteriaceae; genus Closterium; species Closterium sp. Naga37s-1. Next base: position 2,959,057 of record CANJKZ010000093.1, on the reverse strand, counting down.
AGCAGCAGTAGCACCTCCAGTAGCTCCAGCACCAGCAGCACCCCCAGCTGCAGGGTTCGTGACACTAGTAGCGCCACTCCGGAGACTGCAGCGACGAGCGTACCACTCTCGGAGCCGCTGGGGAGAGGGCAGCTCTCGCCTAGGAGGGGAAGCACGAGCACGAGCTCCAGCAGCACCTCTCCTGAGGCTGCAGTACTGTAAGTACCACTCACGCAGCTGCTGTGAGGAAAGAGCGCCTCCAGGTGTAGCACTCTCAGTCGCAGCACCCTCAGGCTCAGCACCCCCAGACTCAGCACCCCCAGACTCAGCACCCGCAGACTCCACACCCCCAGACTCAGCACCCGCAGGCTCCGCACCCCCAGACTCCGCAACCCCAGGCTTCGCATCCCCAGGCTCCGCACGCTCAGGCTCAGCACACCGAGCAGGACGAGAGTCGACAGCTACCTCGACAGGCTCAACCGGGTCTACCTGGGACACACCTGAGGGAGCGGCACCCTGAGGGGGGAAGGGGTCTACCACAGCAGCACCTGGCGCGAGGAAGAGAGGCGGGGGGGGGAGCGGGGCAGTGCGGTAGGGGAAGAGGCGGTAGTAGGGCACCGACTCGTCAAAAGTGACGTCCTGAGAGGGCAGGACACGGCGCAAGGTGGCGTGGTAAAACTGCCAACCAGACGCGTTCGGGACAAAGCCAAGGAAGACACAAGGAACAGCGCGGGAGGAGAGCTTGTCCGCAGACGTATCGCGAACAAAAGCTCGAGATCCCCAGACCCGGAAACGCGACGCATCGCCAACCTTCCCCGTCCACAGCAGTGTGGGCGAGGTCTCCGGCAAGGAGACACGGGGCCAGAGGTTGAGCTGATGCGCAGCGTACCGGACCGCAAACGGCCACAGAAAGTGGGGGGCAGCCGCATGGATCAAGGAGGTACGAGCGACCTCCATGACCAAGCCAATGCGGCGCTCAGCAACCCCATTCTGCTGTGGAGAGGCCGGAAGCGTGAACGACTGCTCAATGCCCTCCCCCTGACAGAAGGCCCTCAAGAGGTCGGAGGAAAACTCCCCACCTCTGTCAGAGTGCAGACGCAGGACAGGAAAGTCCGAGTGGAACCTCTCGTGGAGCTGGAGACGGGCAGCGCGGATCCAAGGGATCAAAACATCAGGGACTTCACCCTTGGTGCGCAAGGGGAAGACCGTGGTGTAGCGCGAGTAGTCGTCAACAACTATCAAGAAGTACCTCTCCTGACCCTGTCCACGGACGCGGGCTGGGCCCCACACGTCCATGTGTAGCGTCTGCAGGGGAGCAGTCGTCGGGGGAAACGAGGAGGAGTGAGGAGCGGCGCGCTGCCGCCCCTCGACACAGGGAAGACAGGGAGGAGCAGGCGAGGGTGGCAGGGGAGGGAGAAATCTGGGAAGACCAGAGACAAGGTACCGTTTGTGCATGCCACGAAGGCGCTGCACTGACGGGTGACCAAGGCGGTGGTGCCAGAGAACAGTCTCGTGCGCCAGAGAGCGACACGAGCAGGGGGCAGACAGCTGACCTGACGCAGACGCAGACGCAGCTACCTGAGGGGACTCAGTGGTCAGTGTGTACAGGTCCGACCCCGGCTGCCGAGTGAAGGTAGCCAGGTGACGGCCCGTCCGAGCACACGTGCAGTGTGTCACGCGCTCGTAGGCAGGGGTGAACTGGTGGACACCCCCGTCCTGGAGCGCACAACCCGCCACCAAGTTCGTAGAGAACGAGGGGAGGTGGAGACCTGACAGTGTGCCCGACGGAACCGCAGGACAAGGAAGGACAGTGGAGGAGGTCGCAATGACCGGACCCCCAGAGGGGTCAGCAAGGGAGACAGCAACTGGCCGAGCAAGCTGCTCAAGGGCAGTGCGGTCACGAAAGAAACAGCGAGAAGCTCCTGAGTCTAGAGTGAAGGTGTGCAGTGCCTCAGTGGACTCAGTACCAGGGGGCGCAGACTCACTAGCACCTAGAGCAGCAGCCTCACCAGCACCTGGGGCAGCAGACACGCAAGCACCTAGAGCAGCAGCCTCACCAGCACCTGGGGCAGCAGACACGCGAGCACCTAGAGCGGCAGCCTCACTGGTCCGAATGGCCGGGTCGGGCGGAACACGCAGGTACTGATCACCCTCTCCACTAGTAGACAACACATACATGGCAGTGAGAATAGCATCAAGGTCAAGAGCATAGATATCAATGTTCTTCCTCATCAGCTCAGCCCAGCGGGGCAGCTCAGTGGCAGTAGGGAACTGAGTGCGCCAAGCGTCGTCAAGGCGGGAGAAGCAGCGCTGCGTGGTGTGCGCCCTCCCACACGTCTGGCCAGTGCGGTCACCAGTGCGGATGACGTACGTGCAGCTAAGGCCACCCCCCCCCCCCCCCCCCCCCCCCCCCGTGCTGAGAGTACCACTCACGAAGCTCCTGGGACAACGGAGCGTGCTGCTGGCTCTGGCCACCGCCAGTGCCTCCACGACCACCACCGCCGCCGCCACCACCTCGACCACCACCGCCCCTGCCGCCTCCGTGTCCACCGCCGCCCCAACCACCGCCCCCACCCCGGCCACCTCCTCCGCTGCTGCCGCCTCCACCCCCACCGCTGCCACTAGCCCCTCCAGCCCCGCCACCACCCCCACCTCCGCCACCGCCCCCACCACCACCTCCCCCGCCGTCACCTCCACCTCCCTTGCCCCCTTTGCCCTTGCCGCTGCGGCGCCAGCTCGGAGCGGATGCAGTCCCGACCTGCTCAGTTCCAACGAGGTCGACAGCAGCAGCAGAGTCGACGAGGTCAACGGTGAGCTCAGTGGGGCAGCGAGCGAGGAAGTGGTCCCTGACCGCACGAAGAGAGTCAGGGAGACGGGTGACAAGGTGGTAGAGAGTGAGCCAGAGCGGGGGGGGGGTGGGTAGCAAGAAACTCAGCGGGCATAGCGGCACGGAAGCGAGCCTCACTAGTGCGGAGGTGCGTGATGAGGTCAGCGACTGTGGCGAAAGCGGACAGGTTTGGGAACAGGTAGGGGAGCGAGAGACGGCCTAGTGCAGCAGAGGCAGGTGAGGAGTAGCGTGCAACTACAGCAGTGTACAGTGCCTGCGCAGTTTTGTGCTGGCCAAAGTGCTCGCGCTCATCTACCGGCAGGGAGTTGCGAATAGCGAAGCGAGCGTGGGCGTCACGAGTTTGCCACTGTGAGCGGGCAGTACTGTCAGCAGTAGCAGCAGGGGCAGGAGCGAGTCCTAGTGTGTGATCGTACAGCGAGATATCCTCCTTGGCAGTGAGCTGGAGGAACAGGTGCAAGTCATCTAGCCAGGTGTCAAACTTCAGCGGGCGGCCCTCAGCATCGAAAGCGAGTACAGCAGGGCTAGCCATAAGAGCAGTAGCAGTAGTAGCAGCAGGAACAGCAGTAGCGTTAGTAGCAGTGAAAGCAGCAGTGGCGCGGCTCGGTAGGGCGGCGCGGCTCGGTAGGGCGGCGCGGTTCGGTAGTGCGGCGCGGCTCGGGCCGGGTGGCGCGGTTCGGTGGGGCGGCTCGGCTCGGCTAGGCGGCGGCTACTCGAGGTGGGGCACGCGAGGGCGTGCAGGGCAGAGCGGGGCCGGTCCGCACGGGGCACAAAGTGGCGAGCTAGCGAGGGCGGGGCCGGGACAGGAGGGGCACGCAAGGGCGCGCGGGTGGGTGTGGGCCGGTCGCCCGGGGCACGAGGTGGCGGGCTAGCGAGGGCGGGGCCGGTACGCGAGGGGCACGCAAGGGCGCGCGGGTGGGTGTGGGCCGGTCGCACGGGGCACGCAAGGGCGCGCGCTAAGGGGCGAGGCCGGTCCGTAAGAAGCACGCAAGGGCGCACGAGGTGGGTGGGGCCGATCGCACGGGGCACGCTAGGGCGTGCGGGCTAGGCGGGGCCGATCGCGAGAGGCGCGCTAGGGCGCGCGATAGTGAGAGAGAGAGAGGAGGGCGCTCGAGGGCGCAACTAGGCGAGGCGCGCTAGGGCGCGACTATGCGAAAACGGTGGGCCCTTATCGATTCGGTCCTAGGTTACGACCTAGGCTCGCGATACCATGTTAGAAACTGAGAGAGAACGAGAATGAGATGAACTAGCAGAAAGTTGGGTACAAGTAGGAAACCCTAAGTTTGTTGTACCCCCTAAGGCCAAACCCACTATAGCCTACACAATGTAAACATATAATGTTTGACAATTTCCGTGAAGTGGTAGTATTGATTAGGCTGTAACTAGCTTCCCCACTAAGCCTGTGTGAATCTTCCCGCTAAGCAGTATAGGGCTGTCTACCACTGTGCCCTCCTTGTTTAGCCGGATGTGGTCGACTGCATGAATCGGCACTGTCATTCGGTGAGGGCCTGTCTGCTGTCAAACTAAGCTTTACATCGTTTGTTTGTTCTAGTCTAGGTGGTGTACACTTGTGATAGATTTGGTTAGGGTTGACCCATATCTTCCTTGTATGTTTCATCCTTAGTCATTTCATTCACCAGTTGTTACTTTGACATCTGTTACTAACTCCCGGCATTTCCCTATTGCTTAGTCTTCCTCTGCTGCTCGACTCCCTCCTTTCGTTTAACTTCCATACATACTCTATTGTGGTGCCCCGACCGATTGCACGCGAAGTAGTGCCCTTTGAATGGTGCGGCAGCGGCATTCGCGGCGACGGCGCGTATCGTGGCGTGCTCGTTGGTCCCATGAGCCCGGTGTCCCCCAGTTGCTGTTGTAGGACCCCGTTCTTGGTCGGGGGAGGAAGTCAAGTTTCTCGGCCATGGCGAGGATTTCGTTGAAGTCAGTGACGCCGCGGTGCAAGATTTAGTGCGCGATTTCGTTTTTTAGACCACCGACGTAACGATCAACGCGCTCAGCTTCATGCATGTATCCCACATGCTCCGCATAACACCAAAAATCCACAGTGTAGTCTTGAACATAACCGAGCTCGCGCCAAGTGCGTAGCTTCTGCCATGTAGAAATAGACGTCGCGATTGGCTCGGATCTCCCATGCAGTCCCGCGCACTACGCGTCCCACGGGCGACCTCCACGAAATATAACGGTGCCCAGGGTCTGGATGGTCCCTCCCCTTGCGGTAGCGGCTCGTAGTTGCTCGGCTTCATCCCGATGACGCCCCACCAATCCATGGCGGGTCCTCGTAGTAATGAGACAGCGTATCGAAATTATTACCGCGTCTGACGAGATGCAGTTGGTGTCGAAGAAGACGTTCATGGTAAAGATCCACCCCTGAACCGTCGAACCACCTCGTTGACTCGGGTTGAAGAATGAGGGAAGCTGCGACTTGAGTGGCATCGGTGAAGGGAGTCCCGACTCGTCATCTTGCGTCACAATCTGGACGCGTCACTGATTATCTGCCGCGTTTGTCGCCCCAGAGTGTGCCATCCCATGGTCATTGCGAACTTCGTTGTGCACGACGCCATCACTAGCAGCGCTCGAGTCTTGTTACATGTTCTCGTGTTGATGGTGCTGCCTTTGCAGGTGTTGACTCTGTTTGTATTTGGGGCTGCGCTTAGGCCTGGTTAATGTCGCGTTGGAGTGACTCGCACTCTGCCGTTAGCGTCGCAATTTCTTCGACGCCTTCGCACAGTTGACGTGTCAGCTCGTCCAGGCATTCATCCATGAGGTCAGCGATATTGGTGCAATCCGCCATTCCAAAGGGTGTTGGCTGGCTTCGGTGCTAGGGGCAGTCGTGGCTGCACGTGCTTACGTGAGAGCGCGGGGACAGCAGCTCCTAGCGCCCAGAGGGGCGTTAGTTTCTTGGCGTGAAAAAAACAGAAGTGGAGTTTCTGCGGAACAAATGCACGGTCCGAAGGAACGTTTCTTTGATAGCCAAGTGTTACGGATGCGATGTAGCGCGTAAACGAGGACTGCACTAAGTTGGCAAAGGAGTACAAGTATGAGCGAAGGCATGAGCGAATAGTTACAGCAAAACAATAAAATGGCAATTGTCGGAATCTTCTCTTCCTCCTTGCTCTCCTCTCTCCCCCGCTTATACTCCTCCTGTGCCCTCTCCCTTCTTCTTAGTGTCCCTCTCTTAGTGCCCTCAGCTCTCTCTTTCCCTTGCCCCTATTTTCTGCAGCCCCATACACTTATAAAGTCTGATGCCAGTCGTTCCTAGGACTGGCTCAGCACAGATCTAGCTCAGCTGACTCTAGCACTGTGGGCTTTGGCCACCGAGGTTGCTTGCGAGGGTTGGCTCCACTGTGTATTGTTACCCTCAACTACTGGGTTTAGTGTGAAAACAAACATGCAAGCAACTCTGCTACTGCCTGCCTCTATCCTAAGTACTGGGTCCTGGTTACCGTTGCTCACAACGGTGGAATTTTCGCTGATCGCTACTTGATTTTACCCGCGCATCCTGGCCCTATTGTGGCCTTGCTTCTCTATAGTTTCCTCCTTATCCTACCAGTCATGAGTTTATATTGTGTTCACCTATTTCTACAATTAAAATCATGACAGCTGTCAAAGTCTTCTCTTCCTCCTTGCTCTCCTCTCTCCCCCGCTTGTGCTCCTCCTGTGCCCTCTCCCTTCTTCTCAGCGTCCCTCTCTTAGTGCTCTCAGCTCTCTCTTTCCCTTGCCCCTGTTCTCTGCAGCAGCATACACTTGCCCCCTCCTCGGCTCTCTTGATGTTCCTTCCTCTGGCCGATGGACTCCTTCCTCCTCTGGCTGCTTCTGGCCTCTCCGCTGATGCCCTTCTATGATTCTCCCATGCTCTTTTCTCGGCCTTGCTCTTGCCAGGTTGGTGCGATGGTCGGTTCTCTCGTGTCCACTGTCACTGATCAGAACCAACACTCCTGATTTTTTTTTTCTCTTTCACCCTTCATCTATCTGTGCTAAGGCCGATATCCATCATGTCCTGCTTTGCCTGCTTCAGATACACCTCTTCCCCTGCCCCCATCTCCTTTCCCGTCTTTCCTCCCCTTGCCTCCTTTCCCTTTTTGTATCTTTGTGCGTCCCTCAGCTGCGCCACATACAGGTTCTCCAATGCTGCTGGCAGTAGCTCCCTCAGGTACCGTGCTCGGGCCTCGGCCAGGCCCACCCAGTCCTCCTCTTTCTCCACTCTTACTGAGGCTGCTAGTATCTTGGGGGCGTCTACTGGCAGAATCGGCTCCCTTCCTAGCAGCAGATAGTAGGGAGATAAGTCTCTCAGGGCTGCTTGCTTGCTGAACCTGTAGCCAGTGACCACCCACGGTATCCTTGCATCCCAATCACTCTTGAATCTCTCTCCATATGCCCTTAACCCCTGTTTCACGGTCTGGACGAACCTCTCTGTCAGACCGTCACCATGTGGGTGGTACCTAGATGTTCTGCGGTGAGTGATGCCCGACTCTCTCAGCAGCTTGTCAAATTCTCCCATGAACTCGGTCCCTTGATCTGTTAGGACCTCTCCGCAAGCTCCAAATCTGGTGAGCACTTGCTCCTCGAATGCCTCGGCTATATTCGCAGAGTTCTTGCTTGGTAATGCTCGAACCTCCACCCACTTGCTGCCATGTTCTATCATGATCAGGATGTACCTCTTCCCGTTTCAGCTGAACGACATTTCCCCGGCTAAATCCAGCGACCACCTGAATCCTATCCCTCGGATGGGCAGGGTTTGCAATTCTTCTCTCCCTCTCTCTAGCTCAGCCTTGTTCCTACTGCACAATTTGCACGCCTCCACCCAGTTTCTTATGTCTCTCCTCATGCCGGCCCACCACCACCCAGATTCCACCAGTTGCGTGGTCCTCAGGCTTCCGTAATGCCCCAGCTGCCTGTGGATTTGACTGATTATCTGGTCCCTCTCCTCCTTTTTTGGCACTAGCTTCCATCCGCTGCTTGTGTTCCGCAGCTGCTCCTGATACCAGCGGCAGTGTGCCCCTCGTGCCCTGGCTCTCTCGCTCACCAGCTCTGCTTCCGTAGTTTTCCCTTGCACCCACTTCAGCGTTTCCTCATTCTCCCAAACGTCCTCTGCCCCTTTCTTCTGCGTCTTCCTGGCCCCTTCTCCATCTATCTCTCTGGCCAGCGCTACCAGGCACGCGGTGGGCCTTTCAGGCGGAGGGTTCCTGGAGAGCCCATCCACATGCTGCATGGTCTTGCCTGGGCGGTGTCTGATGGTGAAGTCGTATTCGTGGAGCCGCATTGCCCATCTGGCATTCCTGCCAGTAAAGGCCTGATTGGTCATCAGCCAGGTCAGGGGATGGTGATCAGTCACCAGTTCGAATGGCCTCCCCTGGAGGTATATCTTGAAGTGGGTAATCGCCCACACATCTGCAAGACCCTCCCCTTTGTAGGAGCTGTAGTTTGCTTCGTCAGGGTTGCAGCTGCGACTCGCGAATGCTACCACCATTTCTTCTTCTCCCTTCTTCTGACACAGTATGGCACCCATTCCTTTGCTGCTCTAGTCAGTGTAGAGTGTGAAGGGGTCTTCTTTGTTCGGCAGTGTCAGAACTGTCGCTGACTTCATTGCCTTCAGTAAGGACCTCAGGGCCCCTTGCTCCGCGTCTCCCCACTGCCATTTCTGGTCTTCTTTCAGCAGGCGGTTCAGCACGCTCGCTGTCTTGCTGAAGTTGGGTACGAATCTTCGGTAGTAGTTGAGGAACCCCAGCACTGCCCTAAGGGTGCTTCGGTCCTTCGGGGGAGGGACCCTGTCAAGCACCTCTACTTTTGCCTGCTGGATTCCCCGTGCTCCCCCTTCCACTTCGAATCCCAGGTACCTCACAGAGGTGTTGCCGAAGCTGCATTTCTTGGGGTGACAGGTGAGATCAGCTGCTGCAATTGCATCCAACGTCGCCTTCACGTCCATCGTGCGGTGGAACAACGCCGATGCGTTCTTCATGCCGAACGGCATGAACTTCCACTCCTACAGCCCACCTGGTCCATGAAACGCGGTTTTCTTACAGTCATGTAGCCGTATGGGAATCTGATTGAACCCTTGGCGCAGGTCCAGGGTGGAGAACACGGCCGCCCCCTGCAGTTTGTCGAAAATCTCTTCCACGGACTGCATGGGGTATCTCTCTGCCGTGGTCACCGTGTTGAGCCCCTGTAGTCTCTGCACATTCTCCTCGCTGACACGTCCCCTGTCAGGTCCTTTCTAGATGCCACCACCGTAGCTGCTGCATAGTCGCTTTCTGAGCGCTGGATCAAGCCTGCCGCCATGAGCTCGGCACATTTCTCCATGCATATGTCGCCTGGGCTCATGCGCCGCTTCCTCTGATAGATAGGTATCTCGCTCGTCAGCTCAATCCGCATCTCTTGCGTTGTGCACCTCCCCAACTCCTGCAGGGTGTAGGCGAAGGTCCCTCGGTGCTGCCGCAGTACCTCCTGCATTGCTGCTGCCGCTGCCTTTCCTAACCCTTCTCCCAAGGGCCAGTCTTCCTCTGGAGTCGTCTCCCTTTTCTGATTCTTGTCTTCTTCTGGTTCTGCCCGATTGTCCCTTCCTTCCTCTGATTCTCCTCCCTCCATTGCCATGTAAGCATATCCTTCCACTATCCTCTCCTCGTACCTTTCCTCCATCTCCTCCAATAGCTTCTTGTGCCATGCAGCTGTCTCATATTCCAGGATTTTCTCGCTCGCCACTATGTCTCTTTCCACTTCCTTCACCTTCAGATGCATGCGAATGGTCTCAATCAGCCATGTCATCACATTGACATCCATCGATATGCCTATCGCCGCCCTTCGCTGCTGCTCCGTCACCTCTGGGTGTGCCGTGGCCTGCCACAGATGCCCCATGGCTGCCTCTCTCTCGCTAGCCGTGGGTTGCTCCCACCTGCCCTTGCACACGTCAAAGATCATCCCTGGGCCTGGGAGCTCTCCCTCCATCTTGAAGCCTCGTGCCTCCTCGTACGCTACTAGGGTTGGCAGTGCTTGTCTAGGCTTGCTCGGCTCGTTGCACTGATACTGCGAGGGATGATCCGGGCATGCGGTTTGGCTCCAGGATGTCGCTGACCAGCCTTGGCCCCGGCATCTGCATCTGCGCAGAGAGTGTCTCAGGGATATTGTCGATATGCCATTCTGCCAGTATCTCTTCGGCCGATGCGCCCTGGAGCCCAACTGCGCTGCATCTGCTGGCACCCCTCTTTCTAGCACCTCCGTTATCTCCGCGAAGGCTTGTTTGACCGGCACCCTACGGTCTTCCGGCAAGTGTACGTTCTCTAGGATATATAGCACGTCTCCCTGCTTGCTTTGTATCATCTCCAGCCCCCGGCTGAGATCCCTGAAGGACCCGCCTCTTGCATCCTCCATCCCTCTTCCTTCTCCCGCTCTTGAGTATCCCTGACACTCCCATCCCGCCACCACCAAATTCAGTTGCCCCCAGTCATCCAGCATCCACTCGGTGATGTCTCTGACATCGTTCACCTCGGCTTCGCCTTCTCTCGGTATCGCTGACTCCCATAATTGTCAAGAGAGTAACGAGCGTGAAAATTGACTAAGGAAAATGAAGGTACAAGTAGATATAAGCAAACCCTAAGGATTGTGAATATAACACCTAGACTAAACTATACAACACATATAAATTATATGTTGACAATAACTGCTCAGGGTACTCCTCCAGCAGCATCTGCGCGTGATGTCTTGCCATCTTCCATACCACATGATCTCGCTCCACATGAATCCACTTCTTGACCATACATCCCGCCCTTAACGCCGCAGCTAGTCCGGAGCCTATTCCTCCATACTGTTCCACTATGCATATGGCTCTCTCCAGCGTCCACACTCGGCTGACTCTCTCCTTGAGAGCGGGTGGCTCATATCCTGCTACTCGCCTCTCCACCCTCCTCTCATATTCTTCTCCGTATTTCTCCCATGACCACTCGTCCAACTCCTCGTTCAGATCCTTCTTGCGCGCCTGATTTGCCTCCCGCGGTTCCTGCCGTACGAACTTGACGGGCAGAGTGCCTACCGAGCTTTCTGAGTCCCAGTATTGTGCGCGGTATAGCACTTTCTCCTGTCAAGTGCAGATGGTAGCTCCCACTCGGTAGAGGAGTTCCATGCCTACTAGGACGTCGTAGTCCTCTGATTCCGAGAATCCGCACTGTAAGCGTTTGCAGCATTCCTTTTCTGTGCCGGGCAGGAGTACTACTTCTATTGGTCTCTTCGTCCGCGGCATCCACTTCAGCTCTCCCCCCTCTGCAGTCATTAGCAGTATCCCTCTGTCTACTAGCCTTCCTGGCAGGTCCAGCTTCAACTGCTTTGCCAGTCCCTTCCCGATCAGCACATTGTGCGCTCCGGTGTCTATGATTGCTTGCTTCACAGGCAGCCCCCCCACCGTCAGGCTCCTTTTCTCTGCAATCAGAACCGACGCTTGGCACACGAGGCGCTCGTTCGGAATGCCTCCTCATTTCCGGATTCGTTGTCCGCAATCTCTGGTTGCTCCTCCGAGGAGCTCCGCTGTTGCCATCACTCTCCTGCGATGAGTTCCCCCTCAGCCTCAGGTCTATCTCATCTCTCCCCCTTGGGTAGGGCATCAATGCGTACTCTCGCCGATACTCTTCTTCCTCCTCCTCTTCGCTTTCGATCTCTTCGTATGCGAACATTGCCCGGGTCTTTCCTTCGGCCGTCGGCTGCATTTTCTCTAGCTTCAGCTGTAGCTTCTTCACTTCGGCTTGTAACTCTTCGCGCGTTGCCCCCATCTGCTCCCTTGGTCTGCTGTAAACATTCCTCCTTGCGATGGCCTCGTCTGCCGCATTGCTCGCAGGTTGGCGCTTTGGGGCAGTCCCTCTTTAGATGCCCGCTTTCTCCGCACGTGTGACAAGCTCTGGTGTCGCCTCTTCCGCCTCCTGTGCCGGTCACCTCCGGCATGGCTGCTGCCGCCCAGCTTGTCTTGGTCCGGCCGCGACATTCACTGTCCTCTAGATCTAGCATGCGTTGCACATGCTCGGTTCTTTTGGCCAGCCCGTAGACCTCCTTCAGGGTGATGTCGGCGCCGATGCTGTATACCGTAGTCCTAACCACATTCCTCAGTTCTTCCTCCAGGCCCCTCACGAATTTTCGCACCAGCAGCCGCTCGTCTTTACTCTCCAGATCTTTGGCCAGCTCTCGAAGCCTGCAATAGTACGCCAAGAGAGACTCCTCATTCCTCCGTCGGAATTCCATGAACTCCTCCACCCGTGCCTTTGTCTGCCCGGCACAGGAATCTCGCTGTGGGGTTATCTATTCTCCGCACGCGAGCTCCTCCAGGATTTCATCTCGCACCATCCGGTAAAAGGTTCCTGCCTCTCCGGCTAGAGTCCCCACCATCTTTCGGAAGAACTGGCTCGGATCGTATCCGTCTCTTTCCTAGCAATACTGCACGGTTTCTAGCTGCATGAGATAGTTTCCACTGCACGGTTTCTAGCTGCATGAGATAGTTTCCAGGCTTGGTCCCACTCCTTGAATGCCGGTGTATCGCTCCGCCACCTCCACCTTCGGCAGATTCGCCGATTTCCAGCGCGTCTCCGTCGGATTAAGCTTCCCGCTTCCGCTCTCTGGCTGTCGTGCCACTCCGCTCGTCACCACTTCTCCCTGGCAGGGCGTGCCCGGTTTCTCGGGTTCTCTCTCTGCGCCGGGCATCCCTGGCATGGCTGTCGGCGGTACGCTTCTTTCTTGGTTCTACCACCGTGCTCTCGCCTCCGCTGCCCACTTCTGATTCTGCGGGGTCTCGGCATGGTCCGAAGTGATGTTCCGTTCGCGTCCCATGTCTTTGTCCGCTGCTCTTGCCCTCTGCTACGATGTTCGATACGTCTGCGGTGTCTGAGCTATCTGTCCTTCCGTATGAACTGCGTGTGCGCGCCAGCTCGGCGCTGCTCTTGTCACTTCGGTTTCGTCCCACATACGTGCTCGCAATTGGTGTCTGCTACTCATCGGCGACTTCTTGCGTGTTTGTTATAAAGTCTGATGCCAGTCGTTCCTAGGACTAGCTCAGCACAGATCTAGCTCGGGTGACTCTAGCAGTTTGGGCTCTGGCCACCGAGGTTGCTTGCGAGGGTTGGCTCCACTGTGTATTGTTACCCTCAACTACTGGGTTTGAATCAATCTTAGTGTGAAAACAAACACGCAAGCAACTCTGCTACTGCATGCCTCTATCCTAAGTACTGTGCCCTGGTTACCGTTGCTCACAACGATGGCATTTCGCTGATCGCTACTTGGTTTTACCCGCACATCCTGGCCCTATTGTAACCTTGCTTCTCTATAGTTTACTCCTTTTCCTATCAGTCATGAGTATATGTTGTGTTCACCTATTTCTAAAGTTATAACCATGACATAACGCGGTGCGTACCAGCTAGCTAGTGCAATGCTGGCAGCGAGGTTCGGGCTAGTCCCAAATTATAGGCCGATTCCAGCAAGTTCAGCAGTTCGTGGTTTGGGAACTGTGACGTGCGAAGGTGGCGAAACACCGTTGGCGGTAACGGGCGAAGAAAGGTCGGTCGTATATGCGCTAGTGAGGTGATGAGTAAGGAATTCAGAAAACATCCTTATAGACCCGTGCCAAATTCAATCCCTCCAATTTCAAGGCCCTTGACGTCACCTCTCGGTCAACAGCGAGCGCGATTCGGCAAAACTAAACAGTGTATCGCGAGACTACCAATCTGGACGCACTAACGCTTCAACATAATCCCGAGCTTTTAGGAGGAGCAGAAATCACGATGCTTAAATTATACCAGAAGCACATTCGAAATAGAAATTCACAGTGAGGGGGGCATGAGGCTGATGTGTCAAAGAATGAACGGCCCAGGCCGTTTTACAATTACGAGTCAATACAAAATGAACCATTTTTTCACCCTTCACACCACGGAAACCTCTCAGATGATTTGGGTTGGTTCTATACACACAACACCTTGAGAGCATATTACTGGAGCAAGGCAGATAGGAATTTAGTGTAAAATTGTATTTGTTATAGTTTGTGTTGTTTAGTCTAGGTGGTGTACATTTCTGTTAGTCCTAGGGTTATGTTTCTTATATCTTTGCTGTTTGCTCATTCCTTAGTTATTCATTCTTCCGTTCTCTCTTTGACGTGGTTTAGAGCTTGTTTTGTTCCCATGGGCCCACTGCCTCGCGCCCCGTCCGTCGCTCGTATCTCGTAAGCTCCCCGTAGCCCGTGGCGCCCCGTTCTCCGTACGCACCAGCGGCGCATCCCATTCATGCATTCGCAAGGCCCACGTGGGCCCTCGTTCATCCCATAGCGCGGCCCTCACTGTCCCTCCGTTCGTCCCTTAACGTGCCCCCCATGGGCCCTTTTTTCGTCCAGAAAGCGAACCTCGTGGGCCCTTCGTTCATCCCGTCACGCGGCCCCTAGGCCGCTTGTCACCCGTCACGCCCATCGCCCGTGATCCTAGCGCCCGCGCCCCGTCGCCCATAACTCCAGCGCGCGCGCCCGTCGACTGTAACCCTAGCGCCCGTGCCCGTCGCTTGTAACCCTAGCGCGCGCGCGCGTCGCCTGTAACCCTAGCGCCCGTGCCCGTCGCATGTAACCCGAGCGCCCACGCCCGTTGCTCGCGCCCGTCTCCTGGGACGAACGTCGTCAGTGGAAGGTGGCTCTATAAGGTGAAGCGGCCGCCTGGATCACCACTGGTGTTCAAGGCACGATATGTAGCGAGAGGCTTCAGTCAGCGAGAGGGGGTAGACTTCTTCCAGACCTATGGTCCCACCCCAAAGATGACCACTCTTCGGGTGTTGCTGCATATTGTAGCTCAGCGCGACTACAAGTTGCAATCCCTGGACGTTTCCACGGCGTTCCTTCAGGGGAGCCTGCACGAGCAGATGTGGTTGCTGTCAGAATGAACAAGGGTGATTGAACTAACAAGATTGGGAGTACAAGTAGGAAACCCTAGAATGTTGTACCCCCTAAGGCTAAACCCACTATAGCCTACAGAATATAAACATATACAATGTTTGACACACCCCCATAGGCTAAGTGGGAGACAACCAGATGGTCACAAGACCAGTCAGAGCAAAGCAAAGCAAAACAAGCTCAGGGTGGATCTCAAGGATACCACACAAATTCCGAGCACGAGCAAATGGTCACAAGACCAGTTCACATGCAGTTTGATAATATAACAAGAGGTACAGTGATCACAACCTAGCAAGTGTAAGCATGCAGGTATATATATAGAGATCACAGTACAAGCAGAGTCAAGAAGTGAGCAAGTGAGGGACAGTAGGCACAAGGCCTAGAACAGTACAGAAACGCTGATGATCACAAGGCTGAAGCGCCTTGGTGAACACATCAGCAGTGTTGGCCCGAGTGGCCACGTACGAAAGATGAAGCTGACCACGCTGCTGCAGCTCTCGAGCAAGGAAGTAGCGCAGAGCGATGTGCTTCGTTCTGTGCTCCAGTCTGTGCTCCTGACACAAGGCAAGGGCTGCCTTGTTGTCGACGTACAGCACTGGAGGAGAACGAGGCCGCTCGCCCAGGTCGGTCAGCAGGTAGGTGAGCCAGCGTAACTCCTGTGCAGCCATGGCTGTGGCGTAGATCTCAGCCTCACAACTGGAGCTGAGAACTGAAGACGAGCGAGTAGAATGCCAAGAAACTGAACCACAGCCAAGACTGAAGGTGTAACCCTGAGACGACCGCTGCGTAGCCTGGTCGTCAGCCCAAGAAGCGTCTGAGTGCCCAGTGAAGACAACGTCTCTCCGTCCTCCAAGCACAAGCCCCATGCCCGACGTACTGCACAAGTAGCGCAACACCCTCTTAGCGGCATCCATGTGCTCCTTCCGGTGACGGCCAGGAGCGACATAGCGTGCTAGGATGCTAAGAGGGTATGCAAGGTCAGGTCGAGTGCAGGTCATCAGGTACATGAGGCAGCCCACAAGCTCTGGATACGGGCCACTCGGCTCTACGGACTCATCCGAAGGCAGAGCTGAGAGCGAGTGACCGGTAGGCAGAGGAGTGGGCTGAGGCGAGGAGTACGTGAAGCGGAAGCGCTGAAGGACCTGCTGCACCATGTGTGACTAAGTCAAGGTGATGGTCCGCTGTGCTCTGTCCCGGGTGATCCGCAAGCCAAGATAGCTTGTCAGTTCACCCAGGTCTGTGCACGTGTGTCTCTTCTGCAGCTCCGACTTCACGTGGGTGAGTGCCTCAGTGTCAGCAGTAGCAAAGACCAAGTCGTCTACGTACACGAGAACGTAGAACGGCGGCAGAGTGGTGTCGGTGCGTAGAAACAGCGACGGGTCAGCAGTAGAAGGAGCAAACCCAAGAGCAGCAAGAGTAGTCCTCAGTGTGTCGTGCCACTCACGGGGTGCCTGGCGGAGACCGTAGACTGGCCGCCGGAGGCTCCACTGGGTACCAGGAGGGAACGACCCAGTGAAGCCAGGTGGGCGGCGCAGCCAGATCTCCTCGTGCAGGCTGCCCTGTAGGAACGCAGTGCTGAAGTCAAGAGAGTGGAGCTCGTAGTCACGCTGAGCAGCGACGTGCAGCAGAACCCGAAGAGTGGTCATCTTCGGGGTCGGGGAGAAGGTCTGGAAGAAGTCAACTCCCTCTCGCTGACTGAAGCCTCGTGCAACGTAACGCGCCTTGAAGACATGCGGAGAACCCGGTGGCCGCTTCACTCTGAAAATCCACATGCCACTGACGATGTTCGCCCCAGGTGGGGGAACCTCGTCGACGTAGGTGCCTGTGGACTTCCAGGAAGCCATCTCTGCGTCCATGGCTGTCTGCCACTGAGAGGAGTAGGGACCCTCCATTGCCTCTGCGTAAGAGCGTGGGGTCGGGATGTCTGGTGCATCCGGGTCTCCCTCAGGGGCGATCAGCATGGACACGAGATGAGGTAAAGCAGCAGCAAAGCACTCAAACTCCTCCTGTCTGTCCTCAAGGACGTCCGTGCCAAGAGCACACTCACCCCCGACGGACGGAGGACAGACAGACTCAGACTCAGCAACAAGGCTAGCGGCGTAGTCTAGACGACAGGCGGCAGCAAAGTCAACAAGCTCAGCGACTAGAGCAGACGCAGTAGAGGACTCAAAGTTAGGGTCAGTGACAACAGTAGCGAGGAAACGCGTGACAGTAGGACTGGCAGCACGAGCAAGGTCTGACGGCGGGTCAGCAACGTCAGGAAGAGAGGACGCAGGAGGAGACGGCAGAGGGACACGCTGTGGAGCAGTGGAAGGACGCAGGGTCATATAGTGAGTGCCAAGGACAGGAGGAGGACGCTGACGCGGAGCACGACGACCAGCGCGGACAGCGCGGACAGGCGACTCTGGACGCGACTCAGGCGACTCTGGACTAGACTCAGGCGACGGAGGACGAGACTCAGGCTCACGACGCTCCGTAAGACTACCCGTCGGCGCAGTGTTGATGCTGCGCTCTGACTGGGGAGGGGAGCTGTTCACCGACTTCGTGAACGGCAAGGGAATCATCCACGACCTGACCTTCCCCTACACCCCGCAGCAAAACGGCATGGCCGAGCGGGAGATGAGGACGGTAGTGGAGTCGGTGCGGACGATGCTGCTGCACATGGGCGTGCAGCACCACTGGTGGCACCTTGCACTACGGCAGGCCGTCTGGGTCCGCAACTGCCTGGAGAGGTCGACGTTGCCGCCGGGGACGACACCATACCAGCTGCTGACCGGGAAGAAGCCCGACTTGTCGCTGGCACGGGTGTGGGGCTGCATGGCACAGTTCTTGGTCCCCGAGCAGCAGCGAGGTGGAAAGCTGAAGCCGAAGGCCAGGTGGGGCCTTCACCTCGGTGTGTCAGAGGAGAGCAAGGGCTGGGAGCTCCTCGACATCGCCGACAACCGGGTGGTCACCACGTCGGACGTGGTGTTCTACGAGAACATGTCGCCGAAGGTGTGGAAGTCGGAGGACGGGCCGGCGTTAGGACGGATGTCGACCACCCCGCCGACGGACACCTCGACGGCGACGCTGCCTCTGCTCGCCGAGGTCGGATAGCTTGCTGATGAGGACCCCGAAGTCGTCCGTCCTCCTTCCCCTCCCCCTGCACCCCCTGCCCCTCCCCTCGTGGCCGACCTGCGTGGGCTGACTCCCATGTCGACCTCCAGCGATGAGGGGAGCAGTGGGGCGTCACCTGTGGCGCCGGCCAAGAGCATCGCCGGTGGCTGACGTGACGCCCAGCAAGTCGACATGAGAGTGAGGTCGACGCGGGCAGGAGAGGAGCAGGCCGAGGTAAAACCGACGGTGGTGAAGTCGGCGAAGGGGGCAGCGGCAAGGCACCAACCGACAAGGGAGCAGGCAGCAACCAAGTCGACCAAGGAGCAGTCGGCGACAGGGCAGTCGGCAGGGGAGCCGACCACAGGGGAGAAGTCGGCAGGGACGCCGGCTGTGGTGCAGCAGGGATGCTGAGGGCAGCATCGCCAGTGAAGAAGAAGCTGCGCAGGCGGACGCCGAGGAGTCCACCGACAGCAACTTGGTGGAGGTCAGACCACGGCGGACAGGCCAACTTCGGAGGCCGCCTGACTTCTTCGTACCAGCCGCCTTCACCACGGTGTTTGACGAGGTCGATGACGACCAACTGTACGACGACGCCGAGGAGGACGAAGACCTGCCGGAGCTCGACCCCGACATGCACGCCGACCCCGAACACCGTTGGGAAATCTCGACGATGACGGTGAAGGAGGCGTTGGCGAGCTGGAAGGGCAAGGCGGTGAAGGCCGCCATGGAGGAGGAGATCCGCAGCCTCATCGACATGGGGACGTGGGAGCTGGTCGAACGCCCACTTGGGGTGAACATGATGAAGAACCGGTGGGTGCTGGTGACGAAGTACCGCATCGACGACACCATCGAGCGCGAGAAGGCGAGGCTGGTCGTGAAGGGCTTCACACAGGTGTATGGCGCCGACTACGATGAGACGTACGCGCCGGTGAGCAGCTATGTCATGCTGAGGATCTTCCTCAGCATCGTCGCCGTGCTCAACCTCAACGTGATGCAGCTCGACATGAAGAACGCCTTCCTGCAGAGCAAGCTCGACTGAGTGCTCTACATGTACCAGCCGGACCACTTCAGCGACGGGACCGGCCGGGTGTGTAAGCTGCTAAAGAGTCTGTATGGGCTGAAGGAGTCGCCACTGCTGTGGTACAAGGCGCTCAATGACGTTCTGGTCGGCGCTGGGTGGAAGAAGAGCCAGGTCGACGAGGCTCTGTACTACAAGGTCGACAAGGTGGCCTGCTAGGTGCTGGTCTACGTCGACGACCTGCTCGCCTTTAGCAGCAGTGCCGAGATGCTGGAGGACCTGAAGGAGATCTCGCCGGTGCAGAAGTACCTCGGGCTGGAGATCGTGTGCGATAGGCCGGCAAGGAAGCTGTGGCTCCACCAGCAGGGCTACTGTCATGCTTTTTAATTGCAGGAGTAGAAGAAACAATATAAAAGCGAGAGAAGTAGAGTAACGCAAAGACCTGTAGCGAAACATGCGGGAAACAGCACTGCAGCAGGCGGAGGAATATGCAGAAGTGGCGAAGAAAGGGTACCGTTGCTAGCAACGGTAACCAAAGGGTAATACTTAGGCAAGCAAAGGGATAGGAGGAACTTGGTTGCTTGTTTGTTTCCACACAAAGCAAAGAATCGATCCTAGCAACCCCTAGTGTCATTGCAGGCAGAGGAGCCAAGCATAGCAAGCACGTCTGACTACCTGAAATTGGTGAACGAGGCAGTCAGCCGAGTTAAGTTTCCTAGCTGTAGGCCGTAGACGGGTAGGAACTTTCAACAAACAAGCAAGAAAGTTGAGCGATTTCGTATAGCATGAACAATTGGTTTAAACTAAGGTCCGGGCAGCGATACCTTCGAGAAGACATACAAGCGGCGCCCAGTTGGCGCGCAGCTGCGACTACTACCTAGCAGCGGCAGCTACGGTAACGTGTAACCAGCGCCCGACGTCAGCGACTTACCGAACCCCGCATCAAAGAGACCACGAAAGGGGAGAGGAAATCGAACCCTCTCGCAACATCACGCCAGATCCAAGAGAAACGCCACACGATCTGCGGTGGGAAGCGAGGGCCCGGTGGGAAGATCAACGGCATAAGGGTTCTCCAATGAAAATGCTGGGAATGGAGGCAGATCAGGCGCCGAGACATACGGACTGGCTGCGCCGCCCGTTGGAAAGCGAGTTCCGATCGCCGACTAACCGCAAAATGGTGGAACGTCGCACGGCGGGGCTACCGATGGCGGTATCCATGCACGAGTCACCAAACGGGAAGAAATGGGCCAGCGCGACCCTTCCGAAGCTAGAGGTAGCTGAGCGCTTCACGGGAATCCCCGGAGTCGGTCTGACGCTGAAGAACTACTAGATGCAATTGGAGACAGTGCAATACTGTTGGGAACGAGATGGACTGGACCCCGCCGAGTTCTTCCGCAGGATGGTGGTGACGCTGATGGGGGAAGAAGAGACATTTTACCGAATGACACGGAAAGAGGTGCTGGAGGAGCTGGAATGCGGAGAAATAGAAATTCCGACGGCACGCTTCGTCGAGTTGCTGAAGAAGGAGTTTCTGGGCCAGACCAAAGCGAGAGTAGAAGAATTCCGAGAGTTCCGCCGCAAGAGGGACGAGTCGTTGCTGGCATACTACTGCAGGCTCAAGGAACAAGCCGAGGATTTGGAGAGCCGCGACGAACGGCTGCTAGTCCGCAAGTTCGTGCGAGGCCTGGATGAAGAACTGAAGGGCGTGGTGCGGAATACGGTGTACGGAGTGGGCGCCGATATCACGCTGAAGGAAGTTTACAGCCTGGCGAAGAGGACTGAGCACGCGCAAAGGATGCTAGACTAGGAGGATGGGGAGGTTCGATCCAAAGCGAAGTCGTCGTGGGCGGCAGCGGCTATGGTAGAGCCGCCGCAAGGGGGACCTCCACGGGCAGATGCACGGCGTTGTCACGAATGTGGAGAGCAAGGACATCTCAAACGTGACTGCCCGAGGCTGCCGACGTGCGGGATTTGCGGGCGAAAAGGGCACAAGGAAGAAGTCTGCTACAGCCGCCGCCGGCCAGAGGAGACCAGCAGTAGAGAGGATCTGCAAGCGGAGATTAAGAAGCTACAGCTGAAGCTGGAGGCGAAGCCGAGGACTGAGCAGAAGGCTCGTGCGATGCTGGCGTATGAAGAGATTGAAGGAGAGGAAGAAGGCGAAGAGGAGTACCTGAGGGAGGGTGCTTTCATGGCGCTCCCAAGGGACAGAGAGGAAATCGACCTGCGGCCCAGGGGGAGTCATACCCAAGAGAGAGAGGCGAGCGGAGGAAGAAGGGGGCCGAGGGGTAATATCCACGAAGGGACGGGTAATGCGGAGATGCGCAGGCACCCCAATGAGAGACTAGTGTGCGAGGCATCAGTTCTGATAGCGGAGAAAGGAAGTATGACCATGGGGGGGTTGCCCGTGGGGCAAGCGATTATTGACACCGGTGCTCATCACGTACTGATCGGGAAGGGATTGGCTAGGCAGCTGAAGCTCGACTTGCCGGGCAGAGTGGTGCCAAGGGGAATCCTACTCATGACGGCGGAAAGAGGCGAACCGAAATGGATGCCTCGTACTCAGTGGCCCATAGAGATTGTGCTGCTCCCGGGGACGGAGAAGGAGTGCTGTATTCGAGTGAACTGTGGGGTGTCAGAGTCAGAAGATTATGATGTGTTAGTGGGCATGGAGCTGTTGTACCGGGTCGGGGCCACAATCTGCACCTGGCAGGAGAAGGTGCTGTACCGGGTGCAATACTGGGACCCTGAGAGTACAGTAGGCACTCTGCCCGTCAAGTTCATACGGCAGGAGCCGATGGAGGCCTACAGAGCACGGCAAGCGGACATGGGCTCAGAGCTGGATGATTGGAGCTGGGAGAAATACGCGGAAGAGTATGAGCAAATGATAGAGAGAAAAAGGAACGGCGGAGACCCGCAATCGCTGAAGGAGAGAGTAACAAGGGTGTGGGCACTGGACGGAGCCTTATGCGTAGTGGAGCTGTACGGCGGCATAGGAACTGGTCTGGCGGCAGTACTGAGGGCAGGGTGCCGGGTGAGGAAATGGGTGCACGTGGAGAAGGATCCCATAGTGCGACGGATGGCCAGGCATCACGCTCTGCAACTATTGGAAGAATACCCCGACCAGCTGGTAGCGTCAGCCATACCAGCGGAAGAAGAGGCAACCGTGGACGATGTGTGGGATGTTACGGAGGAGCAGCTGGAGAAGTGGGGGCAGATTGACGTGAACATAGCCGGGTGGGAGTGCCAAGGGTACTCCAAAGCGGGAGAAGGAATGGGAATGGAAGACATCCGAGGGGCCTCCTTCCGGGACCTGAAGAGAGTGTTAGAGATGGTGCAGAAAAGGCAGGGAGAAGTGCTGTATATTCTGGAGAATGTGGATCTCGCTGAGGACCGCAGGGAGCCAGTGAAGAGAGCCTTCGCCGAGATCGAGGCAGCAGTGGGAAGAGGACAGGCAGTTGACGCGGCACAGCTAGGATCCAGGGCCCACCGGCCTCGGAGATATTGGCAGAACGGGATCTCCGAAGCGAGTCTCAGGCATGCTCTGGCGCAAATGCAGCGGCCAGAACCGAGGCTGGTCAGCGACATCCTGGGGCCCAACCGGTTACCCGCGCCGGTCAACATGCCAGACCATCCGTCGCAATATCAGTGCAACATGCCAGGGAAGCCGAGGCAGGCATTACCCACATTGGTGTCTTATGCCGATGCGAGGGGGTTCGCGATGGAGGGAGATCAACCCGGGCCGGGAATGATATACGATGTCAGGAAGAAGAGATGGGAGCAACCTACGGCGGAGGAAAGGGAGTTGGCTGTGGGTCACAGATGGGGAGCCACAGCACATCCGCGCGTGGCGGAGCATCAGAGACGGGCAGCGCTAGGCAGAGCCATGGATCTGAATGTCATGACATGGCTGGTAGAGACCATTCGCATGCACTTGAAGCGGAAGGAGCTCCAAAGGGACCTAGAGATCAGTGAGCTGCATCAGGAACAGGAGGAAGCAGAAAGGAGAAGGAGGCAACTGAGAGCAATCGAGGAGCAGCAAGAGACGAGGATCCTGGAAGGATGGGCCTACATGGCGGTGGAAGCGGCGGGAGTGAGCCTAGAGTTGGTAGCTCAGCAACTGGACAAGGTGGAGAAAAACCAGGAAGGAACACCAGCAAAGGAAAGAGGGCCGGAGGATGACTGGCCCATAGGCGCAGGAATGGGGGCAGAAGCGGCCAAAGCGCTGCAAGAGGTGCTGAAACAGCATCGGAAGACTTTCGCCTACGCGCTGCACGAGCTGGGCCAGTGCAAATCCCACCAGATGCAAGTGAAGCTGAACACGGAGGTGCCAGTATACCAGAGGAAGAGGAGGATGAGTCCAGAGGACCTATACATATGTAGAGAAAAGTGCACCGAGCTGCTGGAGGCAGGTCTCATCCAGTGCTCGGAAAGTGACTATGCGGCTGCAACCGTGGTGGCGGCACGGAAGGATCTAACAGGAGAAGTGTCGGCACGGAGGATGTGTGGGGATTACAGAGGTCTTAATAAGGTGACCATAGCAGATCGGCAGAAGAAATATTTGACCGCTTGCAAGGAGCAGTAGTGTTTAGCACGCTGGATCTCCGGCAGGGTTTAGGGAGGAATGTCACAGCCGCGGACAGGAAGAAGACTGCCTTCCACGGTCCAGACGGCCTCTACGAATGGAGAGTCATGCCTTTTGGCATGAAGAATGCGCCTGCCCTATTCCAACGAGTGATGGACTCTGTGCTGAGGAATGTCACAGCCGCGGCCTGCCACATCGACGATGTGGTGGTGTTCAGTGCATCTGCCGAGCAACACGTGAAGGATGTGAGCGACACCCTGGCAGCCATAAGAGAAGCTGGGCTTACCTGTCACCCCAAGAAGTGCAGCTTTGGGAACAGCACAGTGAAGTACCTGGGGTTCGAAGTGCAAGGGGGGAAGGTGAGCATCCAGCAAGCTAAGGTGGAAGTGCTGGACCGAGTGCCAGCCCCCAAGGACCGCAGCACTCTGCGAGCAGTGTTGGGGTTCCTCAACTATTACAGAAAGTTCGTGCCTAATCTCAGCAGAACTGCCTCGGTCCGGAACAAGCTGCTGAGGGAAGAGCAGGCGTGGCAATGGGGAGAGGCAGAGCAGGGAGCCATGGAGGCGTTGCTCAAAGCTGTGAAGACAGGAACGGTCCTCACGCTGCCCAGCAAGGAGGATCCCTTCGTGTTATACACCGATTGGATTAGTGCGGGAATGGGAGGCATCATGTGCCAGGAAAGAGAGGGACAAGCGATGGTGGTGGCATTCGCAAGCAGGAGCTGCAATCCAGCAGAGGCGAACTACAGCTCCTACGAAGGGGAGGGGCTGGCAGCAGTATGGGCCATTACACACTTCCGCGTGTACCTGCAAGGGAGGCCCTTCGTGCTGGTCACTGACCATCAGCCCCTAACTTGGCTGATGACCAATCAGGCACTGACGGGCAGGAACGCCAGGTGGGCGATGAGATTGCAGGAATACGAGTTTACCATAAGGCACAGGCCGGGCAAGACGCTACAGCATGTGGACGGGCTCTCCAGGAACCCTCCACCCACGAGCCCCACGGCATGCTTAGTGGTGCTCTCCAGGGAGATAGACAGCGAAGGAGCGAAGAAGAAAGCGCAGAAGGGAGTGGAAGACGTCTGGGAGGACGCTGAGACACTGCGCTGGATACAAGGGAAAACGTCCGAGGAGGAGCCAGTGAGCGAAAGAGCCAGAGCTAGGGGGCTGCATTACAGGTGGTACCAGGAGCAGCTGCAGAAGAACACCAAAGAAGGGTGGAAGCTGGTGCCACGAAAGGAGGGGCGGGAGGAGATAATAGCGAAGGTGCACCGGCAGCTGGGGCACTACGGCAGCTTAAGAACGAGTAAGTTAATTGAAACAGGCTGGTGGTGGGCAGGAATGAGGGGAGAAATCAAGGAGTGGGTGAGCACCTGCGAGCTGTGCAGCAGGAACAAGGCCGAGCTGGAAAAGGGGAGAGAAGAGCTGCAGTCATTACCGATCAGAGGCATAGGGTTCCGCTGATCACTGGACTTGGCAAGAGAAATGCCCCTCAGCCGCTGAGGAAAGAGATATATTCTTATCATGATTGAACACGGCAGCAAGTGGGTCGAGGTTAAGGCACTACCTAGCAAGTGTTCGGCGAGAATAGCAGAGGCATTCGAAGACCAGGTGCTGACCAGATTCGGGGCGTGTGGAGAGGTGCTGACTGATCAGGGTTTGGAGTTCATGGAAGAGTTCGAGAAGCTGCTGAAGGAGAGCGGAATCACTCACCGCAGGACTTCCTGCTATCACCCTCAGAGTGATGGGTTGACAGAGAGGTTCGTCCATACAGTCAAGAAAGGGTTGAGGGCCTATGGAGAGCAGTTCAAGCGAGACTGCGATGCAAGGCTGCCCTGGGTAGTGGCTGGCTACAGATTCAGCAAGCAGGCAACGCTTAGGGACTTCTCCCCGTACTATCTGCTGCTGGGTAGAGAACCCATACTACCAGTGGATGCACCCAGGCTACTGACGGATGTAGTGACAACCAGCTCAGAAGAAGATTGGGTGGGGCTGGCTGAAGCACGAGCGAGGTACTTGAGAGAAATGTTGCCGGCAGCACTAGAGAACCTGCAAGTGGCCCAGCTCAGAGACGTACAGAGATACAGAAAGCGGAAGGAGGGCAGGACAGAGAGAAAGGCGCAGCAACTAGAGGTGGGAGAAGAAGTGTACGTGAAGCAGGCTCGGCAAGACATGATGGACGTGGGGCTGAGCACAGAAAGGTGGAGAGTGAAGGAAGTCAAGGAATCTGGAGTAGTGGTGCTAGTGAGTGAGAAAGGGCAAGAGAAACGGGACCATCGGACGAACGTGGCACGAGCCCGACCCAGGAGAGAAATGCAGGAGGTCCGGGGTGATGGAGCAATCCAGGAGGGAAGCCAGCCTTTCAAGAAGGAATTCCATCGGCAGCAGGAGGCAGAGCAAGAGCCGAGGAGGGGGCAAGTGGGAAAGGATGTACCAAAGACCCAAGGCATGGGGAAGGAACTGAGAGGTCTGTTGAGATGAGGAAGGTACAAGGGAAGGGAAGGGCAGCACTGGAGGAGCCTGCAAGCCAGCAACAGGAGTGAAGCCTAGAGGATGAGAGAGATTCTGACAGCTGTCATGCTTTTAATTGTAGGAGTAGAAGAAACAATATAAAAGCGAGACAAGTAGAGTAACGCAAAGACCTATAGTGAAACAGGCGGGAAACAGTACTGCAGCAGGCGGAGGAATGTGAAGAAGTGGCGAAGAAAGGGTACTGTTGCTAGCAACGGTAACCAAAGGGTAATACTTAGGCAAGCAACAGGATAGGAGGAACTTGCTTGCTTGTTTGTTTCCACACTAAGCAAAGAATCGATCCTAGCAACCCCTAGTGTCATTGCAGGCAGAGGAGCCAAGCACAGCAAGCACATCTGACTACCTGAGATTGGTGAACGAGGAAGTCAGCCGAGTTAAGTTTCCTAGCTGTAGGCCGTAGCCGGCTAGGAACTTTCAAGTGGGAAAGGCTGTACCAAAGACCCAAGGCATGGGGAAGGAACTGAGAGGTCTGTTGAGATGATGAAGGTACAAGGGAAGGGAAGGGCAGCACTGGAGGAGCCAGCAAGCCAGCAACAGGAGTGAAGCCTAGAGGATGAGAGAGATTCCGACACTACGCAGACAAACTGCGTAGGCGGTTCCTCGACGAGGAGCAAACCGGGCGCACCCCGAAGACGCCGGTCTTGGTCGACGCCTACGCCAAGCTCACCTTTGAAGACGAGGAGGCGCAGGAGCGCCAGGAGGAGGAGTACCTGCAGAAAGTTGGCTCACTGCAGTTTGCGGCGATGACCACCAGGCTGGACATCGCCTTCACCTACAGCAAGCTGGGGAGCGGCCTCACGGTGAGGAGCGACTAGCACTGGCGCGAGGTCGACCGCTGCCTTGCCTACCTCGCCAACACCCGTGACACCGCCCTTGAGTTCGGTGGTGGACCTGAGACGCTCGAGCTGGTCGGCTACGTGGACGCCGACGACGCCAGCAACAAGCAGAACCGGCGCGAGGTCAACCGCTGCCTCGCCTACCTCGCCAACACCCGTGACACCGCCCTTGAGTTTGGTGGTGGACCTGAGACGCTCAAGCTGGTCGGCTACGTCGACGCCGACGACGCTGGCAACAAGCAGAACCGGACGAGCACCAGCGGTTATGTGTTCGTCTACGGAGGGGCCGCAGTCTCTTGGTCGAGCCAGCGCATCAAGTGCGCGACACTGTCGTCGACCGAGTCGGAGTACGTGGCGGCAACTGAAGCTGGCAAGGAGGGACGTCGACTTCGTTTCCTTCTTGCTGAATTCCGGCAGCTGGACGCCGGGACGCCGACTGTCCTTCGGGTGGACAACAAGTCGGCCATAACCGTCGCCGAGGGCATGGGGTTGACGGGCAACCTCAAGCACATGAAACGGCGACAAGCCTGGCTGCAGCACATGGTGAAGCGCGGGAAGTTCACGCTGAAGTGCATCCCGACCGCTGAGCAGCCGGCCGACTTCCTGACGAAGGCGCTGCACTATCCGGCATTCAACTGGTGCTCCGTTGCAATCGGCCAGGTGCGCCTGGTCGACGTGGGCGACGTGCAACAGTAGGTGCCATGCCCTCTTGCATGGCTGGTGCGGTGACCGGTGTGCTGTGTGTTGGGTGCACGCCGACGAGCTATTCTCCGAGCAGTGCTGCCGTGTGGGATGGGGGGGCCCAAGCGTGAACGCGGCAGGGGAGTGTCAACGGGAGTTGTGGTAGGCTCCGTCCTCGCTTGGGCGGAGCCGACTTCGTAGTCGTGCGTGAGGGAGGTGCAGCCGACTTGCAGCAGTGGGCGCCGACTTGGGAGGGCTCCGACTTCAAGAGGTCGACTTGGGAGGTCGACCTGACAGGGCGTCGACACGGTGACGCCGACCTGGTGAAGCCGACTAGGTGTGGTCGGCTGACAGCAGGGCTGGTCGACCTGGAATTGGTCGACCAGGGGTGTGGTCGACTTGGTCTGGTCGACCAGGTGGTGATCGTCGACCTGGGCGGTCGACGGGCATGAAGAGGAGAGGCGCCGACTTGGGTTGCACCGACCTGGGGAGTGGCCGACTTGGTGAAGTCGGCTGGTGGTCGTCGACTTGGGCAGTTGACGAGCACATACAACTTCTGGTCGACTTTCCCCGAAGAAGTCAACGCCGACCTGGTGGTTTCCAGTTCGACCAAGTTACCCGGGCGGCGAAGTTCTGCGGAGGCACGCGACAGTCGCCCAGGTGTTAGTGGCGAGGCCGATCTCGGTGTGGTATCCCGAGGTTGACGTGGCTGATCAGATGCAGTCGTCAGCGTCAGGTTGATTTGGTGTGTGCGCTGTGCAGGTGACAAGGCACGGTGCGCCAATCATATGCGAGCACCTGCGAAGCAGGTGCGCTGCTGTTCTGCGGATGCAACGTTGGCACGCCGTCGACCTGCGACGTTGGCCCGCCGTCGACTTGCAGTGTTGGCAAGCCGCGACTTTGCACTGCTGGAGCGCAGTCGACCAAGTCGTACTGGAACGCGGTCGACTGTGCTGCATTGGCAGTCGACCTGCTTGCATGCTAGCTCTGATGTAGTCTTGTCTTGCCAACTTGATTGTACCATTGTTGTGAACTTTTGCTAGTGGATCTCCTGCCAAATTCCAGCAAGTAGTGCAAGCACGAGTAAACGACTAAGTGAACGAACGCAGAGATCCCTCCTGCCCCGTGCCTAGCCCGTAGTCTAGCTCCCGTTGATAGAGTTATCTCCACAGGACGGCCGTCACCTAGACTATGGGGGTGTGTCAAACTATGCTTTACATTGTTTGTATGTTCTAGTCCAGGTGGTGTACACTTGTGATAGATTGGGTTAGGGTTCACCTATATCTTCCTTTTATGTTTCACCAGTTGTTACTTTGACATCTGCTACTAACTCCCAGCATTTTACTTTTGCTTAGTCTTCCTCTACTGCTCGACTCCCTCCTTTCTCTTAGCTTCCGTACATTCTCTTTTGTGGTGCCGCGACCGATTGCACGCAAGGCAGCGCCCTTTGAACGGTGCGGCAACGACATTCGTGGCGAAGGCGCGTATCGTGGCGTGCTCGTTCGTCCCATGAGCCCGGTGTCCCCCAGTTGCTGTTGTAGGACCCCGTTCTTGGTCGAGGGAGGAAGTCAAGTTTCTCGGCCATGGCGAGGATTTTGTTGAAGTCGATGACGCTCTGGAGCAAGATTTATTGCGCGAATTCGCTTTTTAGACCACCGACGTAGCGATCAACGCGCGTAGCTTCATGCATGTATCCCACATGCTCCGCATAACGCCAGAAATCCAATGTGTAGTCTTGAACATAACCGAGCTCGCGCCAAGTGCGTAGATTCTGTCGTCCATAAATTGACGCCGCCATTGGCTCGGATCTCCCATGCAGTCCTGCGCACTACGTGTCCCACGTGCGATAGTGCGCGACCTCCATGGAAAACAACCGTGCCCAGGGTCTGGATGGTCCCTCCCCTTGCGGTAGCAGCTCGTAGTCGCTCGGCTTCATCCCGATGACGCGCCACCAATCCATGGTGGGTCCTCGCAGTAATGACACGGTGTATCGAAATTATTGCCGCGTCCGACGAGACGTAGTTGGTGTCGAAGAAGATGTTCATGGTGAAGATCCACCCCTGAACCGTCAAACCACCTCGTTGACTCGGGTTGAAGAATGAGGGAAGCTGCGACTTGAGTGGCATCGGTGAAGGGAGTCCCGACGCGTCATCCTACGTCACAATGTGGACGCGTCGTTGATTATCTGCCACGTTTGTCGCCCCGGGGTGTGCCGTCCCGTGGTCGTTGCGAACCTCGTTGCGCACGACGCCATCACTAGCAGCGCTCGAGTCTTGTTACAAGCTCTCGTGTCGGGATGTTGATGGTGTTACCTTTGCAGGTGTTGCTTGTGTTTGTTTTTGTGTCTACGCTTAGGCCTGGTTGATGTCGCGTTGGAGTGACTCGCACTCTGCCGTTAGCGTCGCAATTTCTTCGACGCTTTTGCACAGTTGAGGTGTCAGCTCGTCCAGGCACTCTTGCATGAGGGGCGTTAGTTTCTTGGCGTGAAAAAAACAGAAGTGGAGTTTCGCTGACTGCGGAAAAAATGCACGGTCCGAAGGAAAGTTGCTCCGATAGCCAAGTGTTACGATTGCAATGTAGCGCATATACGAGGACTGCACTGAGTTTGCAAATGCATACAAGTATGAGCGAAGACATGAGCGAATAGTTGTAGCGAAACAATGAAATGGTAACGCGGTGCGTACCAGCTAGCTAGTGCGATCCTGGCAGCGAGGTTCGGGCTAGTCCCAAAACATAGGCCTATTCGGGCCAGTCCAGCAGTGCGTGGTTTGGGAACTGTGGCGTGCGAAGGTGGCGAAACACCGTTAGCGGTAACGGGCGACGAAAGGTCGGTCTTGTATGCGCTAGTGAGGTGATGAGTAACAAAAAAAAATATTATACATCAGACCCGCGCCGAATTCAATCCCTCCAATTTCAAGGCCCTTGACGTCACCTCTCGGTCAACAGTGAGCGCGCTTCGGCAAAGCTGAACAGTGCATAGTGAGACTACCCAGCTAGACGTACTCACGTGTCAACATAATCCCGAGCTTTAAGGAGAGCAAAAACCACGATGCTCAAATTACAGCAGAAGTATATTCAAATTAGAAATCCACAGTGAGGGGGGCAAGAGGCTGACGTGTCAAAAAATAAATGGCCCAGGCTATTTTAGAATTACGAGTCAATACGAAATGAACCATTTTTTCACCCTTCACACCACGGAAACTTCACGGAAACCAATTGGGGTTGGTTTTATAAACACAACACATCAAGAGCATATTACTGGAGCAAGGCAGATAGTCGTTTACTGTAAAACTGTATTTGTTATAGATTGTGTTGTTTAGTCTAGGTGGTGTACATGTCTGTTAGTCCTGGGGATATGTTTCTTATATCTTTGCTGTTTGCTCATTCCTTAGTTATTCATTCTTCCGTTCTCTCTTTGATATGGTTTAGAGCTAGTTTTGTTCCCATGGGCCCACTGCCTCGCGCCCCGTCCGTCGCTGGGAGCTCGTAAGCCCCTTGTAGCCCGACGCCCCGATGTGTCCCGTAGCCCGTCGCGCCCCGTTCTTCCGTACGCACCCGCGGCGCCTCCCATTCATGCCTTTGCAAGGCCGCCGTGGGCCTTCGTTCATCCCGTAGTGCGGCCCTCGCGGGCCCTCCATTCGTCCCTTAACGTGTCCCCCCGTGGGCCCTTTGTTCGTGCAGAAAGCGGCCCTTGCTGACCGTTCGTTCGTCCCGTAGCACGGTCCCCAACGGGCCCTTTATCTGTCTCGTAGCGCGGCCCCTAGCGCTGCCCTTCGTCCGTCCCGTAGCGCAGCCCCTAGCGCGGCCCTTTGTCCGTCCCATAGCACGCCCCCATGTGGACCCTTCGTCCGTCTTGTAGCGTGGCCCTCGCGGGCCCTCTCGTCGCGACCTAGGTCACTCGTCACCCGTCACGCCCATCGCCCGTAACCCTAGCGCCCGCGCCCGTCGCCTGTAACCCTAGCGCCCGCGCCCGTCGCCTGTAACTCTAGCGCCCGCGTCCGTCGCCCGTCGCCCGTGACCCTAGCGCCCGTGCCCGTCGCCTGTACCCCAAGCGGCCACGCCCGTCGCCTGTAACCCTAGCACCCGCCACGCATCTGCCCGTCGCGCCCGTCGCCCGCCCCTCGCCCTAGAGCATACCCGCACGCTGTTGCAACCGCTCGCGCCATCGCTAGCAGCAGAAGCAGCGCGCGCTGCGCCCCAGCACGAGCAGCAGCGGCTGCAGCGTGCCGCTCCATGCCAGCGCGAGCAGCAGCAGCACGCCGCCACTGCATCTGCAGAGCGCCAGCAGCAACAGCACGCCGCCAGCAGAGCTGCAGCTAGCGCCAGCAGCAGCCAGTCCCAGGAGCAGTAGCCAACGCCAGCAGCAGCAGCCAGTGCAAGAAGCAGCAGCTAGCACCAGCGGCAGCAGCTAGCGCCATCAACACCAATGAGAGCGCCAGCAGCAGCCGCCCTTGCCTTTGCTATGTTCTGCCCGACCGTGCCCCACCGCACTGAACAGCTGTCCACCGCACTAGACTGCACCTGACCGCACTAGACCGGTCCTAGGCACGCCTTACCGCACTAGACCGCATCCAACCGCACCCAACCGTATTTGACCGCATCTGGTTGCACCCTACTGCACCGGACCACACTTGAACGCTCATAGCCGCTCCCGACCGCTCTTGACCGCAATCGACCGCACCACCTGACCGCACCCTATGGCAATCGACCGCTCCTAGCTGCACCAGACCGTTTCCTTCCCCACACTGCTGCTCATACTAGCATTAGCCGGCCATGTAGATGTGGCGAGTTCAGCAGCTGTGACCGCATCAGCAGCACCTGCGAGTTCAGCAGCAGCGCCGGCATCTACCTTAGCAGTGGGGCCCGGTCAGACCCTGACAGTACGTACCCCTGTCGGGCCCTGTCGGGCCCTGTCGGACTCAGTCACTACTCTGACCCTGTCTAGTCTCCAGCTGCTCCTTGTGCTTCTGAGGCTCACTACTCCGGCTTGTCTAGCCTTGGTGCTTACGCGGGTGCCTGTGTAGGAGCTGCAGCTGCTGCTAGCCTAGTTCCTTCCTTTATCGATGGCCTAGGTACGACCTCAGATTTTGCGCCGCTGTCCTTCGCGCTTGACTCTGGAGCGTCTCAGGTGAAGCGCCCGCCTGGAGCACCACCGGTCTTCAAGGCGCGCTACGTGGCGGAAGGCTTCAGGCAGTGCGAGGGAGCAGACTTCTTTCATGCTGTCTTCCCCGCCCCGAAGATGGCCACTCTTCAGGTGCTACTGCACATCGCAACACAACACGACCATGAGCTGCACTCACTGGACTTCTCCACTTTGTTCCTTCACGGGAGCCTGCATGAGCAGATATGGCTGCGACGTCCGCCTGGCTTCACTGGCTCTTTCCTCCTTGGGACCCAGTGGCAGCTGCGTCAACCGGTCTACGGCCTGGGCCAGGCTCCCCTCGGGTGGCACGACACTCTCAGTAAGACACTAGCATCACTTGGTTTCTTCTCGTCGTCTGCTGACCCGTCACTCTTTGTCCGCCGCACTTCGACCTTGTTCTTTATCCTGTTCTACGTCGACGACTTGGATTTCGCCACTCCCGACAGGAGTGCACTGGTCTCGGTGAAGGCCGAACTCTTGCTGTGGATCATAAGCTCACGGCTCCATCTTCGGACGAGTCATTTGACCTTAGTGGTCCATACCCAGAGTTGGTGGGTTGTCTGATGTACCTGATGAATTGCACTCGCCCAGACCTTGCTTTCCCCCTCAACATCCTGGCTCGTTTTGTTGCGCCTAGGAGACACCGATCTGCTCACTGGTTGGCTGCTAGGAGGGTAGCGAAGTACATGGGGAGTACATCAGGCATAGGACTTGTGCTTGGAGGACGCCAGCAAGTTACACTCACCGAACACTCGGACTTGTCGTACGTTGACGACGCTCAGACACTGTGGTCTATACAGGGGTACTACTTCAGCCTCGTGACAGGTGCTGTTTTGTGCACGTCGACTCAGGCGTCGTCCGTCTCTCGTTCCAGCAGTGAGGAAGATGTGTACGCTGTGGCCATGGCCGCCCAGGAGCTCCGCTGGTTGCCCACGCCTACTAGACAATCAGAACGACTTAGGCTACTATAGCTCATTTTTTTTTTTAATTAGCAATGCCTACTCAACCACGAAATACAGCGGTAACTATCGGTAAAAAATGAGCGATCGTGACCGGATCCAGATGCCCTTGCTCCTGTAGCCAGTGTGCCAGTTGCTCCAGTTGCCCGAGTGCCAGCAGCTTCAGCCGCTGCCTCCTATCTCCTCTCCTCTCATAGTCCCTCTTCCTCCTCACTTGCCCTCTGTTTCTGCCACTAGCGTTTGCTTATGCACTTGTCCTGCGATTGCTTGTTGTGTTGACTATACCCCACTTTGCCTATGGGGGTGTGTCAGAATGTTATGCTGTGTAGGCTGTAGTGGGGTACTCAACAGTGAGTACAACCCGGTTAGGGTTTCCTATTTGTATCCTACCTGCCTGCAAGTGGAACCTCCCTCTTCTGTTTTCATTCATTCCTCTTCGTACTTTTGACATATCCCGATCTCGTTCAACATCTTACAAGGAAAAGCATTAGAGATACCAAGGCGTATGCGCTTATCCAAATAATTTGCGTGTAGGTTCGGATGGTTGTGTAGAGCCTTGGTGCACATGGGCATATCGTCTACATATGGAAAGGGGAAGCAAACAAAAAGTCGATCGCAGTAGCTCGTGAGAATTTACCGCTTACTCTTCAAGGGTACGAGCCGCGTGACGTGTACAACCTAAATGAGACCGGGTTATTACAAGGGCAACAACCTTGGCGTACGTACGCCACCTAGCCCGTGTCCGTTGGAAAACTGGACAAAGAGCACTTCACCCTAGTGCTAAGTGTCAACGCCGACGATTCGAATTTTAGGAGACCCATCGTCATTGGAAAATCATTCCGCGCTCGTTCATTCAAAAGCGGCTTTCATGTGCAAGACTATGCGTGGATGACGAAGAAGGTGGACCCCTTGATATGTTTATTAGTGTTGCATCTTTCCAACATTGTACGTTGTTGCTAGCGTGATGGATTACTGTGGTATAATTCTCCCTCCGCATCCCCTCCCATAGATCGTCACACAATGGGTGGATACGTTCTTCGTCGAAATGAACACAGATCGGAAGGTATTTTTATCGTGGACAACGCCTCCTCCCACAACATCGTTAATTTAGATGGTATGGTCGATGCTGGGGGGAAACGGTGGTGGGGCGGTGGTATGCCCCTAACCCACCGAGGACACTTCGGTGCCTTCGATCCCTTTGACTAGGGATCGGTGGGGAGGCACCGTTTGACTTCGGGAGACTCCCGGTTTAGGTGCCACGTGGCGGCACCACATTCCAACCTTCATGTGCAAGGCGCGTTCGGTGTGTTCGGTGAAATTCGGCCACCGAATTTCACCCCAACCGAAATGTTACACGCGGCGCATTCGCGACGCGAGTGTAGCGATGCGATGTTACACATGCGGTTCGATGTTATGCATTTGCTATAAATCGACTTGCCTTGTATGCATGCTTCATACTGAAATCCTGAATCTTCTTGTACATGGTGCATTCGAACCCAAATTCCAGAGAGGTCTATCCTTGGTTCTAAGAGCACTTGTGATCACGTTGTAAGCCATATCTTAGCCGATACTTGGGCGAATAATGTGTTTGACGGCTCGTTGGAAAGCCGAGAGTGTGCTCTACCATCTAGTACAATTTAGAGTTCCTGCCAACCAGAGGAGAGTCCTTTACAGCAGTGGTATCAGAGCTGGTCGGAGGAGTCTACGCACGCGACAAGAAGCTAGCATGCCGACTTCAAGAGAGGCCTCCCGCACTTCCTTGGATGGTGTCGTCACGAATCCCGGCGAACCCTGGAGTACCGCGTCGGTGTTCGACACGACGGCGGTTCCGATTTTCACGGGACAAAACTACTCCGCGTGGAAGTTTAAGTTCCAAGTGCTCATGATGGAGCGGGGACTTTGGGAATTCTTCGACGGAACGGAGAAAAAGCCGCTCAACAAGGACGAGATCGCAGCATGGAAGAAGAAGGACCAAAAGGCGTTCGCTACGTTGATCTCGCGCATCAGCACCAACCTCGTGAGCTCGGTGTGCATGTGCATCAAGCTCGAAGCGTCGGCGCATGAAGCTTGGAAGCGGCTCGAGACAATTCATGTAAACAAGACTCTCCACGGCAAGATCCTAGCCCGGAATGCGTTCTTAAGTGTGACGTGGCGCGAGGGCGAATCAATGCACGAGTATGCGACTCGTGTGGAGGAACTCGGGGAAACGTTCGTGGACCTTGGTGGAACGGTCACGGAGGAGGACTGGATTTTGACCTTGCTTTGCGGCCTTCCGGAAGAGTGGTCGACGTTGATTACGACACTCGATAGCGTGCAAGACACTTGGACGAAGGAAATGGTGGTCGGTCGGCATGAGGAATCGCGTCGCCGACAATTCGCTAATGAGAGCGTGGGGACCGCCATGTTCTCCGGAGGAAAGTCGAAGCGGAGCAAGTGTGCGACGAAGAAGTCGTCCGGTGGAAGCGATCGCGGCAAAGGAAACGCATCGAACGGCGCAAGCAAGTGCCACTATTTTGGCAAAGCGGGACACTTTTGGTGTGAGTGTCGGAAGTGCCCGAGCGATTGGACTCCATCGAAGGCGCGGAACCACGAGGGCAATGCGCATACGGCATCCGGCGAGGCGGATGATTCAAGGGAGTCAATCGTGTTATTGGCGGGTGACGGGACCAACACTCCAAGCGACGCATGGTTCCTCGACACCAGCGCAACACAACACATGACGCACTCGGCATCGTTCCTCACCAACATTGGTGCACCGGAAGACGTCACGCGCGTCGTCTTCGGAAACGACAAGCCACTACCGGTGGTCGGAGTTGGGAGTACGCGTCTCATCGTCGATGGCGGACCGGTGGACATCACGAACGTGCTTCACGTCCCGGGGTTGAAGGTGAATCTACTCTCCGTCACTCAACTCGCGAAGAAGGGTGTGAAGGATACCATTGACGATGCGAAGATGAACCTCTATTGGAAGGGGGAGCAATTCGCACAAGGCGTTCTCAACGGAGAACTCTACCAACTCAAGACGCACCCGAGAGCGGCTTCATCCAACGTGGCGCAAGGCTCCAAAGCGACTCTCAAGGCGTGGCATAATCAGCTTGCGCACGCGAACTACGAGTCGGTCAAGGAGTTGGCAAAAAAAAGACTTGCGAAGGGTTTCGACGTGATCACCGGCGACGACGAGAAGGGCGTGGGTGCGGCATGTGTCGAAGGAAAAATGGCTCGCAAGCCATTCGGTAGCCGTACCTCACTTCTCGCTAAGGACCCACTCGCGCTTGTTCACATGGACGTGTGTGGACCGATGCGGTGCACATCAAAGGGAGGAGCGCGGTTCCTCTTGGTGATGCTCGACGGCGCGACGCGGATGTGTTGGACCCGGCTCTTGAAGGCTAAGGGAGATGCGACCAAGGCGATTCAAGAGTGGGCGCTCGAAGTTTGCGACGACGACAAGAAGCGGATCAAGGCTATTCGCACCGACGGTGGCGGCAAATTCGTGAACGCGGAGCTTGAGAAATGGATGAAGAGCACGACGTCACAACACCCTACACACCCCAACAAAATGGAGCGGCGGAGGGGCTTAATCGCACGTTGGTGGAAGCCGTTCGTTCACTACTTCAACACTCCAAGCTTGGAAACGAGTGGTGGGGAGAGGCGAGTGCGCTAGCGGCGTGGATTCGAAAATGAAGGTGCTCCCGGGAACGACTCCGTTCGAAGCATGGACCGGAACGAAGCCGAACCTATCCCGCCTACGCACCTTTGGGTGCCTTTGCTACTACCATGTACCGGACACCCTTTCGCCACAAGTTGCAACCGAAGGCTCGTGCGGCAATCTACTTGGGAATTGCGGAGAACGAGCGTGCGTGGCGAGTGTGGGACTTGGGTGAAAAGCGCGTCGTCACGTCTCGGGACGTGGTCTTCGATGAAGACAAGTTCCCGTCGAAGGAGAAACCCACTCAACAACTCACCTTCATCCTTCCGCCACGCGAGGAGGTTGAAGAGAGTGAAGTTCCACCACAAGTGGAAAGGGAAGCCGAAAATGGAGGGGGAGAGAACAACGAGGAGAGCGTTGATGATGTCGTGGAGGTGCCACCAACCGCGGCGGCAACTTCCTCCACACCTTCCTCCCCACCATTGGTCTTAACCCGTGAGCATCGTGTCCTTCGTCCCCACCCCAAGTATGCCGACTATGCTACGGTAGCCGTTGGGGAGTTGGAGAAGGAGGGTGCGGCGATTTGCTTCGCGACCAAGGGTGATGATAACACGCGGATTCTCTCATGGAACCACCCCCTAAAGATCCATCCCGTGCATGCCACGGGCATGTTGGATTGAACACCTAGTGGGTTGGGTGCAAGGGGGAGTGTTGGAGGGAAACGGTGGTGGGGCGGTGGTATGCCCCCAACCCACCGAGGGCACTTCGGTGCCTTCGATCCCTTTGACTAGGGATCGGTGGGGAGGCACCGTTTGACTCCGGGAGACTCCTGGTTTAGGTGCCACGTGGCGGCACCACATTCCAACCTTCAAGTGCAAGGCGCGTTCGGTGTGTTCGGTGAAATTCGGCCACCGAATTTCACTCCAACCAAAATGTTACACGCGGCGCATTCGCGACGCGAGTGTAGCGATGCGATGTTACATGTGCGGTTCGATGTAACACATTTGCTATAAATCGACTTGCCTTGTATGCATGCTTCATACTGAAATCCTGACTCTTCTTGTACATGGTGCATTCGAACCCAAATTCCAGAGAGGTATATTCTTGGTTCTAAGAGCACTAGTGATCACGTTGTGAGCCATATCTTAGCCGATACTTGGGCGATTAACGTGTTTGACGGCTCGTGTGGAAAGCCGAGAGTGTGCTCTATCATATAGTACAAGTTAAGGTTCCTTTTAACCAGAGGAGAGTCCTTCACAACAGATCGGAAGGTATTTTGCTCTGATACCAGCTGTATTTTGCATGAGATGGAGATGGAATAGATGGAGCACGTGCGTGAGATGGAGTACGTCGATGTTTGAAACGTCCGCGTCCTTTACATGCTGCCAAACTGCACCTCCCATGTCCAACCCCTCTACGAAGGTGTGATTTCAACCCTCACATTGAGGTACTGGAAAATGTTGGTCGCATGGTTGCTCAAAAGGTTTGACAAGCCAGATACCGCAGAGCATGATGTCACGCATGAGATCGAGGAGGTGGCCGAACATGGGGATGTCGGTCATGACATTCCAACAAACAAAAACGACCTTCGTCCAGATTTGAGAACTGAGATCACGCGGATTAGCACGGTCTGGCAAAGCTTTGAGTTTGAGATGGGGCGCCGTTGTTGGCGACGAGCCGGGATTCTTCCATTTTCTTGGCTAGACAAATGTGGCCTTGTATGTATTTTCGAGGGGCCTCATAGTAGACCCTCGTAGTGATGATGTCACGTCTTTGGCCGCTATTATTTCAAGACTGTAGATCAAGGGGAGGCCAATAACAGCCCACCAACGTGCGACGATAACCTTCCTACGGAAAGATCTTGGGAGAATGAGCCGCGTCGGGAGTGCATTGGCCAATGGTTTCCATTGCCCTCATGAGTGTGGGGTTCTTTCGACCTCAACGATGCATCGCCAATCGAGAAATCTAGCGCACCACCAAACGTGACATGGCATTGAGGGCGTTGGAGGAGATGATGACAGAGTCGCGCATAGCACGGATTTTGGGCCCATTGTTGGAGAGCGATATATTGCGCCTGTCGTGGGGAGCAATTTCGGAGGATCTTATCTAGTGGGTTCGTGCAGCACGTGATTTGTTTTTTTTTTTTTTTTCTTCACGGATGCATTGCTACCCGTGCTTTTACCTGTTGCATTGCTACCTGTGCTTTTACCTGTTACAATTACATTTATGGTAGATGGTACTTTTAGCTTAGCTCTAGTCGGTTACAGTTTATCCTTGTGATTTGTTTGGATTTGCGATTTAAATAGAATGAACCCGCGCCGCCGTTTCTCACAGCTGTATCTAAGCCTAGTCGCGACAGGCGATGTCATCCACGTCAGCATGAGCAGATATCTTGCGCTGGTGAAATACAGTTTTGCCTTGCGAGTGTTGAAATTGGGGGGAACTTTGTTTGTTCCCCCCAATTTCACCCCCCCGGCAAAACGAGAAGGGGGCGCCTTGGTGCCCCCTTTTTGAAGTTGGCGGGGGTCAGGTGTAACTCCAATGCAACACAATCGCCATGACAGGTCTCAGCAGGAGTCAAATACTGTACTCCAGTTTTTGAAGTTTGTGGGGATTTGCTGCCGCGTCAGCACGAAGTGTCCAACGGAGATGTGACAGGGAAACCGCTGACGAAGGTGATGTTCCCACCAATCAGCTAGCTTGCATGCCGAAACCAGTCCTGCCTTGACTGAGCTGGCCGTAGCCAGCCGGGCACAGGCAAAAACAGCCCGCGCGAGCTTCGTGCTTCTGTCGCGGAACTTTCTACCTAGTAGTGAGATTCCAGGGTCTTATCGGCAGTGGCATCTGCAAAAAGAGGCCGACCCTGGCCTGACCACCCAAAATTTGTGACCCAGTAGTGACTACATGGTCACCTGAACCTCACCCTAAGGTGACTTCCAGGCTAACTGTAGCCATACTCGACCCTCACGTTAATTTCGGGTGAGAAATTTTGCCCGCAAAATGGCCTTTGAACCAAACTTGACCCCAACCTTACCCCGTGCCACGTTTCTCAAGTCCGCGAGCCGCCATTGCAAAACACATTGACGAATCGTAT
The DNA here is from genome assembly GCA_947471745.1 of Closterium sp. Naga37s-1. NCBI lineage: Eukaryota > Viridiplantae > Streptophyta > Zygnematophyceae > Desmidiales > Closteriaceae > Closterium > Closterium sp. Naga37s-1. Next base: position 2,918,742 of record CANJKZ010000093.1, on the reverse strand, counting down.
GGCCTCGCGAGTCGAGTCGCGTCGCAGGACAACATTGACCAATCGCAAAAAACACGGCCAATTTCCCTGGACTTACTATTGGCCAACTATCCGCGATTCCAAAAATGCTGCTCCTGATGAGAGATAATGTAACAAGACCTGTATCAATATATAAATTTATAATACATATAAATCTATAATACTGGTACCACCATAAAGTTTTAGAAAGAGATCACAAACACAAACTCACAATTACCACCAAACCCCCTGCACCATAAAACCATCTACTCATCCAACCAAAACATGTAATGCTTCTCTTTGGGTGTAAGGTTTGGGTGCCAAGGCTCTCGCACGACCACATGTTCACGCTCGCTTTGTCTACGAATCACTTCCCTGCCTTCTAAATCATATAACATCACTACCGTCAGTTCCTGCTGCGAACAAGGATGCACCCGATGGGTCACAGTTGACGCCTGCGGACGGCGCGGGGGTGGACTTGGGTGTGATATCTCAGCTTCTCCTTTGCGTGCTCAATGGCGCAGCTGGTCCTTCCGTCAGTGAGCAAAAGTTCGTATTGTGTAACCAACGACATCTTTATTTGGTTGTATGTGGTGCCATATCTAACACTATATTGCTTGCATTCTACTTATCGATTTTCCCCAATCCTGCGCTCGCCGTGCACGAGAGAAATGGTAACGAAGCGCATGGTTCCCTATAGGCGTAGGAAAAAGCATCGAACGACCTGAATGTTGTTGCATATTCGGGTGGCCCATGCTCAAATACACCTACCAGAGCAATTTCAGCTTGGTTCTTGCGCAAAGAAAAGTTCGGCGCCTGCAATGACGGCTGTGTCTGCCGACAAATGGTAACGAAGCGCATGGATCCCTATAGGCGTAGTGTAAAGCATCGAACGACCTGAATGTTGTTGCGTTTTCGGGTGGCCCATGCTCAAATACACCTACCAGAGCAATTTCAGCTTGGTTCGTGCGCACAGAAAAGTTCGGCGCCTGCGATGACGGCTGTGTCTGCGGACAAATGGTAACGAAGCGCATAGATCCCTATAGGCGTAGGGAAAAGCATCGAACGACCGAATGTTGTTGCATACTCGGGTGGCCCATGCTCAAATACACCTACCAGAGCAATTTCAGCTTGGTTCGTGCGCACAGAAAAGTTTGGCGCCTGCGATGACGGCTGTGTCGGCCGACAAATGGTAACGAAGCGCATGGATCCCTATAGGCGTAGGGAAAAGCATCGAACGACCTGAATGTTGTTGCATATTCGGGTGGCCCATGCTCAAATACACCTACCAGAGCAATTTCAGCTTGGTTCGTGCGCACAGAAACGTTCGGCGCCTGCGATGACAGCTGTGTCGGCCGACAAATGGTAACGAAGCGCTTGGATCCCTATAGGCGTAGGGAAAAGCATCGAACGACCTGAACGTTGTTGCATATTTGGGTGGCCCATGCTCAAATTCACCTACCAGAGCAATTTCAGCTTGGTTGGTGCGCACAGAAAAGTTCAGCGCCTGCGATGATGACTGTTTCGGCCGAGAAATGGTAACGAAGCGCATGGATCCCTATAGGCGTAGGAAAAAGCATCGAACGACCTGAATGTTGTTGCATATTTGGGTGGCCTATGCTCAAATAAACCTACCAAAGCAATTTCAGCTTCATTCGTGCGCACAGAAAAGTTCGCCGCCTACGATGACGGCTGTGTCTGCCGACAAATGGTAACGAAGCGCACGGATCCCTATAGGCGTAGGGAAAAGCATCGAACGACCTGAATGTTGTTGCATATTCGGGTGGCCCATGCTCAAATACACCTACCAGAGCAATTTCAGCTTGGTTCTTGCGCAAAGAAAAGTTCGGCGCCTGCGATGACGGTTGTGTCTGCCGACAAATGGTAACGAAGCGCATGGATCCCTATAGGCGTAGGAAAAAGCATTGAACGACCTGAATGTTGTTGTGTATTCGGGTGGCCCATTCTCAAATACACCTACCAGAGCAATTTCAGCTTCGTTCGTGCGCACAGAAAAGTTCGGCGCCTGCGATGATGGCAGTGTCGGCCGACAAATGGTAACGAAGCGCATGGATCCCTATGGGCATAGGAAAAAACATCAAACGACCTGAATGTTGTTGCATATTCAGGTGGCCCATGCTCAAATACACCCACCAGAGACATTTTAGCTTGGTTCGTGCGCACAGAAAAGTTCGGCGCCTGCGATGACGACGTCGCCCTGCTGGCCGCCGCCCTGCCTTGCCCTGCCTGCGTGCTTCCCTGCTGCTAGCGCGCCCGACTGCTCTGACCGCTATGGCCACTCTTAGCGTCCTCACCTTCGATCCGGAGGGCCGCCCAATAGAATTCGATGCGTGGCTCGACGACTTACAACTGTACTTACTGAGCGACTCTAGGGACGGTGTTTCACTGTTTGACCTCACGTCTGGAGTCTCTCTCGCCCCTGCCGCCACAGCTGACAGTGCGACTCGCTCACGGTGGCTTACCCGTGACGCTGCTGCTTGCCTACCCGTTCGCAACCACCTGCCGTTAGCCGAACGCGCTCACTTTGGCCAGCACAAGACTGCTAGAGCCCTGTACGACGCTGTAGTCGCTCGTTACTCCTCCCCGGCCACTGCTGCTCTAGGCCGCCTTCTGCTGCCCTACCTGTTCCCCGAGCTGTCCGCCTTTGCCACAGTCGCCGACCTCGTCACTCACCTTCGCACTAATGACACTCGCTATCGCACTGCGCTTCCCGCCGAGTTCCTCGCCATGAACCCTCCTCCCATATACATCACTCTCTACTTCATAGTCACCCGCCTCCCTGACTCTCTTAGCGCAGTCAGGGACCTCCTTCTCGCCCTTGACCCCACATACCTCACTATCGACTTGCTCGAGAAGCACCTCCTAGCAGCCGAGACTAGCATAGTCGCTGTAGGCGCTTCTCGTGGCACTCCTCGCACTCCCTTCTTTGAGGGGTGTTCGCCCCCCCCCCTTGTCCCCTCAGTCGCATCTGCTGCAGCTGTTTACTACCTTAGTGCTGAGGAGGTAGGAGCTGCGTCTGCCCCTAGTGGGAGGCGCCACAGCGGCAGGGGCAAGGGAGGCAGGGGCGGTGGGGGTGGCAGCGGTGGAGGCGGTGGTGGGGGCGGTGGAGGCGGTGGAGGTGGCGGTGGTGGCGGAGGGAGTGGTGGTGGGGGTGGAGGCGTAGGTGGCGGCGGTGGTGGCGGCAGTGGGAGTGGTGGCGGCGGCGGTGGTGGCGGCGGTGGGAGTGGAGGCGGCGGCAGTGGTGGCGGCCGGGGTGGTACCAGTCAGAGGGGAGGCTTTGGGGGCAGCAGCAGCAGCAGCAGCGTCAGCGTGAGACCCCTTCGCCCCAGGAGCTTCGTGAGTGGTTTGCTCAGCGTGGGGCGTCTGGGGGTAGTGGTTGCTGCCCGTATGTCATTCGCACAGGTGACTGCTCTGGTCAGACATGCGGGAAGTTTCACACACAGCACCGCTGCTTCTCCCGTCTTGACGACGCCTTTCGCGCAGAGTTTCCCGACGCGACTGAGCTCCCCCGCTGGGCAGAGCTGCTTAGGCAGGGTGTGGATATCTTTGCTCTTGAATATGATGCTATCCTTGCTGCCATGTACGCATTGACTGTTAGTGCTGAGGGTGACTGTTACCTGTGTATGCCGCCTGACCCAGTTATAGAGGCTGCTGCTCTAGGTGCTAGTGAGTCTGCTCTCTCTGGTTCTGCGCTTGCTGAGGCCTTGCACACCTTCACGCTTGACTCAGGTGCTTCCCGCTATTTCTTTCGCGACAGTACCACAGTCACACCGCTCTCTGCACCTGTTGCTGTCTCTCTGGCTGACCCCTCTGGGGGCCCAGTCCTTGCACGTTCCTCCACTGTTCTCCCGTGTCCGGCGGTTCCGTCTGGCTCACTGTCAGGCCTTCACCTCCCCTCGTTCTCTACGAACTTGGTGAGCAACGCCGTCCTTCAGGATGAACGGGTTGACACTTTCACCCCTGGAGGACAGTGTGTGGCGATCTGTACGTGCTCCCAGACTGGCCGGCACCTGGCCACGTTCACCCGTCGGCCTGGGTCGAGTCTGTACACACTGACTACTGAGCCTCCTCAGGTAGCAGCGTCTGCGTCTGCGTCAGGCCAGCTAGCGGCCCCCTGCTCGTGTCGCGCCCTGTCGCACCAGACGCTCCTTTGGCACCACCGCCTTGGTCACCCCTCCGTGCAGCGCCTCCGTGGCATGCACTCCCGTGTCCTTGTCTCTGGTCTCCCCAGGTCTCTGCCTCCCCTCCCACCCTCGCCTGCTCCTCCCTGCCTTCCCTGCGTCAAGGGGCGGCAGCACACCGCTCCTCACTCCTCCTCGTTTCCCCCGACAACTGCTCCCCTGCAGACTCTCCACATGGACGTGTGGGGCCCAGCCCGAGTCCGTGGGCAGGGCCGCGAGCGCTAATGTATGCTGGTTGTTGACGACTACTCGCGTTACACCACGGTCTTCCCCTTGCGCAGCAAGGGGGAAGTCCCTGATGTTTTGATCCCTTGGATCCGCGCTGTCCGTCTCCAGCTGCGCGAGCAGTTTCACACGGACCTTCCGGTCCTGCGTCTGCACTCTGACAGTGGTGGTGAGTTTTCCTCCGACCTCTTGCGGGACTTTTGTCGTGGGGAGGGCATTCGCCAGTTGTTCACGCTTCCGGCCTCTCCGCAGCAGAATGGGGTTGCTGAGTGCCGCATTGGCTTAGTCATGGAGGTCGCTCGTACCTCCATGATCCATGCGGCTGCCCCCCATTTTCTGTGGCCGTTTGCGGTCCGGTACGCTGCGCATCAGCTCAACCTCTGGCCCCGTGTCTCCTTGCCGGAGACCTCGCCGACACTGCGTTGGACGGGAGAGGTTGGCGATGCGTCGGTGTTCCGGGTCTGGGGCTCTCGTGCCTTTGTCCGCGATACGTCCGCGGACAAGCTCTCCTCCCGCGCCATTCCCTGCGTCTTCCTTGGCTTTCCCCCTGACGCGCCTGGCTGGCAGTTTTACCACCCCACCTCGCGCCGGGTCCTGCCCTCTCAGGACGTCACGTATGACGAGTCGGTTCCCTTTTACCGTCTCTTCCCCTACCGCACTTCTCCTCTCCCCCCCCCCCCCCCGGCCGCTCTTCCTCGCACCAGGTCCTCCTCCGGTAGACCCCCTCCCCCCTCAGGGTCCTTCTCCCTCAGGTGTGTCTCAGGTAGACCCTGTCGAGGTCGCTGTAGACTCTGGTGCTGCTGGAGGTGGTGCTACTAGGGGTGCTGCGTCTGGGGGTGCTGAGCCTGAGTGTGCTGAGACTGGGGGTGCTGAGACTGGGGGTGCTGAGCCTGAGTGTGTGGAGACTGGGGGTGCTGAGACTGGGGGTGCTGAGACTGGGGGTGCTGAGCTGGAGGCGCTGGAGCTGGAGCTGCTGGAGGTGCTGGAGCCGCTGGTCCCGGAGGTGCTCGTACTGGAGGTACTGGAGCTGCTGGAGCTGGAGGTGCTGCTGGAGTTGGAGTTGGAGGAGCTGGAGCTGGAGCTGCTGGAGGTACTGGGGCTGCTGGAGATGGAGGCGCTGGAGCTGGAGCTGGTGGTGCTGCTGGCGATGGAGCTGGAGACCCTGGAGCTGGAGGTGCTGGCCCTGGGGGTGCTGGTGCTGTCGGTGCTGGTTCTGGAGGCACTGTGCGGCCGCGACCGTACTTCGTTCCACTGCTTCAGCAAGTTCTTGGTCTCCCGCCTTCCACTGGCCTTACTCCTCCCTTACTGTGTCCACCGCCTGACCAGTCGCAGTCGCACTTACAGCCCGCCTCCCCACTACCTGCTCTTTCTCCCTACACTGAGCAGCCAGGAGGTCCTACAGAGTGTCGTGAGCCTGCGTCTCGTCCTGCGTCGCCTGTTCGCGCTGTTCGCACTGGTCGTCGTGTTCCGCGTCAGCGTCCTCCTCCTGTCCCTGGCACACTTCAGATGGCACTTCGTCCTTCCTCTGGTCCACATCGTGTCCCTCTGCCGTCTCCTCCTGCGTCCTCTCTTCCTGACGTTCCTGATCCGCTGTCAGACCTTGCTCGTGCTGTCAGTCTTACTGTCACACGTCTTCTAGCCACTGTTGTCACTGACCCTTCGTTTGAGTCCACTGTTGCGTCTGCCCTAGTTGCTGAGCTTGTTGACTTTGCTGCCTTCTGTCGCCTCGACTACGCCGCTAGTCTTGTTGCCGAGTCTGAGTCTGTCTGTCCTCCGTCCGTCGGGGGTGAGTGTGCTCTTGGCACGGACGTCCTTGAGGACAGGCAGGAGGACTTTGAGTGTTTTGCAGCTACTATACCTCATCTCGTGTCCATGCTGATTGCACCCGAGGGAGACCCGGATGCACCAGACATCCCGACCCCGAGCTCTTACGTAGAGGCGATTACGGGTCCCTACTCCTCTCAGTGGCAGACAGCCATGGACGCAGAGATGGCATTATGGAAGTCCACAGGCACTTACGTCGACGAGGTTCCCCCACCTGGGGCGAACATCGTCAGTGGCATGTGGATTTTCAGGGTGAAGCGGCCGCTGGGTTCTCCGCCTGTCTTCAAGGCGCGTTACGTTGCACGAGGCTTCAGTCAGCGACAGAGAGTCGACTTCTTCCAGACTTTCTCCCCTACCCCGAATATGACCACTCTTTGAGTGCTGCCGCACGTCGCCGCTCAGCGTGACTACGAGCTTCACTCTCTTGACTTCAGCACAGCTTTCTTACAGGGCAGCCTGCACGAGGAGATCTGGCTGCGCCGCCAACCTGGCTTCACTGGGTCGTTTCCTGCAGGTACCCAGTGGAGCCTCCGGCGGCCAGTCTACGGTCTCCGCCAGGCGCCTCGCGAGTGGCACGACACATCGAGGACGACGCTTGCGGCTCTTGGGCTTGCTCCTTCGACTGCTGACCCGTCGCTGTTTCTACGCACCGACACTTCGCTGCCGCCGTTCTACATCCTCGTGTACGTCGACGACTTGGTCTTTGCCACTGCTGACACTGCTGGACTGGCCCACGTGAAGTTGGAGCAGCAGAAGAGACACACGTGCACAGACCTGGGTGAGCTGCGCAGCTATCTTGGCTTGCAGATCACCCGGGACAGAGCACGGCGCACCATCACCTTGACTCAGTCACACATGGTGCAGCAGGTCCTTCAGCGCTTCGACTTCCAGTACTCCTCGCCACAGTCCACTCCTCTGCCTACCGGTCACTTGCTCTCAGCTCCACCTTCGGACGAGTCCGTAGAGCCGAGTGGCCCGTATCCAGAGCTTGTGAGTACCTGATGACCTGCACTCGACCTGACCTTGCTTACCCTCTTAGCATCCTGGCACGCTACGTTGCGCCCGGGAGACACCTACCAGAGCACTGGAAGGCCGCTAAGAGGGTGATGCGCTACTTGTGCAGTACGTCGGGCATGGGGCTCGTGCTTGGAGGACGGGGTCCAGTTGTCCTCACTAGGTTGACGACTTGGCTACGCAGCGGTCGTCACAGGGTTACACTTTCAGCCTTGGCTCCGGCTCTGTTTCTTGGCGGTCTACCCGCTCGTCTTCTGTTCTCAGCTCCAGTTGTGAGGCTGAGATCTACGCAGGGGCCATGGCTGCACAGGAGTTACGCTGGCTCACCTACCTGCTGACAGACTTGGGAGAGGAGCACAGGACGAAGCACATCGCTCTGCGCTACTTCCTTGCTCGTGAGTTGCAGCAGCGTGGTCAGCTTCGTCTTGTTTACGTGGCCTCTCGGGCCAACACTGCTGATATCTTCACCAAGGCACTTCGTTGTGATCATCAGCGTTTCTGTACTGTTCTAGGCCTTGTGCCTACTTGGCCTCACTTGCTCACTTATTGACTTTGCTTGTACTGTGATCTATATACTTATACATGCATGCTTACACTTGCTAGGTTTTGATCACTGTACTGCTTGTTCCGCATTATATAACTCTGCATGTGAACTGGCCTTGTGGCCATTTGCTTGTGCTCAGAGTGTGTGGTGACTTCGTGATCCACCCTGAGCTTGCTCTGCTTTTCTTGACTGGTCTTGTGACCTCTTGTTCTCCCCCACTTTGCCTATGGGGGTGTGTCAAACTTATATGCTGCATGTTGTGGGGTACAACCCAATTAGGGTACAACCCAATTAGGGTTTGCTACTTGTACTCCTGCATGCTGCTAGTTCAAATCATTCTCGTTCATTCTGCTGACACTACAACCGTGCTCGACGGATCCGCGCCGATTTGCGGATGGCGGGTGTCGACTACTCGACGGCGTCGTACATCAGACACGTCGTCAAGGGTCTCCCGAGCGGCTAGAACCTCATGCGCCGTATGTTGGTGATGCCCGGCCTGCGGGAGTCACTCGACGAGGACACTCTCACCAGCCACATCATCAAGGATGAGGCGATGCAGGAGGCAGAGAGGCCCACGGAGCTCCTTCAACAGGCGAACTACGTCGCCCCAACGAAGCAGAGTCGTCAGCAGGGGCATCACGGGAAGCTGGGTGGAGGTAGTAGCGGAGGTGGGCGGTCGACGAAGGACGTCGACGAGAAGAAATGGGCTCGGGGCAGCTGTCGAAACGGTAGTGGTCGACGACGTAAGTGCTGGATCAGCGGCGATCCCAATCACCTCTCCTTCGAGTGTCCTGACCACGGTGATTCTGACAACGACGACCGCAAGGGAGGCCGCGGGAGGTCAGCCAACGGTCGTCGAAGACGGGAGGAGAAGTCGGGCAAGGAGAAGCAGACGTCGAAGAAGGCGTCGTCGACGTCGACACCTCCAGCGGCAAGGAAGAGGCGACGGGGAGGCGTCGTGCTCGATGGTCGGCGTTGTGGAGCCGACTCTTTTGCTTGCGCCGGAAGCCAGGGAGGACTTCAAGGCGGTCGCGGCTGCCATGCAAGCGAATCCGATGGTGGTGCTGCTCAACAGGGTTGCTCGCACCACCTGATGGGGACGAAGGAGGTCTTCGTCGACATGGCGCCGAACGGCGATGTAAAGCATGTGCGCGACTTCAACGGGGCTCTGCAGACCGTCGAGGGCCACGGCACTGTCGCTTTGCAAGGGGAGGCCGGGAAGCTGGTCCTCATCCCGACGTGCTCTACGTTTCGGGCGTGCAGGCGAACCTGCTGTCAGCCAGCCAGCTGCAGGAGAGCGGTGTGAAGCTGCAGGACGACGGTGATGAGATGCTGCTCGTGTCGAGTGCATGGGAGGTACTCAGTCGCGCACGCTACACTGGCCGGGTCCTCTGCACCGACATTCGCCACTGCTCGACAAGGTCGTCGTCGACCGAGGTGGTGTCTCTGCGGACGATCGCTTCAGCGACGAAGTCTACACCCGACCGGTGGCACGCGAGGCTCGCGCACGTCGGCGTCGAAACGATCAAGAGCTCGGCGAGGCACGAAGTCGCCACCGGCCTCGACATCCAGCCGTCGACCGAGGCTGATTTGCCATGTGTTTCGTGCGTCGGCTGAAAGCTGGCGCGGCACACCTTCCCCGACAAAGGCTCGGACGCCGAGGATGTTGTGGCTGTCGTGCACATTGACTTGTGCAGGCCATACCAGGTGGCTGTTAAGGACGGCAGCTTGTACTTCCTCCTGCTGAAGGACCACCACACTCGGATGTGTGGGTGAAGCTGGTCGCTAAGAAGAGCGACGTTTTGCGGGTGTTCGAGAAGTGGCTGCTCGTGTTGGAGCGACACATGAAGGAGACGGTGTTGATGCTCCGTTCTGACCGTGGAGGGGAGTTCCTCAGGAAGGAAATCACTTACTTCGTTGATGGCAAGGGCATCATCCACGACCTGACTTGCCCGTGCACTCCGCAGCAGAACGGCATGGCTGAGCGGGCACACGGTGTTCGAGTCCATGCGGACGATGCTGCTGCACATGGGCGTGCAGCACCACTGGTGTCACCTCGCCCTGCTTGGAGCGGTCGACGACTTCGCCAGGGACGACACCGTACCAGCTGCTGACTGGCAAGAAAGCCCGATCTCACACTAGCGCGGGTGTGGGGCTGCATGGTGAAGTTTATGGTCTGCGAGCAGTAGCGCGGTGGGAAGCTGGCGCCAAAGGCTCGCTGGGATCCACCTGGGGGTTTCGCCAGAGAGCAAGGGCTGGGAGGTGTTTGACTTGACCGACAACAAGGTGGTCACGTCGGTCGAGGTCATTTTCTACGAGACGCTGTCGCTGGAGGTGTGGAAGGTGAAGTGTGGGCCTACGTCGGGGCGGACGGAGGCACACCCGCCGACGGACACCTCGACGGCGACGTTCCCACTGCTTGCCGAGGTCGACGAGCCTGCTGATTAGGACGTCGAGGAAGTCCCACCCTCTCCTCCTCCCCCTGTACCCGCTGCTCCACCCTGCGTCGTCGACCTGCTTGTGTCGACACCGCTGTCGACCACCGGCGATGAGGGAAGCTTTGAGGCGTCACCTGTGGCGTTGGCCAGTGGCATCTCCGGCGGTCGACGTGCGGCCAAGCTTGTCGACAAGGATGTGCAGCCGTCGACGACAGGGGAGCAACAGACAGGGGAGCTAGTGCAGAAGGAAGCATCAGAAGTGCCGCCAACAGGGGAGCAGCTGACGGGGAAGTCAACAGAGGAGCTGTCGACAAAAGAGAAGTCGGCGAGCGGGCCGACAAGAGGGGAGCAGCCGGGCGAAGGGCCAACAAAGCAGCTCGTCGACGATAAATGGGAGCTGTCGGCAGGGGAGGAGTCTACCGACAGCAAAGTGGTGGAGGTTCCGGTCGAGAAGCCGGAACTGCAACGCTCAGGTCGAAGTCGGAAGCCGCCGGAGCGGCTGAGCTTTCACGCCTGTCCGCCACCAGCCTCCTTCACCGCGCCGCTCGACGATGCTGAGGCCAACATCGACATGCCCGAGCTCGACCCCGATGTGCACGTCGACCCCGATCATCGCTGGGACATCGCCACGTTGACGGTGGAGGAGGCGTTGGCGAGCCGGAAAGGCAAGACGGTGAAGGACGCCATGGACGAGGAAATCCGCAGCCTCATTAGCAACAGCACGTGTGAGCTGGTCGAACGCCCGCGCGGTGTGAACATCATGAAGAACTGGTGGGAGCTCATGAGGAAGTACCACATCGACGACACGGTCACCCGCGAGAAGGCGATATTGGTCGTGAAGGGCTTCACGGAGGTCTACTGCACCGACTACGACAAGACGTACACGCCAGTTGGGAGCCACATCACGCTGAGGATCTTCCTCAGCATCGTTGCCGTCCTCGACTTGCACCTGATGCAGCTCGACATGAAGAACGCCTTCATGTAGAGCAAGCTTGACAGGGTGCTGTACATGTACCAGCCGGACTAATATGACGATGGGACCGGCCGGGTGTGCAAGCTGCTGAAGAGTCTGTACGGGCTGAAGCAGATGCCGCTGCTGTGGTACAAGGCGCTCGACTAGAAGAAAAGCCAGGTTGACGAGGCGTTGTACTTCAAGGCCAGTGACGACGGAATGACCTACTGGGTGCTGGTCTACGTCGACGACCTGCTCGCCGCCAGTAGCAGCCTCGCGATGCTGAAGGAGTTGAAGGAGCTGCTGGAGGCCGCCTTTGAGCTGCGCAAGATCAGCCCAGTCGTGAACTACCTCGGGCTGGAGATCGTGCGCGACAGGCCGGCGAGGAAGCTGTGGCTCCATCAACAGACCTACGTCGATACGCTGCGTAGGCGTTTCATCGACGAGGAGGAAGGCGGCCGGATCGCGAAAACGCCGTTCTCCGTCGACGCTTACGGCTAGCTGACGTTCGACGACGAAGAGGCTCAGGAGCGCGAGGAGGAGTACCGGCAGAAGGTCGGCTCACTGCAGTTCACGGCGATGTCGGCAAGGCCGGATATTGCCTTCGCGTGCAGCAAGCTGGGGTGCGGTCTGATGGTGAGGAGCGACCAGCACTGGCGAGAGGTCGACCGCTGCCTCGCCTACCTCACGATACCCGTGACTCGTTGTGTCTACGTGTTCGTCTTCGAAGGGCCGCTGTCTCCTAGTCGAGCCAGCGCATCAAGTGCGCGACGCTCTCCTCAATCGAGTCGGAGCACGTCGCGACCACAGAAGCCAGCAACGAGGCTCGTCGACTGCGCTTCCTCCTTGCAGAGTTCCAGTTGCTTGACGCTGGGATGCCGATTGTCTTTCGTGTGGACAATCAGTCGGCCAGCACGGTCACTGAAGGCTTGGGGCTGAAGGGCAACCTCAAGCACATAGAGCGACGCTACGCCTGGCTGGAGCAGATGGTGAAGCGCGAGAAGTTGGTGCTAAAGTACATCCCGAACAACGAGCAGCCGGCTGACTTCTTGACGAAGGCTCTGCACTTTCCGACCGTCAACCGGTGCTCCGTTGCAATCGGCCAAGTGCGTCTGGCCGACGTCGGCGACATGGACGAGGCCGTGCAGTAGTAGGTGCCATGCCCTTCTGCATGGCTGGTGCGGTGACGGCGTGCTGTGTGTCGGGTGCACACGCCGGCTACGAGTTCTCTCCGTGTAGTACTGCCGTGCGGGTTGGGAGCCCAAGCGTGAGCGTGACAGGGGAGTGTTGACGGGAATAGGGTGTTGGCCCCGCCCTCGCTTGGGCGAAGCCGACGTAGTGGTCGGGTACGCGGGAGGTGCGGCCGACCATTCGCAGAGGTCGGCGCGTGCCGGTCGACGGAGTTGGTCGACCTGCAGGAGACTGCTGCGGAGCCATCGATGATGGGAAGTCGGCGGCAGATTTCGACTGGGGTGGTCGACGAAGGGGTTCGTCGACCTGCCTTGGGTGTAGGAGGTCGTCGACCTGCACGGGACCGTCCAAGAGGCCGTCGACGGTGGGTGTTCGACGGCGGCAGCTTACCAAGCTGGTCGACAGAGGGGTCGATCGACCAGGGTGGTCTTCGACGGGAGCAGTGGTCGACAAGGGAGGTCGTCGACCAGGGCGCTGTGTGGTCGACCGGGTCGACCAGGTAACCTCGACGAGGTTCCGCGGAGGCACGCGGGGCTCGTAGAGGTTGCGATGGCGAGGGCGACCTCGGGCAGCTATCTCGAGGTGGACGTGGAGCGTCAGGCACAATCGTCGGCACGTGGCCGACTTGGCACCTGCGCAACGGTAGAGAACGTGCTCGAACGTCGCCCCGCACCTGCGAAATGGTGCGCACCTGCGCCACTGTCACCTACGGATGCAACGCTGACAGACCACTCTGCTGCAGCGTTGGCAAGCCGCTTTGTGCCTTGCTCTGTTGGCAGGTCGCCTTTCTGTAGTGCTGGCGCGATGCCACTACGCAAACCTGGCGGATTCTCGACTTTGTTGCGATGTCATTCGACCTGCCTGTCTGCTAGGTTGCTACGCTCTGATGTAGTCATTCTTGCCATTTTGATTGCTATCATTCTTTCATCCCAACTTTGATAGTGAAACTCTTGCCAATTCTTCTCGTAATTGTGCAAGTGCTAGAGAACGCAGGCAAAGCTATGATCACCACATGTAGCTTGCGTTGATCATTGCCGCAAAGCTACGATCCTTCCCGTAAATGTGCAAGTGCTACGAGAACGCAGACTATGTGCAAGCGCCAGATGCGAGGATCGAGGACTCAGTTCAGCAAATTGATTATGAATGCTGGTTACAACACAAGGCTCTGTGTAGGCACGTCTTAAGGCGAGTAACCATGCTGTTACGGGAATGTTTCGACTATCTAGAAATTACAGAAAAAAACTGTCTGGAATTGGTAGAGTCATTCGGTGCAAAATCACGCGTATGCAAAATCACGTGAGAATAACTCAGATGAATTAAGAATGAGTGCAGACGGTCTTATTCGGGACGTAACAGATGTCGTACTCTCACACGTTCCCTACTCAAATATGGGTGGAATGAGAAACACACAGCTTGACAAGATAATCTCGAAGAGCATGTCGTGCATTGCCCATATCGGCTTCTACAACACAGTTGTCTTCTGAAAGATCATACCCCTTCCAACGGATCAGGAACTCGAGCGTGTTGTTGTGTCGACGCAGATGGACGAGTACACGTTCCACCTCGTATTCTGGTGCATCTTGTACGAGAACAGGTGGTGGCGGTGGTAACTAGCGTCCCTGGTACTGCTGATTGAGGTTCTTGTAGAGCTTCAGCAGGTGAACATGGAAAGCGTTGTGAATCTTCCATGTGGTCGGTAAGCGCAAGCGGAATGTAACGGGTGTCGCCATTGTATTGACGCAAAAGGACCATAGAAGCGAGGTCGGAGCTTGGACAGAAGGTGTGACAAGTCCAAGTTACGTGTATCCAATTGGTTTTGCTCCCCAACAGCTACCGTGTGATCACATCACTTGCGGTCAGCATACATCGTCTTCATTTCTGCATCGTTTGAGAGGCGTCGCTGAGTCTTCTCCCATAGCTGCTTCATGGTGGTGATGAAGTCATGAGCGGCTTGGACGTGTGCCGGTGCGGTTGGCTGATGTGGTATGATGAGATCACGTCCGTAGCACAAGAAGAAGAGCAATTTCCCTGTGGCCGCGTGGGTTTCGTTGTCGTAGGCGAACTCAAGGGTTGGTAACTGTTGATCACAGTGGCTGATGCCGTCTTTGCATGCTGTACGCAATAACTGTTCAACCACCTGGTTCAGTTATTACGTCCATCCATCCATCTGGGGGTGGTATGCTGAAGACATCGCAAGCTTAGTCCCCAACAAACCCATGAGTTCCCGCTGCGGAGATAACTTAAGCAACGGGAGCTAGACTACGGGCTAGGCACGGGGCTAGAGTGATCTCTGCGTTCCTTAGTCGATTGCTTGTGTGTTCCCCGCTTGCATATTCACGGGGATATTTTGCAAGGGTTTCACTAGGGAAATTTGACAACAATGGGTGATACAACATTGGCAACACAAACTACATCAGAGCTAGCTAGGCTGCTGGTCGACCTCCAGCGCAGCATGGTCGACCGCGATCCCAGCGCAGCAGAGCTCGCATCGCTCCAGCATTGCAGAGTAGCGGTTTGCCAACTTTGCAAGTCCACGGTGTGCCAACGCTGCAGCAAGTCGGCTGCACAGCATTGCACTCGCAGGACAACGGTGCACCTGCTTTGCACGTGCGTGCAGCTGGTTGGTGCACCACTCCTTGTCACGTGCACAGCGCAGCCGCACAGGTCGAGTCCACGCCAGCAACTGCGCCTACCAGCCATGTCGACCTCGGGATACCACCTCCAAGGTCGGCCTCGCAGCAACCACCCCGGCGACCATCGCACACGTCGCCCGAGTAACTTGGTCGACCGGGCAACCCTGGTCGCCCAGCACAGTCGGACGCCGGCTACGCCAGACCGGCGTCCCCATAAGAGGTGTCCCAGCACCCAGGTCGACGTCCGGACGCCTAGGTCGGCGTCCAGGTGCCCATGACGCCCTGCAGACGCCCAGGTCGGCGTCCAGGCGCCCAGGGCGCCGTCCAGACGCCCAGGTCGGCGTCCAGCCTCCCAGGACGCCAACCAGGCGCCCAAGTCGGCGTCCAGCCTCACAGGACGCCGTCCAGACGCCCATGACGGTGTCCTCCTGCTCGGCGCCCTCCAGCTAGACACCCTCCAGCTCGGCGCCCTCCAGCTCGGCGCCCTCACTGCAACTGATCGGCTGTGCTCCCCGCACACCCGACTACGAAGTCGGCTCCGCCCACGTGAGGACGGGGCCAGCCACAACTCCCGTTGACACCTGCAAGAACTTAGTCGTGAACTTCGGGTATCCATCTGGGATGACTGTAGTAGGAATGCCATGGATGGCAACGTTGCGGTCGAAGAAGCGGCAAGTTGTAACTTTAGTCGTAGCCGTGGCGTTTGTAGGGTTGAAGTGTCACATCTTTGATCACTAAGAGTATAGCGTTATGCGCTCGAGTGCCGGTGGCAGTCCATTGATGAAGTTTAGACTGACAACTTGCTATGGCTGCTCTGGTACAGGCAAAGATTAAAGTAACAAAGATTATTTATGCTTGCTAATATTCATCCGCTGTCAAGTTTTGCACGAGGTGATGAACTGCTGCACGTCTGTTGCCATCCGCGGCCAGTTGTAGAACTGCATATGTTACATCGCGGAGCTCGAAAATTGTCCCGCATATGTTACATCGTGGAGCTCCTCCATTAGTATTTGTCGGACTGGGGCGTTGGCTGAAACCTATATTTTCCTTGGACCCTTCTGTACTGCTAGGTCCTTCTCCCACTGTAGCAGTTTCTGTTTGTCTGCTAGGTCCTTCTCCCACTGTAGCCGTTTTTGGATCCACGGAGTACCCATGTTGGAATAAGCCATTTAACAGGGGGTTCATCCCGTCCATCTGAATCCCTGCTACATGACCAGGTCGACTCAACGCATCGGCCTTGTTATGAAGTCCCGGTTGGTCCCAGGAAAACGGTGCCCCATTGGTAGCGTCCGTACAGGTCACAATCCAATCGTGTCCAAGAAATACGGTGCTGGCACCGAGGACCTAAAGATCACCAACACCCACCATGTTCTTGGAGAACAATGAGATGTGCAAACTGGCAAACTATGTAACTTGTATTGTAGGCTAGGTGTACATTCCTAGGGTTAGGTCTGCACATATATGCAGTTGTATGTCCTTGATTGAGTCATTCGCATTCTCTAACATGGTATAAAAAGATACGACAACATATATGTGTCGGTCGCTCACCCACCCGTCGCTCCTATGGCACCACCGACTAGGTCACCCCTCCTTCCCACATCTCCATCAGATGGTACACCACCCACTTGTCTCAGGTCTCCCTGTGTCCGTTGCCCCGCTCCTCCCTTACCTGAGCCGCCATGCACTCCCTCCGTCGAGGGTCGACAGCGTGCCACCCCTCACTCCTCGTTTTCCCGCACCACTACTCCCCTCCAGACACTGCATATGGACGTTTAAAGCCCTGCCCCCATCCTTGGGCCACGCCAAGAGCGCTACCTCGTGGTAGTTGTGGACGACTACACTTGCTACACCACGGTGTTTCCCTTGCAGCGGAGGACCCATGTGCCCGACGCCCTCGTCCCGTGGCTAGTAGGCGCTTGAGCCCAGCGTGCAAGAAATGTGCTTCGTTTGCACTCTAACCGTGGTGGTGATTTCACTTCCGGTCGTCTGGAGCAGTTCTATCATGCGGAGAACATCACCCAGACCTATACGCTACAGGATTCGCCACAACAGAATGGGGTCCCTGAGCGACGCATTGGCTTGGTCATGGAGATCGCCCGTACCTCCACGTGCCATGTCAGTGGCTGTTTTGTTCCACAAGTTGCCAGTTTGAGAACCTCCTTCTTGGTGCAACTTGCTCAAGGGGCTTGTAAACCGCGTGCAACTACTCGGCTCCAGTTGTTCATAGGTAGGGAATTGGGTATGGGCAGGGCAAATTCGCGGGCAAGGATTGAGCATCATCTGTAAACTAGAAGCAAGTTTTGTTAAACTGAGCCAAGGGGAACTATATAGACCAGTGAGCCTTGAGATTTTCGTATGCATCCTCGCACACAAATTCAACAGAAACTGTATGGGCTTTGACAAGCCAATTTGTTTTACGCCGATGGTTGTCGATGTAGATGGTTTGTTGAAACCAAGGGTCGCCTGCTTCACACGAACGGGGTGCGACGTAGTGTTTGATGACGCGAGTGTTCGATCCCCACAATCGCAATTGCAGTCATGGTCTTTGTCATAATCAACCAGGCCATCAGCAGGACCAGCCATCATGGAAACAAAGAGAGTGAGCCGAGCACTAAATTGCTAGCACGATAAGTTGGAAACATGGGTAACACTGAGCAGGATGTGTGATGGTAGGGGGTGAAATAAACCCTCGGATTCGACTGACCATTGATGTTCACGAGGGATCTACAGCTGGGCAGTTTCCTAGCATGCATGGCAACGATGAGACAAAGCTACCATCGCTCGCTGTGTGTCGTGTTGTGTAGCTGCCAATTGTTGCAACATGTCTACTGGTCGAGAGAGTCAATGCTGTCAAAAGATGTTGAAATGACCAATCAACAATTGATATTCTGCAAAGTTGGTGCTAACGAGGCGAAAACTGTGTCGCAAGTTTCTCTTGCCCTCCAACATTTGTTTCTTGCCACTGTACTGGCGTGATCGACGGGACAGAATTACAGATCGTTTGCTAATCTCGGCTGAGCACAAATCACGTAAATTTCAGCGCAAGGCCCCGCCAAAGCGCTGATGAATCAGGGTACACTTCGGAAAAAAACTGGAAAAATATCCTAGGCTAAAAGTTGTTTTTTGCTGAACAGCAACAACAACAGCAACAGCAACAGCAACAACAACAGCAACAGCAACAGCAACAGCAACGGTGGCGGCGGCGGCGGCGGCGGCAGCGGCAGCGGCAGCGGCAGCGGCAGCGGCAACGGCACCGGCAACGGCACCGGCAACGGCACCGGCAACCGCACCGGCAACGGCACCGGCAACGGCAACGGCAACGGCAACAGCAGCAGCAACAGCATCAACAGCATCAACAGCAGCAACAGGAGCAACAGCAGCAGCAACAACAAGAGCCGGGCATGACATTTTTCTGTCCAAACACAAGACCCACAATTTTTTCTTCATTCGTTCTTTTAAGGTATTTTTATGCCCCAAGTGCATTACCTGCGTGATCTCATGTTCAATTCAAATGCAACTCTGCCAAAAAATCCAACACGTCCCAAAGTAACTATAACACTTTGTCAACATTGCACACATTCTTTTGGAAGGAACCCAGGCATGATAATCCAGACCTAAAGTGAAGAACCACTTTATTGCCCAGCATTAATCAGCCCAGTATTATATACACGGAACAATGATGTGAGAACACAACAATTCACATTCCAAAAATCAGGAGCACGAGGGTGGCAACAGCAGCAGCACCAGAGAGGTTGACGGCAGCAGCAATGAGCATGTAAGGGCCAGATGCAGGTGGTGTCTTGACTTCTGGCGCTGCTGCCGGTGCCAGTGCTGCAGTCGATGCCGGTGCTGCAGTCGATGCCGGAGCTGCAGTTGATGCCGGTGCTGCAGTTGATGCTGGTGCTGCAGTTGATCCTAGTGCTGCAACTGACATTGGTTCTTCTGACGGTGCCAACCCTGGAAAGTGGGTGCAGATATAGATAAGACAGAATTCAGTCATATCCTTCATTGCATACATATAGTCAACTAACCGTTGTTGGCCGGCTCATTTTGAGCTGGTGTGGCATCGATTCTATGCTTGATTGCATGCAGTAAAGGCAGCTCGAATGCTTACACAGACGGGGCGTGCAGGAGGAGCAGAAGGAGGAGCAGAGGCGGCAGAAGCTGGAGTTGCTGGCCTGCTGTACCACACACCTGCTGCCGTCTGCTGGGCAGGTCAGCCGTGTGCCTGAGATGTTCCTGTGGGTGAGGAGGAAGGTAAAATATGGGAAAAAGGGTGGACACATGTCACAAAATATACTAATTTTCACAATTGCAAATCTTATATGCGACTGAACAATACACCTTTATCAGTCTTCTCCTTCTGGAACTGCCAAATTTCTTGGACAGATGTGTCAAACTGCACATTTGGAGGACCGTTACAGCTAAGCAGTGAAATTGAATGAGTCTAAAACTATCTGCACTATACAAGTTCTGTGACTAATGTCTAATTTCACACAGTGTACAACACCGTTGTTCTGCATGAAACGTAGAATATGAGGCAACGGCTGGCCACTTATATATGAGTAGGATTGGACCACAAGTGTACGCATTTCGCAGAGCAATACGGGCAAACAGTCCAATTCCCAAAACTGAGTTTTAGCCTCCGTTCCATGGCTATTTTCAAGTGATCATTATGTATGAGTATCTTGTAGGTTCAACTTGCAACTCGTTAGAAGCGCAATATTCTCCCTGACTGATAGGCTAGTGCTACCAGATTGCCACTGAAGTGCCATAGGGTAACAAACTTGTTGAGTCGTGCTGTGTTGACGATTCAGATTCAATTTGTATGAGATCCTTCAACTTGTGTGCAAATCTCCATTTTGTATGTGATTCTTCATTTTATGAGTGTGTAAGCCAAACACCTTGTGAGCACTGAGCTGAATGATGTAGCATGTGCCACACAACAGACGAACAGGGTCAGTCAACACCGTTGAGGTGCCATCGATATGAAAACCACGCCATTAGGTAGGGGGAACTGGGATGCACTCAATATGTAAGATAAGCAGGAAAGGTGGCGGTTGTATGATGAGAGGTGCTGGGAAATTAGTCAGATTTGGGCTTGTGATGGACGGGGATGTGGTACTTACAGGGACGTCAGCTCAATAAGTCTACCCAGGCCAGCAGGTATAGGGCCACTCAAGTTGTTGCCTCCAATGCCCCTGCCATACCATGCCATGCCAAGCCGTGCCATGTCACGCAACCCATGCCATGCCAGCATATGCATGGCAGCAGTGGTAACACGGTGCATCAGCTTTTCACAACGATGAATGCGCAGCTCAACATTTCACGATGCAGCATCAGCCAGTTTTGCAGCAGTGCCACCCCAGCTGGTGCTGTCATTCCTTCGCTGACACAAGGTGTGCACGAAGGCTATTGCGGCTCAACAAAGGTGCGGCTGCAGCGTTGCGAATAGGGAGATGGAGTTAGCCAGGGAGCCATGGATTCAGAAAGGGATGGAGCCAGGGAGGTTGCAATGCAACCGATTTTTGCAGCAGTGCCACCCCAGATGTAGTGCCTCAAGCAAAGCTTCAAAGCATCCCTGCTTTAGGGGAACGCCCCTGCTCAAGGCACCCATCATGCACCAAGGCATCGTCCATATGCCTTAAAGCCATCCCTGATTCACAACAGCACCTCTGCCTCGTGCTTTAAAGGTCTGTTTGCGGCTCACAGGTGCTGCAGCGTCACAAAGCGGGAGATGGAGTCAGGCAGGGAGCCATTGAGCTCCCATCGCTGGGGATTGAATGGGGCATGGTGGTGGGTGGGTTGTGGTAGGGTGAAGGAGGGAAGAGAGTGTGGGTGGGGGGGAGGGGAGGTGAGAAGGATAAGGATCGTTTGCAACATGCCACTTTGCTCATAACGACTAGTGGTTTCTGAGCACCCCGAGCCATGCGATGCCTAGGCCTGTGACTACTAGATCAGATCTGGCTATTTTAAATGGGCGAATACATAACCAAGAAATTCAACCGGCTCCTGACGCACACATCTCGATGAACAAGCAGCCAAGAAGGCTGGAAACAAGGTGGTGTTCTCACAGCACAAGAAGAGATGTGAATTTCCAATGCGCAAGGTCGGGTAGCGGTCCGGAGAATGCATTGCCTTGAAGCTCGCTGTTTGGTTTGCCATGGCCCATGATGGGGATGAGGGAGAGAATCGCAGTGTACGCGACAGGGGAAGGTCACGTTTGCACATGCGAAACAGTGAGCGCTTTCTTCAGTTTGACAGAAGTAAAGTGGCGACCAGGTGGCAACCTGTTCATCATACGCCCGTCCCTCCTTCCATTCCGGAGATTTTTCAAAGCGCTTACAGAACTGTGAGTTTTACGAAACCCATTTGATTAGGAAGCGGCCCCTCGAGCTGGTTGTGAGCCATGGAGCTGGAAGAGCGCATGGATGGTGGATGGTGAAAGGGAACAAAGAGACAGCGACATGCATACGAGGCAACGAGCTGCAGTGAGGAGTGAGACATCAAGCAACCCATGGGCCATGGCACACATGCACTACATGATTCAGGTGCATGATCCCGGTGACGAGTTTTTGTTTTTGTTTTTGTTTTTTTTTTAAGTCGACTAAACATTTGCATGATCCAGGTGCAGGAGTTTCCACATTATTTATTGCATCCGGCACCATTCCATGGTCAGGTGCATGCACACCATCCCCCTTGCATAGTCGGCTCTCCTCCATGCCAGAAGGGGTAGCGTGGCATGGCATGGCATGGAATGGCACAGAACACCATGTGAGAACAACGTTAAAACTGCTAGGCATATCCGCATATATTTATGTTTTGCCGTACATTCAACTAGACTCGAACCATCTTGGTGTTTCCTCAAACACAAGCAGCTTTGGTTCCTAGCTCCAGTCACAAATGCCATCATTTGTACCAACACCAGCAACCCACAGTAAGTTGTTTGGTCAACCAGCAGTCTCACAACCGTTTCAACCACGTTCCACCTTCAATCAGAATCGTCACTTTTTTTCTGTACTTGCTACACATGCTCTCTAGCTCCTATAACTAGCCGTTTACCAGTTCTCTCAGACACAGCTGCGTTATTTGTAACAATCTCTCCCTACCGGCTCCTGTTGAGATTTATCCTTATCCTACTCCAAGAGACCTTGTGGAGAGAAGTACAATGGGCTTCTTAGCAGTCCATGGGCATCACCACGTGCTCATGAATTTAGCTCACCTTGCATTCATGTGCCATTCCTTAAGATTCCGTTGAATAACAACAAAACGTTTTCACAAGATGAGGGGCTGTACTCACAGGGATTTCAAGGAAGGCAAGGCCCAAGCGTCACTTGGAACACCACCAGAAAAGCGGTTGTGGGAGATGTTCCTGTTCCCGCAAGTGAACGGCATTGGCAAGGAAACAGTAAAGGCATTAGAATAGGACAGATTGTTAAATATGGAATAACTTAGCATGAAGTAGACTGTGAAAATAAAGGAACGCGGATAAACGCTTACAATGTTTCCAACAAGGTCATCTCATTTATCATTGGTGAAAGTGATCCCGTGAAGTTGTTGTGTGAGAGGTTGCTGCACGCAATAATGGGTATGTCTTGTCTTGAATGCAATGAAGGGTATGGCTTGAAGCAATGAAGGGTATGGCTTGAAGCAATGAAGGGTATGGCTGGGCAAGTGCAATACAGAGCTGAATGATAGGGAGAAACGACATGTGCATGACATGATCTGGAATGCGTTACATGTTTGTTAGATAGCTGAAGGCGTCAACATAAAGGAGAACGTCGGGGAAGGGTCCAGTGAAGCTGTTGTTAGACACGTCACTGTGGAGGAGTAAGGGCGGTAAGGGAAGGTGAACAATAATGCATGCGGGCAGTGCCATGAGAGAAAACAGAGGATGGGAGGGGCCAATGAATCAAGGAATTTAAAAAGAAAAAGGGGAGATTAAAGAATGAGGTGATACTGTTGATTGAGCAAATTCTGAACCTAAAGCAAAATTTGGATGCAGTATGCAGCGATGCACTCACGCATATTCCAATGTTGTAAGCATCTCATGGAAAGAGTGATGCTGAAAGTTGTAAGCCATTTACAGTTCCACGAGATACTTACATGTTTATAAATGTTAAGGCAGGCAACCATGGAAAGGGGCCCGAGAAGTTGCATGATCCGAAATTCCTAATTGGAGAGGTTTGGTTGATGAAATCCGAGAGGGGGATGAGGGGGGAAGGAAGGGGTTGGGGAGGTTTAGTCGAACGGTAGGAATGGGAGGATGACTTGATGGTTGAGGTCAGGAAGGTCTAGAGAAGAGACTAAACCAGGTTGAGACGTGAGAGGAGTGGGAGGAATCACTGTAATATCTGAAATAAAAATAACAACATCAAATGCAAACACTGTTGATTATCCAATGCAAAATAAAATCGTACTTTGTGAGTGCGTTACCCCAGATTGTCACTCACAGTGAATCCACTACAGCCACTGAATAGTCTAGGAAAAGCGCATCCGAGATTTCACTCAGAGGATTGTAGCTGAGGTCTCTGTGGAGGGCATGATAGATGGTTCGCATGGAAAGCAAGCACTCGTGATGGGGGCAATGGAGTAGAAGTACAGGCATGCAGTGCGATGGATGGAAAGAGGGGAGGACGACTAAATGTTATTACTGCAACCCCTCGGCTCTTGTGCATGCGCTGTGGTTCTAAACAAAGATGTGGGCAGCATGCGTGAGTGAGCCATGCATAGAGAAAACCATGAGCATGCGAGAGAAGGCCATGGCCACCAGAGACTGTATTTGTACATTCCATATCCTAAGTTAGGCTAGGCTAGTAGAGCTTGTTGGTTGGGAGTTACACCAATATCTCAACCCTAACTGAATGTGAACTTCCAAAAACTCCAGACCATGATGCTACTGGCGATTCCTTCTGAGTTTCCTCCTGTCCTTGACCTCCTTTACACGACCAGCTGACTCCACCTAAGTTCTTTCATTATGCATTGAGGATATTTGCGCACTTCGCCCCCAACCCTCTCAATGATATCCCATGATATTTCATGTGTCTCCGATGTTCGAGTAGCAAGCGTGGCGCGAAGGGGAGCCGTCGCATCTCACATGTTATGTAATTTGTAGAAGCCATAGGCGGGTACGGATCCCTTAAGGTCGTTGTGGCTCAGATTGCTGAAAGGGAGCAAGGAGGGAGGATGCATTTGAGCTGCATGATGCCATCAGGCTGTGTTAACCACCTTTTCATGCCATGAGTAGCTATGTTTGACGCACCTGAAAAAAAACAATGTCAACCACCTTTCGTTGCATGCTCTGAGTAGCTAAGATGAACATATAATGTAAGGTGCAAGACAGGGAGCACAAGGGGGAGATGCGCATGTGTGGATCGTGCTGAGTCACACCCCACTCATCACTGGACTCGAGCCCTTCTGATAGGGCTCACTCGAGTCGCATCGAGTCCTTTGAGTTGAAAGCCATGGTTGAAATTGAATTAAGAGCCTGACTATAAAGGCGTAAAGCTTATGTTCCTATTAAGGAGGAGGTGAGAAAGTGAGATGAGGTGAGAGGAGGGGAGGGAAGATAAGAGGAGTGGAGAGTCGATAAAAAAAAAAAAAAATGATAAGGAAGATGCAAAGACTGCACTCATCCAACATGAATCCAAAGAAAAATCAACACGATTCCAATGCCCCATTGAGCTGCGCAAGGCATACTCGCTCAGATGGGATCCTGCACTTCAGAAAGGCTCATCGAGCAACAGAAGGCTTTTGGGCAGCTGTCATCCACCGCAAAATCTGCACCGGAGCAATTGGATAAGATTTATTTTTCCATGGCTTTTGAACCCGACGAGGGCACAAGCCGGGGGTGCTGTTTTGCCGTGTGTCAAGGCTGATTGCTTCCTTGTGCACTGTGAATGCAACGGAATACACCCATACCTTGACGAGGCTACAGCAGGAGGATTGCACAGGGTGTTCCCAGAGAGTTGAAAGGAGTTATAAGAGGAAACCGCCCGCAAGACCCCACCACCTGATTTTGTTTGGCTGACACCGACTGAGCATGCAAGGTGCAACATAGAGTTGCGTCGCATTGCAATGATATCCAAGCCACTTGTATCCGCGTCCGCGCGCAAAGCGCGTCACGCCTCGGAGGCTCACATGGTTTTGAGCTGGAGTACTGGGACGGCGCCGGTGAGATTGTTGTGGGAGAGGTGCCTGTGTTGTGTGCAGGCAGGCAGACACGTATGAGGAGAGGCCAAGGCAGGCACGTGAACTATGCGACTATTATGGAAGGACAGTGCAATGCGCTTCTTTGTACAAACTAGCGCCATTCTGTTTACTGGAGAGCACTTGTACAGTGCAGGGATCAGCTTTGAGCTAATGGCTGGTGCATGTGGTGTTGCGACAGGGAAGGGAAAAAGGCCGGCGAAGAGAATTAAGTTGAAAGAAAAGGAGGGCAGGGTTTGCAAACATATGACATAATTGGACGTATACAAGAGAAAAGAACTAACAGGTGGTTCTCTTGGAACTGTCTTGAGACAACCCGACGACTTTTGAGAGGTGGGGTACTTTTGGGTGAGCTCTGGAGGAAATTGACCGACCGATCGACCAAGAGGCACTTTAACTCTCACGAGCCGAGACATTCGTTGGCATGCTGAGTGGGCTGAAAGTCCTTACAGATATCGCAGGGAAGTGAGGTTGCTGATGCCAGCAGGGATGCTCCCTGAAAGGCTGTTGTAAGAGAGATCCCTGGTGGGGCCATTGCAAGGAGGCGGAATGGAAGGTTTGGTGCTGTTTTGTCGGAAACGACCATAGGAGGAACTGCCTATTAAGGATGAACAGTCATCACACAATGAACCGTCTTCACATTATGAGCCCCCTTCATAAGGGCTTTGTGAGAAATTCCTTCGCCAACTTGGCCCTCAGACCCTGGTGCTCACAACCTGGTGCTTACAACCTCGAGCTCACAGCCTGGTGCTTTGTGTGTAAGCTGGTCTTATCTCCTATTTTCTACAGCATCTAATGTGAGAATTTTGTGGAAGGAAGCAGAGGAGGAGGAAAGAAAGGTAACAGAAGAGTGGGAGGCATACAGGTTTGAGAGGGCAGTGAGGGCGGAGATGGTGGAGGGGATAGAGCCAGTGAAGCCATTCAGACCGACCCGCCTGGAGGAGGGAGGGGAGGAGCGAGAGGAGAGGCGCACGCACTGGTGGATGGTGGGCAAGGCGTAAGAACTTGGGGATAGATAGATTAGATCCATACATTCGGTAATGGGCTCAAGGCTCTAAAGTACATCCGGCATGGGCAAAAGGTGGATGAGTAGCAAATCGGGGGCAGTCTCCAATGAGATGAGACTGACTGAAATCTCCTATGGGCGGATTGGGGTTTTCATTTGATTGCATTTGGGTAGGGTTGCGATGTTGCTGTAACACCCAACCCAGAAAAAAATAATATGCACTAAAATAGGATATAGAAAGTACAAATACAAAGGATGAGAATGAAGGCTGACATCAGCGCAAGGCGGTGGGTTGATTTGGCAATGGGAAAATGTAACAATGGGATAGTTGGTCGTCTGGGCGGCTCAAGGTGTCAAACCGCAAAACGGTATGCGTTTGACTTGACAGGGTGGATGGCTCACAAAGCGACCAGGCCTGTGAGCGCCATCCATTCGGTGGGGAACGGTGCAATGTGGTGGACATCAAAGCTGCCGGTGACATCCCTGCAGGGTGGTCAAGGACAGGAGGGTGGGGGAGAGGCACGGGGAACTTTAGTTCGTGGAGTGGGGCCATGGGGAACTTAGTCGGTGGAGAGGAATGGTATACGGAAAGCACCACAAGTGGCAGCAACATACACTTTGAATATACCCCTATAGCAATCGTGCTTCCCTCTATCCATTGTACTTCCCTCTAGCCATCTTGCTTTTCTTTAGCCATCGTGTTTCCTTCTAGCTACCGTGCTTCCCTCTAGCCATCGTGATTCCTTCTAGCCAACGTGCTTCCCTCCAGCCAACGTGCTTCCCTCTAGCCAACGTGCTTCCCTCTAGCCAACGTGCTTCCCTCTAGCCATCGTGCCTTTCTCTAGCCCCATGCGTCGAGAGAAGCATGAAGGAAGAATGAGGGAAGCATGAGAGAAGCATGAGGGAAGCAGAAGGGAAGCATAAAGGAAGCATGAATGAAGCATGAGGGAAGCATAAGGGAAGCATGAGAAATGGAGGCGGCACAAATCAGTCATGGACAAGCTTGAGCAGGTTCGAGCAAGCCTTGGCAAAGCCTTGACAAAGCCTTGACAGGAACGAGCAATGCAAGTAGAGAGCGAATGTTCCAAGACTGTAGTGAGTCACTGGTGGTGCAGGCGAAGAAAGGAGACGAATCCCACAGAACAGACGTGCACTGGCCACAACTGAACGAGTTGCAAGGAGCGCCAGGAAGGGCTGATCATAGGCGGGGCCGAGTGGAGTGCCACTCACAAATAGGCGAGCCTGGAGAGTGAACTGATCCATTGCGGTAGGCGGGTGATGCGAAGGAAGCTTAGGTCACTGCAACAGAGGGAAGAAGAGAGGGGGGAGTGAGTGAGGCCGAACACACCCCTACTGAGCCCTCCCGGTTTAATGATAAAGATGTTTTCATGGCTCGTTAATAAGACCATTGCACCCTCAAAAGATAGTAATGTTTGTTCTCATAGAAAGGAAGTATCTAAGAGATATGCGTTGCTGCTAATCTTGACTGTGTCGCGATGATACGAATATGAGATGCATTGCGTTCAACAAGCAAGCACATGCCTAGGGGCTAACCTAGAGCACGTCAAATATGACAGCAATATCATCATTGTGCTTTGGTGGTTACCAAGCGGACGCATAAAACATGGGACCGAACAATACAAGGCATGCAGTCAAGGAGCAGGGAAGAAGATAAAGAGACTTACAGATGCCTGAGTAAAGTAAGTGCAGAGAGAGAGGAAGGGAGCTCTCCAGAAGTAAGGTTGAGATTCGTGAGGGAGCTGAGAAGTGAGCATGAAAGACAGGGAAGCACGAGGGAGGATGAAAGACAATCGTGGAGTTGACACTCGATTTGAGAGCAGAGAAGCAGGGAGATTGCGAGTGAGTGATGCTTTGAGGAAGATGCACATGATAAACCCTCACAAGCATGGACATGTTGAATGGATTTTGGAAGAGTGGGGCAGCAGCGGGTGGAGAGCCTCTTCGATGGGTGCTGCGGATTGCAGGAGGACTGGATTCCATTGAGCAATGAATAGAAGCACTCGTTGATTCCATGAATGAGATGACTTCCGAGTCGACGCAAAAGCCACTTAGACGGGTGCTGCGGTTAGCAGGTGGGCTTGATTCCATGAGTGATGCTGATGGAATGTCTGGCGAGCATTGAAGAGGAACTAGCAAAGCGAGAGTACTGGCAAAGCGAGAGTACTGGCAAAGCGAGAGTACTATCAAAGCGAGAACACGGCAAAGCGAGAGCGGAAGGCGGGCAGGATGGTAGGGATGGCGTGGAGGGTACATTGTCTTGAGGCAAGTGAGTGGGGCGAGACATGAGAGGTCGTCCATGGAGCCTTGCATCACAGGGGGACCCATGGATGACTGAATCTTGGGAATGCTGAGAGGGAGACAGACAGCAGAAGAAAGGGATATGGAGTAGCATGATTGGCTTTTTTTGGTTTGTGTTTGAAGCAGCGTGAAATGTCACCACAGCAGCAATAGTTGCAGCAGGGGTAGAGCGTGGGTGCATGTATAAGTGAGCAAGTGGGATTGAGTAAGATGGAGAATGAGAGGCACTGAGTCGTGTGAATGCAGCCGCTTGGACCACACAGCTGGCATTGTCATATGAGCTGCCCTGCTGCACTGTGCCCTTCAGAACAAGGTGCTGCGCATAATGTACTAAACAGGGTGCTGCGCATCGCATGAGCAATTATTACCATCTCAAACACCACATGAACTACCAAACACCTGCCCACACAAATTATTGTGTTTTCCAGCCACCTGTGCAATACTAATACAGCTGTTGCAAGTATCACACCATGCACCATGGCATCCACCATGACTTGCACCAACAGGCAAAAAGAGCCCCGATGTGCCCATTCATCTTACTCTGTTGGGTTGGGCTCAACGTATGGATCAGGAGAGTAGTCATAGGGCTGACGAATCTCAGTGGACCTACACATTTGAGCCATGCAGTGGAAGGGAAAAGGGCGTTGATTTCAGAGTGGTTTGGTACGGTGAGGGATAGGTTGAGAGTGGAGGAAAAAGCAGGCACTAGTGTTGCAACAGGAGTGGCTACAAAGAGCCAGAATTCCGCGACGCGTTCAGTGCCGGCTGTATGTGGGCTGTCAAGGGCATCATGCCATGGTCCATGGATGACCCAGCATACGACCAAGGCTCCTCGGCTCACAGGCGTCACGCACGCTGGAGGAGTTGCATTACGAGGGTGAGCATGACTGCAATTGAAACGTGTGTTGGAATTTTCGAGTTCTGTAAATTACTCGTGATAGGCCGCAACTTTCATATTCTTGATTCGACATACTCTTATGCATACACTCGCTTATTTTCAAGTTTTGCATTATACTTGAAAAAGAAAACCCCACATAACCCAATCCTTTCATTGATAAAGACAAAACTCAAGAACTATGTCATTGAATCGACCCGACACTGGGTCTACCCTAACCCGACCCCTTGCACTCCCAGTCAGGTTGGATAAAAAGATAGTGACCCAAATTTCAGTTGAACCGACCCGACATGTTACTGGGCTCGGCTTGAGCATACCGGCCCGACCAATTGCTTGTGTCCAGAAGGAAGAGGAGAGGGGAAGGTTTTAGGAAGGAGGGGTTGGGTAAGGGAGTGGATGTAGATTAAATCTTGGAAGCTGGATAACGGGTCCTAGAGTGGTGAGTTGCACACTGCCTAATCGGATTCTTGAGATAACTCACAGATGCCACCAAACGCCTGCCCACACACAATCTAGTCTTCTGCAGCCACAGACACACTGTCCCATATGACATGACAATGCTGCAGCTCAAGCAAACACCAAAATGGCAATTTCACACATCGTGCACAGCAGCATGCACCATGCTTGCACTGTCAGACAGCAAGAGCCTCAACATCTCCATCAGTCTCTCACCCTGTTGGCACGTCGTAATCTGCACCAATCCACTGGGAATCCCACGGAGGTTTACCAATGACCCTGCAAGTCGGGGGCCGTGCATAGGTAAGCAAAAGGAGGTGGGGAAAGGGGTGCTCATGCAACAAACTGACTGGTGCGGTGCAAACATAGAGCAGAAACAGTTGGGAACCAAAGCAAGAATAGCATGAAGGAACATTTATGTACACAAATAGTAAGGAGGTGGAAGAGGCAAGGTTTAGGATGAAGAGGGGGAAGGTACAGGGTTGTGAGTGCAGTGAAGCGACTGATGTTGCACAGGTGACTTCCATTGAGAGTCGTGCCCATGAGGTAACTGTGATGGTACGCATGCAAAGGTGCGTAGAGAAGTGCATGCCAGCAAGATAGTACATGAAAAGGGACGCCACTGGATGAGAATGGATCTCAGTAGTTGGATAACTGACTGATGACAAAGGTGTCGGCGGCCTAATGGGGGATCCCGCACACATGCATGCATGCAGGCACAGGCACGAACGTGCGCGAGGGCGTGCACACACACACACACACACACACATACACACACATATATACACACACACATACACACATACACACATACACACACACACACACACACGCTCAAATTCACACTAGTTGCTTGATTGCATTAGTTTCTTCAATTCCTTGGTGTCACACGAAAAGCATGCAAGTTCAACCCACAATCTTCCCAGCATGTTACCATGGCACAGCCACTTTGCCCTTGCAGTGTTCATTCTCTTCTACTATCCATGATGCACCGCATGCACTGCCCTTCTCTTCAACTATCTCCCCATTATCACTTGCGTCCTCTCCACTGGAGCGAACTTACAGGGAAGTAACCATGCCTTGTGGATTACAATGCGCAATTGCGTCCTCTGTCACCCACTCATCGCACATCACACTTGATAGGTTCTGCTTCCACAGACCCCATTCTCCGTCCAGGACCAGCAGCGCTTGCACTTGGGGGGGCGGTAGAGGAAGTGGATACAGAACAAGGAAGAGCTGAATCCCAGAATTCATCTACCACCCGTTATGGTAGCTACTGTGAAAATCTATCGCTGGTTGTTCCTAAAGCTTGTCAACTACATTTGTAAGTGACGATTCTCTATACTACTCTAAAATGTAATGACCCATATGTGACCCCCAGGTACTTTGGGTTCGAAAGTGAATCTGACCCAAATGTCACTTTTAGGTCTAACAGTCTACGTTACTTTGGGGTTCGATTCTGGCTGGGAGCCATTGTAACTTCAAGGCATTCTTGTTTCCTGTTGTTACTTTCCTGTCTCTATTACGCTCGTTGCAATGCACCCAGCGAGCATTGATCCGCCAACCTTCCACGCAAGTCAGATTGGGGTCAGTTAGGTCAGGACACGTTTGGGTTAGAATAGTACTTACTGGCCTCAAACTGTCCCTAATTAACTTCTGATCCAAAAGTTTTTTCAAGGTTAATTTTTGGGTCAGGTTTGGGCCAGACCGGGGTCGAGGACGCTTTGGGGCCAGGTCTGGGTCAACAAGCAATACGTAGTAAAGTCTCTACCTCAACTCCCACTGCCATCTGAATGCACTGTGGCAACTTTGAATGTGCTAATGTTTCTCTTTGGCATTTGTAAAATGGTATGAGCACTTTGAAGTCGCAACACCGGCCAGTGTTGAGGTGAAAACGTTGAAAATCTACGTTCAAACCTGGCAAGAACTTTCGAACAGATGAAAATGAGTCACCTCATTCCATGCATCTTCGACTGCAATCCTTGGATGAGTTACTACTAAGTTTGCACTAACGAGCTATAGAACTAATTTCGTTGGAATGCGGCTGAAGGCTGTAGCTTCTGCACAGCCATACAGGATCATCCGGAGACAATGATATTCTCACGTTGCGATGGTTGGAGCTTGATGGGCGCCTGACTCGGCGTTACGGACGCGGCAGCTTGGACTCCACCAATTGAACGTCCGTCAGGTACACGGTAGGCACTAGCGGCGGACGCGAGAAGCATGACAACCAGCACGCGACAAACACGGGGGACGGGTGTCGAATCTTGCGCCATGACAGTTCAGCCTCGGCTGGGGAAGAGAAATTGCGGCTTGCGAAGAATGCGTTCTAAAGATTTCTGCAGTGCAACACATCAAGAAACAAATGTTGTACAAGAAACCTTGCTTCTCACAAAACCAGAACGCAGAAAGCAGGAACCTCATGCGGCCTGTTTTGCCTTGATTGACAGGCTAGTAGGTCCCGCCCAGTCAAGTCAGGTCAGGTGTCGTCGGTTATGGTGAGTATTACTTCTCCGTTGTCTTCTTGCTGACGCAGCAGCCTATCGTGCGGATCGGATACCCCACTGGAAGTGTTTGAAGCTCCGCGATTGTGTTGCGCGTTACAACCACGAATTCTATCATCTGTACAAAGAGTGAGTGGAAGAAGGAAAATATGATAATACCATACAAACAACAACTCATCCTAAACTTAGCTCGCTAACACAAGCTTGAATCCGCTCAGTGTCCCTGAATTTACCATCTCAGGTACTAACGTGAACAATAGAGACTTTTATATCCAATAATTCTTTTTATTGTTCACTATGGAAACATTTGTTGGTTTGTTTGTTTGTTTTTTTTTTTTGAGTTTTTTGCAGCCTATATCGACCTCATGAAGTGGGAAATGGTTTACCAAGATCGCGCAAGCAAACTCAAACATCTATGGAAATATACGACCCAGTAATTCATCTACCGTATGGCCCCGGATATAGGCGCTGGCCTATTACAGGCGCCGACGCTTCTATCTGGAGCATGGCGCTTATGGCCGAAACTCGATTATAAGCGCCTGAGAAGAAAGTTTAAGAGGAATTAAGAAGAAGGAGGGTTGCACTAGCAAGAATGAGGATACAAATAGCAAACCCTAGAAGGGTTGTACTCGCTATAGAGCACCCCACTACAGGCTAGAGCATAATATTCTGACACACCCCCATAGCCAAAGTGGGGTGTAATCAGCAGAGCAAGCAAAGCAGTACAAGCTCAGGGTGGATCACAATGTCACCACACATTCTGAGCACAAGTTCAAGAAGCAATAGTTTAAAGTTCACAATTATGAGCAAAGCTAGAGGCTATCGCAGAGGGCAAGTGAGGAGGAGGAGAGACTGTGGGGGAGAGAAGATGGGAGGCGACTGCTGACGCTGCAGACACACAGACGAGCTGCTGGCTCAGTGGCTACCGGAACAACGCTCCGGACTACTGGGGTAACTGGCCCCGCGGCTAAAAGTAGCGGCAGACGAGCAACGGACCCACGGGCGACTGGCGACTACCGGAGATTGTAGCCTCCGGACTGCTGCTGCTGCTGACGACAAGACTGCTGCCTCCACTCGACCTCCCCCAAACAGTACCACCCCTCCTGACACACACCCGCTGCTACACCGCTAGCTCCACTCCCCCTTCACCCCCCCTTAGCACCACTCCAACGGCTCCAACAAGTCCACCCCCCCTCAGCGGCAGCTGCAGCACAGGGAGACAGAGGAGGAGGAGGAGCAGGGAACGGCACACAGTAGTTTCACCCCCATACCCCTCACCCCCAAACCCTAATTCAGGAGAACGGGCTGTAGGAGGGGTGGGGCGCCAGCAGAAGCACGGGGGACAGCGGGGAGGGCAGGGGCAGCGAGGAAAGGGCCGCCCACGGGCCTGGCACAGCCTCCCGAACCGCGCGCAGGCGGCCCGAGCCGCGCGCGGGCCTGGCGCAGCCCGTACGGGCCGCGCGCGGGCCTGGCGCAGCCCGTACGGGCCGCGCGCGGGTCTGGCGCAGCCCGTACGGGCCGCGCGCGGGTCTGGCGCAGCCCGTACGGGCTGCGCGCAGGCCTGGCGCAGCCCGTACGGGCCGCGCGCCGGCTGTACGGGCCGCGCGCAGGCCACGACGGGCGACAGGGGGCGACGCGCGGGTCCCCGTCGCCCGTCGCAGCGCCTCCCGAGGGCGACGCGGCGAGTGACGGGGTAGAAGCCCGCCGCGCGCCTCGGGGCGCACAGCGGGCAGAGAACCGCCGCGCGCCACGGGGCGCACGGCGGGCAGAAAACCGCCGCGCGCCTCGGGGCGCACGGCGGGAAGAAAAACTGCCGCACGCCACGGGGCGTGCGGCACAGAAGGTAGTAGTGGAAGTTGCAGCGGAAGCAACGAGGTGGTGAGCCCACCCACAGGATCGATCCAAGGGGATCGACCTGCTCTGATAGCATGTGAAAAAAGTTTAAGAGGAATTAAGAAGAAGGAGGGTTGCACTAGCAAGAATGAGGATACAAATAGCAAACCCTAGAAGGGTTGTACTCGCTATAGAGCACCCCACTACAGGCTAGAGCATAATATTCTGACAGCGCCCCCCCTGGAAAACCATTACTTATTATAAGCGCCCCCCCATTTTTAATTTAAATCTCAGTTGTAATCGGTAACGAATTTCAGTTTTGCAGCGAGTCAAAATTCATTTTCGCTTCGTTTGACTCGCGAAGACCAGACTGGCTGCGCGTCCAGTCAGGATGTGCTGGCATGCCTGCGAAGTGACGCGAATTTGCCGCTTGCGCGCGATTCTACTTTGTGACGCTATATTATTTCGACTCGTTTGAAATGGCAACAATGAAAGGTACAGTTTGGTACCTTTAAAGTATAAATTTGTATTTGTCATTATATAAGCGCCGGCGCTTATGGCCGTTATTCAATTACAAGCGCCACCCCTAAAAAATCCGATTTTATTATAAGCGCCGTGGCGCCAGGCCCCATGAAGTCAGAGAAATTTCTCTGATTTGCCTATAAAAGTCTGATATTTCAGACTTTTTTTTTAGTGTCGTCTGTTAAATTCAGGCTTTTTTTAGCCTCAACTCTGTAACTTTCAGAGTTTTTTTTAAGCCAACTCTGCAATTTCAGAGATTTTCTTGAGTGTACTCTGATAATTCAGAGTCAAACGCGTACCGACTCTGAAACCGATTCAATGTACCTTGGCACCGACACCCACGATTTGCGCTAGTACGTGTACCTGGGCCGTCAATCACGCGTAACCTGGGACCACACATCAACAGTCAAGTTTTGTGGGCGTGGCCGCCCTGCGACGCGGTTTTGTGGGCTTGCTTCAATATGACTACTAGGGCTACAACAAGCACAATCAGACTTTTACTTGAGTGTACTCTGAAAGTTTCAGACTTTTTTTTAAACACACTCTGACCTTTCAGACTTTTTTTTTTAACAACTCTGAGAATTTCAGACTAATACTGAGAGAGAGTCTGACGAATCAGACAGGCCAAAAACGAATCTGAGGGCCTGCGTGGCGCTTATATCCGGGGTTAGACGGTATTGGCTACTTCCTGTAGAATCTCAATGCTCTCAAAGCTAACATCAGGGCCAACCAGAACGGCGAAATCAGCTCCACTCAAAATATGCTTCATGCATAATAGGGTATGCATAAGTGATCACATTTATTTCGTTCAGCCTATTCACGGCTGACTTATTATTACACTACGGCAACGGAGATAGTGACCAGACAAAGTAGCAAGATAACAACCAAGAATCTCGGCCTTGACTCTGGTGAGAAGAATCGCAGTACGACGAACACCTCGTCGCTCAACGGAAAGGAGGGGAATGCGTTGAATCGTACACGCCAGCCATTGGAAGAAAATGGTCCTTTGAAGAACGTCATTTGAAGCCGCTGATTCCAGGGGTTCCGGCAAATAATACTGATAACATTTTCCAAAGAAAGGAGAGAGAGGAGTGATATCCGAACAAGGCTGCGGAGTCTGGTGGTGTGGTGAACCACGATATACCGTGGGGGGGGGAGCAAGATATTGTGGTCTCGGAATCCGAGTGGAGGACGAGGAGGACGGTTATCTGAGTGATTGTTGAACAGAAAAGGCCACGCCTTCGCTTGGTGAAGTCGACTTCACTGTGCGGTGCGCAAAGTGTGCAGCCGGCCAGGCCTCGTGAACGACGCCAACTTGGGGGAGGAATTTGGCATGTTTGGTTAGTCGACTTCGGCGAAGCCGACCACACCAAATTCCATGAGACGGTGGCCGACGAAGTGAAGTCGACAGACGGCGTCGATCCTCGGCGGTTGACGATGGTGATCGTCGACAGGGCGCCGGCCGTTAGTCATCAACGCCGACTTAGTGGTCTCTTTTGGTCAACCAAGTACCTAGTGAGCGAAGTTCTGCGGGAGGCGCGAACTTTGCCCCAAGGGTTCTGGCGAACGTCGACTTGCGGGACGAGCATAACGTGTTCTACAACCTAGCACCTGTGCAATGTGCATCACGTGCACGACTTGTATGCAACCGTCTGTTAAGCAGACATGCGCCTACTTGGTAGGTGCACACATGGTCACATGCGGCGGCAACGCTGACATGCCGCCATCTAGCAGCGTTGGCTCTTCGCCTTCCAATTGCGTTGGCGAGCCGCCATCTTGCAGCACTGGCACACCACTTTCCAGCTGTGTTAGCACGCTGCCATCTTGCGACGTTGGCAAGCCGCCTTCGTGCTGCGTTGGAAGTCAATTTGCTAGATTGATTTTTGTATTGCATTGCGTTCCTGGTATATCGACTTGTTTTGCCATTGTATGCTGGTTCTTCCAACTTTTGCTAGTGAAAATCGTCGACGAGATGTTGCTTGTGACGACTGCGGGAGATATGCTCCGTCGTGCGCACTACATCGACCCGGTTCTCTGCACCGATCTCTGCCCTTGCTCGTCAAAGTCGACGTCGACTTTTACAAAGATGGCTGCGCTGCACACGATCACTGCGTCGAACGAAGTCAACACTGGACACCTAGCATGCTCGGTTTGCGCACACCATCGTCGACACGATCAAGCGCATGATGGCGCTCAGCTCGGAGAATAAGCAGTTGCCCTACGTTTAATGCATCGGTGGCAAACTGGCGCGGCATACCTTTCCTGACAAAGGCTTGGAAGCCAGAACATGTTGGATGTTGTCTACATCGATATGTGCGGCCCCCTTCCGGTGGTCGCCATGTCAAACTTATATGCTGCTTATTGTGTAGGCTATAGTGGGGTACAACCCAATTAGGGTTTCCTACTTGTACCCATCTTGCTGCTAGTTCAAATTCATTCTCGTTTATTCTGCTGACATGGTTTCAGAGCAGGTCCTAGCCTAGGACCGTTTTTTTGGGCCCACCGAGTAGCGCTACCCCACCCGTCGCACCGCCGTGATCGCGCCGCCCTGCCCTGCCCTGCCTTGCGTCGCGCTGCCTGCACACGCCCTGCCCTGCCTGCGCGCCGCCCGCTGCAGCGCGCTCTGCTTTGCCCGCGCGCCGCCCGCTGCAGCGCGCCCTGCTTGCCCGCGCGCCGTCGCGCCGCCTTGCACGCGCACCCTACTGACCCGCGCGCCGCCTGCCGCAGCGCGCCCTGCCCTGCCCGCGCGCCGCGCCGTCGCGTCGCCCTGTCCGCGCGCCGCGCCGCCACGTCGCCTTGCCCGCGCGCCACCCGCAGCCGCACGCCCTGCTCTGCCCGCGCTCCGCCGCGCCGCCCGCGCTCTGCCCTGCCCGCGCGCCGCGCAGCCGCGCCGTCCTGCCCTGCCCCCGCGCCGCGCCGCCGCGCGCCCTGCCCTGCCGCGCGCCGCTCGCTGCCGCGCCGCCCTCTCCTGCTGCCGTGCGCCGCTCGCTGTTGCGTTGCCCTGCGCGGCCCTGCCTTGCCTTGCCGGCGTGCTGCCCTGCTGCTAGCGCGCTCGCCTGCCTAGCCCTGCCTGCATGCTGCTCTACTGCTAGCGTGCCCGACTGCTCTGCCCACTATGGCCACGCTCAGTGTCCTCACTTTCGATACGGAGGGCCGCCCGATAGAGTTCGATGCGTGGCTCGACGACTTACAGCTGTTCCTACTGAGCGATTCCAAGGACGGAGTTTCACTGTTTGACCTCACGTCTGGCGCCTCTCTCGCCCCTGCCGCTACAGCTGACAGTGCGACTCGCTCACAGTGGCTTACTTGTGACGCTGCTGCTCGCCTAGCCATTCGCAACCACCTGCCGTTAGCCGAACGCGCTCACTTCGGACAGCACAAGACTGCGAAAGCACTGTACGACGCTGTAGTCGCTCGTTACTCCTCCCCGGCCACTGCTGCTCTAGGCCGCCTTCTCCTGCCCTACCTGTTCCCAGAGCTGTCCGCCTTTGCCACAGTAGCCGACCTCGTCACTCACCTTCGCACTAGTGACACTCGCTACCGCGCTGCGCTTCCCGCCGAGTTTCTCACCAAGAACCCTCCTCCCATGTACATCACTCTCTACTTCATAGTCACCCGCCTCCCTGACTCTCTTAGCGCTGTCAGGGACCTCCTTCTCGCCCTTGACCCTACCGACCTCACTGTCGACTTGCTCGAGAAGCACCTCATAGCAGCTGAGACTAGCATAGTCGCTGTAGGCGCTTCTCGTGGCACTCCTCGCACTCCCTTCTTTGAGGGGTGTTCGCCCTCCCCCCTGGTCCCCTCCGTCGCCTCTGCTGCAGCTGTTGACTACCTTCGTGCTGAGGAGGTAGGAGCTGCGTCTGCCCCTAGTGGGAGGCGCCGCAGCGGCAGGGGCAGGGGAGGCAGGGGCGGTGGGGGTGGCAGAGGTGGAGGCGGTGGTGGGGGCGGTGGAGGCGGTGGAGGGGGCGGCGGTGGCGGAGGTAGTGGTGGTGGGGGTGGAGGTGTAGGTGGCGGCGGTGGTGGCGGCAGTGGGAGTGGTGGAGG
Source organism: Closterium sp. Naga37s-1 (assembly GCA_947471745.1). Lineage (NCBI taxonomy): Eukaryota > Viridiplantae > Streptophyta > Zygnematophyceae > Desmidiales > Closteriaceae > Closterium > Closterium sp. Naga37s-1. The sequence continues at coordinate 2,879,934 of CANJKZ010000093.1, read as the reverse complement.
CGGCAGTGGTGGCGGCAGTGGGAGTGGAGGCGGCGGCGGTGGTGGCGGCCGGGGGGGTACCAGCCAGAGGGGAGGCCTTGGCGGTGGTCAGAGGTAGCAGCAGCAGCGTCAGCCCCTTTCGTCTCAGGAGCTACGTGAGTCGTTTGCTCAGCGTGGGGCGGCTGGGGGTGGTGGTCGCTGCCCATATGTCATTCGCACAGGTGACCGCTCAAGTCAGACATGCGGGCAGCCTCACACACAGCACCGCTGCTTCTCCCGTCTTACCGACGCCTTTCGCGCAGAGTTTCCCGACGCGGCTGAGCTCCCACACTGGGCAGAGCTGCTTAGGCAGGGTGTGGATATCTTTGCTCTTGACTATGATGCTATCCTTTCTGCCATGTATGCATTGACTGTTAGTGCTGAGGGTGACTGTTACCTGTGTATGCCGCCCGACCTAGGTATAGAGGTCGCTGCTCTAGGTGCTGGTGAGTCTATTGCTCTAGGTGCTAGTGAGTCTTCTCTCTCTGGTACTGCGCCTGATGAGGCCTTGCACACCTTCACGCTTGACTCAGGTGCTTCCCGCTGTGTCTTCCGCGACAGTACCGCACTCACACCACTCCCAGCACATGTTGCTGTCTCTCTGGCTGACCCCTCTGGGGGCCCAGTCCTTGCTCGTTCCTCCACTGTTCTCCCGTGTCCGGCGGTTCCGTCTGGCTCACTGTCAGGTCTTCACCTCCCCTCGTTCTCTACGAACTTGGTGAGTACCGCTGCCCTCCAGGATGCGATGGTTACTACCACCACTCCTGGGGGTCAGCGTGTGTCGATCTGTACGTGTACACGAACGGGTCGTCACATGGCCACGTTCACCCGTCGGCCTGGGTCGAGTCTGTACACACTGACTACTGAGCCTCCTCAGATAGCTGCGTCTGCATCCGCGTCAGGTTAGCTAGCAGCCCCCTGCTCGTGTCGCGCCCTGTCGCACCAGACGCTCCTTTGGCACCACCGCCTTGGTCACCCCTCCGTGCCACGCCTCCGTGGCATGCACTCCCGTCTCCTTGTCTCTGGTCTTCCCAGGTCTCTGCCTCCCCTCCCACCCTCGCCTGCCCCTCCCTGCCTTCCCTGTGTTGAGGGGCGGCAGCGCGCCACTCCTCACTCCTCCTCGTTTCCCCCGACGACTGCTCCCCTGCAGACTCTCCACATGGACGTGCGGGGCCCAGCCCGCGTCCGTGGACAGGGCCGCGAGCGATACTTTCTGCTGGTTGTTGACGACTACACGCGTTACACCACGGTCTTCCCCTTGCGCACCAAGGGGGAGGTCCCTGATGGTTTGATCCCTTGGATCCGCGCTGTCCGTCTCCAGCTCCGCGAGCGGTTCGAGACGGACCTTCCCGTCCTGCGTCTGCACTCTGACAGAGGTGGTGAGTTTGCCTCCGACCTTCTGCGGGACTTTTGTCGTGGGGAGGGCATTCGCCAGACGTTCATGCTTCCGGCCTCTCCGCAGCAGAATGGGGTTGCTGAGCGCCGCATTGGCTTAGTCACGGAGGTCGCTCGTACCTCCATGATCCATGCGGCTGCCCCCCATTTCTGTGGCCGTTTGCGGTCCGATACGCTGCGCATCAGCTCAACCTCTGGCCCCGTGTCTCCTTGCCGGAGACCTCGCCGACACTGCGTTGGACGGGAGAGGTTGGCGACGCGTCGGTGTTCCGGGTCTGGGGATCTCGTGCCTTTGTCCGCGATACGTCCGCGGACAAGCTCTCCGCTCGCGCCATTCCCTGTGTCTTCCTTGGTTTTCCCTCTGACGCGCCTGGCTGGCAGTTTTGCCACCCCACCTCGCGCCGTGTCCTGCCCTCTCAGTACGTCATGTTCGACGAGTCGGTTCCCTTTTACCGTCTCTTCCCCTACCGCACTGCCCCTCTCCCCCCCCCGCCGTTCTTCCTTGCACCAGGTCCTCCTTGTTAAAATGTAGAACTGAACGAGAATGTGTGAAACTAGGCAGCAGGGTGATACAAGTAGGAAACCCTAGCAATGTTGTACCCCCTAAGGCTAAACCCACTATAGCCTACACAATATGAACATGTATAATGTTTGACACACCCCCAAAGGCTAAGTGGGAGACAACCAGATGGTCACAAGACCAGTCAAAGCAAAGCAAAGCAAGCTCAGGGTGGATCTCAAGGAAACCACACAAATTCCGAGCACAAGCAAGTGGTCACAAGACCAGTTCACATGCAGTTTGATAATATAACAAGAGGTACAGTGATCACAACCTAACAAGAGTAAACATGCAGGTATATATATATAGAGATCACAGTACAAGAAGAGTCAAGAAGTGAGCAAGTGAGGGAGAGTAGGCACAAGGCCTAGAACAGTACAGAAACGCTGATGGTCACAAGGCTGAAGCGCCTTGGTGAACACATCAGCAGTCTTGGCCCGAGTGGCCACGTAACGCAGACGAAGCTGACCACGCTGCTGCAGCTCTCGAGCAAGGAAGTAGCGCAGAGCGATGTGCTTCGTCCTGTGCTCCAGTCTGTGCTCCACACACAAGGCAATGGCGGCCTTGTTGTCAACGTACAGCACTGGAGGAGAACGAGGCCGCTCTCCCAGGTCGGTCAGCAGGTAGGTGAGCCAGCGTAACTCCTGTGCAGCCATGGCTGTGGCGTAGATCTCAGCCTCACAACTGGAGCTGAGAACAGAAGAAGAGCGAGTAGAACGCCAAGAAACTGAACCAGAGCCAAGGCTGAAGGTGTAACCCTGAGACGACCGCTGCGTAGCCTGGTCGTCAGCCCAAGAAGTGTCTGAGTGACCCGTGAGGACAACGTCGCTCCGACCTCCAAGCACGAGCCCCATGCCCAACGTATCGCACAAGTAGCGCAACACCCTCTTAGCGGCATCCATGTGCTCCTTCCGGTGACGGTCGGGAGCGACATAGCGTGCTAGGATGCTAAGAGGGTATGCCAGGTCAGGTCGAGTGCAGGTCATCAGGTACATGAGGCAGCCCACAAGCTCTGGATACGGGCCACTCGGCTCTACGGACTCATCCGAAGGCAGAGCTGAGAGCGAGTGACCGGTAGGCAGAGGAGTGGGCTGAGGCGATGAGTACGTGAAGCGGAAGCGCTGAAGGACCTGCTGCACCATGTGTGACTGAGTCAAGGTGATGGTGCGCTGTGCTCTGTCCCGGGTGATCCGCAAGCCAAGATAGCTTGTCAGCTCACCCAGGTCTGTGCACGTATGTCTCTTCTGCAGCTCCGACTTCACGTGGGCGAGTGCCTCAGTGTCAGCAGTAGCAAAGACCAAGTCGTCTACGTAAACGAGAACGTAGAACGGTGGCAGAGTGGTGTCGGTGCGTAGAAATAGCGACGGGTCAGCAGTAGAAGGAGCAAACCCAAGAGCAGCAAGAGTAGTCCTCAGTGTGTCGTGCCACTCACGGGGTGCCTGGCGGAGACCGTAGACTGGCCGCCGGAGGCTCCACTGGGTACCAGGAGGGAACGACCCAGTGAAGCCAGGTGGGCGGCGCAGCCAGATCTCCTCGTGCAGGCTGCCCTGTAAGAACGCAGTGCTGAAGTCAAGAGAGTGGAGCTCGTAGTCACGCCGAGTAGCGACGTGCAGCAGAACCCGAAGAGTGGTCATCTTCGGGGTCGGGGAGAAGGTCTGGAAGAAGTCAACTCCCTCTCGCTGACTGAAGCCTCGTGCAACGTAACGCGCCTTGAAGACAGGCAGAGAACCCGGCGGCCGCTTCACCCTGAAAATCCACATGCCACTGACGATGTTCGCCCCAGGTGGGGGAACCTCGTCGACGTAGGTGCCTGTGGACTTCCAGGAAGCCATCTCTGCGTCCATGGCTGTCTGCCACTGAAAGGAGTAGGGACCCTCCATCGCCTCTGCGTAGGAGCGTGGGGTCGGGATGTCTGGTGCATCCGGGTCTCCCTCAGGGGCAACTAGCATGGACACGAGATGAGGCAAAGCAGCGGCAAAGCACTCAAACTCCTCCTGTCTGTCCTCAAGGACGTCCGTGCCAAGAGCACACTCACCCCCGACAGACGGACGACAGACAGACTCAGACTCAGACTCAGCAACAAGGCTAGCGGCGTAGTCTAGACGACAGGCAGCAGCAAAGTCAACAAGCTCAGCGACTAGAGAAGACGCAGCAGAGGACTCAAAGGAAGGGTCAGTGACAGCAGTGGCAAGGAGACGCGGGACAGTAGGACTGGCAGCACGAAGAGAGTCAGACTCCGGGTCAGCAAGAGCAGGAAGAGAGGACGCTGGTGGAGACGGCAGTGGGACACGCTGTGGAGCAGTAGAGGGACGCAGGGTCATATAGTGAGTGCCAAGGACAGGAGGAAGAAGCTGACGTGGAACACGACGACCAGCGCGGACAGCGCGGACAGGCGACTCTGGACGCGACTCAGACGACTCTGGACGAGTCTCAGGCGACGGAGGACGAGACTCAGGCTCACGACGCTCCGTAAGACCTCCCGTCGGCGCAGTGTAGGGAGAAGGACCAGCAAGTGGAGAGACTGGCTGTAACTGTGACTGCGACTGGACAAGCGGTGGACTCAGTAGGGGAGGAGTAGGACCAAGAGAGGGCGGAAGGCCAAGAACCTGCTGAAGGAGCGGAACGTAGTACGGCCGTGGCCGCTCAGCACCTCCAGCTCCAACCCCCTCAGCAGGGCCAGTCCCAGCAGCTCCAGCAGCACCGCCAGCAGTAGCAGGGTCCCCAGCAGCTCCAGTACCAGCAGCACCTCCAGCAGTGCCAGCAGCACCACCAGCAGCAGCAGCACCTCCAGCAGCTCCAGCAGCACCAGTACCAGCAGCACCTCCAGCAGCGCCAGCAGCAGCGCCATCAGCAGCAGTACCACCAGCAGCTCCAGTAGCTCCAGCACCAGTAGCACCTCCAGCAGCGCCAGCAGCACCAGCAGCACCTCCAGCAGCGCCAGCCGCACCGCCAGCAGCAGCAGCACCTCCAGCAGCTCCAGCAGCACCAGAACCAGTAGTACCTCCAGCAGCGCCAGCAGCACCTCCAGCAGCAGCAGTACCTCCAGCAGCTCCAGCAGCACCGGCAGCACCTCCAGCAGCGCCAGCCACACCGCCAGCAGCAGCAGCACCTCCAGTAACTCCAGAAGCTCCAGAGTCCACGACACCGGGAGCGCCACTCCGGAGACTGCAGCGCCTAGCGTACCACTCTCGGAGCTGCTGGGGAGAGGGCAGCTCCCGCCTAGGAGGGGAAGCACTAGCACCAGCTCCGGCACCACTCCGAGCTCCAGAAGCACCTCTCCTGAGGCTGCAGTACTGTAAGTACCACTCACGCAGCTGCTGCGAGGAGAGGCCTCCCCCAGGTGCAGCACGCTCAGGCTCAGTACTCTCAGACGTAGCACTCCCAGGCTCAGCACCCCCAGGCTCAGCACCTCCAGACTCAGCACCCGCAGGCTCTGCACCCCCAGGCTCAGCACCCCCAGACTCAGCACCCACAGGCTCCGCACCCCCAGACCCCGCACCCCCTGGCTCAGCACCCCCAGACTCCGCAACCCCAGGCTCCACACGCTCAGGCTCAGCACCCCTGGCAGGACGAGAGTCGACAGCTACCTCGACAGGCTCAACCGGGTCTACCTGGGACACACCTGAGGGAGCGGCACCCTGAGGGGGGAGGGGGTCTACCACAGCAGCACCTGGCGCGAGGAAGAGAGGCGGGGGGGGGAGCGGGGCAGTGCGGTAGGGGAAGAGGCGGTAGTAGGGCACGGACTCGTCAAAAGTGACGTCCTGAGAGGGCAGGACACGGCGCGAGGTGGCGTGGTAAAACTGCCAACCAGACGCGTCCGGGACAAAGCCAAGGAAGACACAGGGAACAGCGCGGGAGGAGAGCTTGTCCGCGAACGTATCGCGAACAAAAGCTCGGGATCCCCAGACCCGAAAACGCGACGCATCGCCAACCTCTCCCGTCCAACGCAGTGTCGGCGATGTCTCCGGAACGGAGACACGGGGCCAGAGGTTGAGCTGATGCGCAGCGTATCGGACCGCAAACGGCCACAGAAAGTGGGGGGCAGCCGCATGGATCAAGGAGGTACGAGCGACCTCCATGACCAAACCAATGCGGCGCTCAGCAACCCCATTCTGCTGTGGAGAGGCCGGAAGCGTGAACGACTGGCGGATGCCGTGCTCCGCACAGTAGGCTGCCAAGAGGTCAGAGGAGAACTCACCACCTCTGTCAGAGTGCAGACGCAGGACAGGAAAGTCCGAGTGGAACCGCTCACTGAGCTGGAGACGAGAAGCGCGGATCCAAGGGATCAAAACATCAGGGACCTCACCCTTGGTGCGCAAGGGGAAGACCGTGGTGTAGCGCGAGTAGTCGTCAACAACGATCAGGAAGTACCTCTCCTGACCCTGTCCACGGACGCGGGCTGGGCCCCACACGTCCATGTGGAGCGTCTGCAAGGGAGCAGTCGTCAGGGGAAACGAGGAGGAGTGAGGAGCGGCGCGCTGCCGCCCCTCGACACAGGGAAGGCAGGGAGGAGCAGGCGAGGGTGGGAGTGGAGGGAGAACCCTGGGAAGACCAGAGACAAGGTACCGGTTGTGCATGGTACGAAGGCGCTGCACTGACGGGTGACCAAGACGGTGGTGCCAGAGGACAGTCTCGTGTGCCAGAGAGCGACACGAGCAGGGGGCAGACAGCTGACCTGACGCAGACGCAGACGCAGCTACCTGTGGGGACTCAGTGGTCAGTGTGTACAGGTCCGACCCCGGCTGCCGAGTGAAGGTAGCCAGGTGGCGGCCCGTCCGAGCGCACGTGCAGTGTGTCACACGCTCGTAGGCAAGGGTAAACTGGTGGACACCCCCGTCCTGGAGCGCACTACCCGCCACCAAGTTCGTAGAGAACGAGGGGAGGTAGAGACCCGACAGAGTGCCCGACGGGACCGCAGGACAAGGGAGAACAGTAGAGGAGGTCGCAATGACCGGACCCCCAGAGGGGTCAGCGAGGGAGACTGCAACCGGCCGAGCAAGCTGCTCAAGGGCAGCGCGGTCACGAAAGAAACAGCGGGAAGCGCCTGAGTCCAGTGTGAAGGTGTGCAGTGCCTCAGTAGACGCAGTACCAGAGGGCGCAGACTCACGAGTACCTAGAGCAGCAGCCTCACCAGCACCTGGGGCAACAGACACACGAGCACCTAGTGCAGCAGCCTCACCAGTACCTAGAGCAGCAGACTGGATACCGGGGTCAGGCGGCACACACAAGTGACAGGCACTCTCAGCACTAGTAGGAAATGCATACATGGCAGTGAGGATAGCATCATAGTTAAGAGCATAGATATCTACCCTCTGCCTAAGCAGCTCCACCCAGTCGGGGAGCTCAGCCGCGTCGCCAAACTCTGTACGCCAGGCGTCGCTCAGACGGGCGAAGCAGCGGGACTTTGTGTGACCAAACGTCCCGCAAGGCTGACCAGTCCGAGCACCAGTGCGAATGACGTACGGGCAGCGAGCAGTACCCCGTGACCCTCCACGCTGAGCGTACCACTCACGAAGCTGCTGGGGCGTGAGGGACTCACTCGGACGTCGCGGGAGCTGCATCTGGCCACCGCCAGGAGCAGCAGTAGCAGTAGTAGCAGCAGTAGTAGTAGCAGCAGCGCGGCCACCCCTACAACCCCAACCAGCATACCACTCACGAAGCTGTTGGGGCGTGAGGGACTCACGCGGACGGCGCTGGAGCTGCATCTGGCCACGCCAGGAGCAGCAGTAGAAGTAGAAAGAGCAGTAGCAGCAGGAGCAGCAGTAACAGCAATACGGGCGGGGCACTGCTCACCAGTGGCGAGAAGGGCAGGCGTACGACGGTGGTAACGGCGAGGCCGCTACCACTGCAGGGCGAGGGCTCCGCGGCAGCTGCAGGGGCGGCTGCTCCAGGGGCCAGGGCGGCTGCAGAGGTCCAAGGGCGGCTGCTGCAGGGGCAGCTGCTGCAGGGGCGGCTGCTGCAGGGGCAGCTGCTCCAGGGGCGGGTGCTCCAGGGGCCAGGGGCAGCTGCTCCCTTTTTTTATTTTTTTTTTTTATTATTTATTTTATGGTTTGGCAGAGCGCACTCGGCGCTGCAGAGGCGGCTCGCGGGCTGCAGGGTGGCTCGGGCAGCAGCGAGGGGGGGGGGGGGGGGGGGGGGGGGCGCGCGGCTCCCCAGGGCGTCGCGACGGGGCAGCGGGGGGGGGGGGGGGGGGGGGGGGGGGGGGGGGGGGGGGGGGGGCGCGCGCGGCTCCCCAGGGCGTCGCGACGGGGCAGCGGGGGGTCGCGCGCGGCTCCCTTGGGCGTCGCGACGGGTCAGCGGGGGCCGAGCGTGGCTCCCCAGGACGTCGCGACAGGGCAGCGGGGGGCCGAGCGCGGCTCCCCAGGGCGTCGCGACGGGGTAGCGGGGGCCGAGCGCGGCTCCCCAGGGCGACGCGACGGGACAGCGGGGGTCGCGCGCGGCTCCCCAGGGCAGCGCGACGGGGCAGAGGCAGCGCCCACGGGCGACACGCGGCTCGGCAGGGCAGCGCGCTGGCTGCAGGGGCGGCTCTCGGGCCTGACAGGCCTGCAGAGGCGGCTCGGGGGGGCCTGACGGGTCTGCAGACGCGGCTCGGGGGCCTGACGGACCTGCAGGGGCAGCTCGAGGGCCGTACTAGCTTGCAGGAGGCAGCGCGAGGGCTGCAGGACGGCACGCGGGCAGACCAAAGGGCGGGTCGCACGGGGGCGCACGAGGGCGCACGTAAGGTAGGGCGCACGAGGGCGCACGAGTATAGAAAGGCGCACGAGGGCGCACGTAAGGTAGGGCGCACGAGGGCGCTTCTAGCGGAATAGTGGGCCCGTAGGAGAACGTGTTAAAATGTAGAACTGAACGAGAATGTGTGAAACTAGGCAGCAGGGTGATACAAGTAGGAAACCCTAGCAATGTTGTACCCCCTAAGGCTAAACCCACTATAGCCTACACAATATGAACATGTATAATGTTTGACACTCCTCCGGTAGACCCCCTCCCCCCTCAGGGTCCTGCTCCCTCAGGTGTGTCTCAGGTAGACCCTGTCGAGCCTGTCGAGGTCGCTGTCGACTCTGGTGCTGCTGGGGGTGGTGCTGCTGGGGGTTCTGAGCCTGCGCGTGCGGAGCCTGGGGGTGCTGAGCGTGAGTGTGCAGAGCCTGGGGGTGCTGAGCCTGAGCGTGCGGAGCCTGGGGGTGCTGAGCCTGAGGTTGCTGAGTCTGGGGGTGCTGAGCCTGGGGGTGCTAAGCCTGGGGGTGCTGAGACTGGGGGTGCTGAGACTGGGGGTGCTGAGCCTGGGGGTGCTGAGACTGGGGGTGCTGAGTCTGCTGGAGGTCCTCCAGGTGCCTCGTCACGGCGGGAGCCTCTCTCTCCACCGCAGCTGCGCGAGTGGTTTGCTCGGCGCTGGAGCCTTCGGAGTGGTGCTGCTGGAGCTGGGGGGTCTGCCGCTGGAGGCCCTGGAGCTGGAGGTACTGGAGCTGCTGGAGCTGGAGGTGCTGCCGGCGTTGGAGCTGGAGCTGCTGGAGTTGCTGGAGCCACTGGTCCCGGAGGTGCTCGTACAGGAGGTACTGGAGCTGCTGGAGCTGGTGGTACTGCGGGCGTGGGAGCCGGAGGTGTTGGAGCTGCTGGTCCTGGAGATACTGGAGGTGCTAGAGTCGCTGGTCCCGGAGGTGCTCGTACTGGAGGTACTGGAGCTGCTGGAGCTGGTGGTGCTGCAGGAGTTGGAGTAGGAGGTACTGGAGCTGCTGGAGCTCGAGGTGCTACTAGAGCTGGAGCTGCTGGAGGTGCTGGAGCTGGTGGTACTGCAGGCGTTGGAGCTGGAGACCTGGAGCTGGGAGTACTGGTGCTGTCGGTGCTGGTTCAGGAGGCACTGTGCGGCCGCGACCGTACTTCGTTCCACTGCTTCAGCAGGTTCTTGGTCTCCCGTCTTCGACTGGCCTTCCTCCTCCCTTACTGTGTCCACCGCCTGACCAGTCGCAGTCGCAGTTTCAGCCAGCCTCCCCACTGCCTGCTCCTTCTCCTTACACTGGGCCGACAGGAGGTCTTGCGGAGCGTCGTGAGCCTGAGTCTCGTCCTGCGTCGCCTGTTCGCGCTGTTCGCACTGGTCGTCGTGTTCCGCGTCCGCGTCCTCCTCCTGTCCCCGGCACGCACCAGATGGCACTCCGTCCTTCCTCTGTTCCACAGCGTGTCCCTCTGCCGTCTCCTCCTGCGTCCTCTCTTCCTGACGATGCTGACCCACCGTTAGACCTTGCTCGTGCTGCCAGTCCTACTGTCACTCGTCTTCTAGCCATTGTTGTCACTGACCCTTCGTTTGAGTCCACTGCTGCGTCTGCCCTAGTTGCCGAGCTTGTTGACTTTGCTGCTGCCTGTCGCCTCGACTACGCCGCTAGCCTTGTTGCTGAGTCTGAGTCTGTCTGTCCTCCGTCCTTCGGTGGTGAGTGTGCTCTTGGCACGGACGTCCTTGAGGACACGCAGGACGACTTTGAGTGTTTTGCAGCTGCTTTACCTCATCTCGTGTCCATGCTGATTGCACCTGAGGGAGACCCGGATGCACCAAACATCCCGACCCCGCTCTCTTACGCAGAAGCGATTGAGGGTCCCTACTCCTCCCAGTGGCAGGCAGCCATGGACGCAGAGATGGCTTCCTGGAAGTCCACAGGCACCTACGTCGACGAGGTTCCCCCACCTGGGGCGAACATCGTCAGTGGCATGTGGATTTTCAGGGTGAAGCGGCCGCCGGGTTCTCCGCCTGTCTTCAAGGCGCGTTACGTTGCTCGAGGCTTCAGTCAGCGACAGGGAGTTGACTTCTTCCAGACCTTCTCCCCCACCCCGAAGATGACCACTCTTCGGGTACTGCTGCACGTCGCCGCTCAGCGTGACTACGAGCTTCACTCTCTTGACTTCAGCACAGCCTTCCTACAGGGCAGCCTGCACGAGGAGATCTGGCTGCGCCGCCCACCTGGCTTCACTGGGTCGTTTCCTGCAGGTACCCAGTGGAGCCTCTGGCAGCCAGTCTACGGTCTCCGCCAGGCGCCTCGCGAGTGGCACGACACACTAAGGATGACGCTTGCGGCTCTTGGGTTTGCTCCTTTGACTGCTGACCCGTCGCTGTTTCTACGCACCGACACTTCGCTGCCGCCATTCTACATCCTCGTGTACGTCGACGACTTGGTCTTTGCCACTGCTGACACTGAGGGACTCGCCCACATGAAGTCGGAACTGCAGAAGAGACACACGTGCACAGACCTGGGTGAGCTGCGCAGCTATCTTGGCTTGCAGATCACCCGGGACAGAGCACGGCGCACCATTACCTTGACTCAGTCACACATGGTGCAGCAGGTCCTTCAGCGCTTCCGCTTCACGTACTCCTCGCCACAGTCCACTCCTCTGCCTACCGGTCACTCGCTCTCAGCTCCACCTTCGGACGAGTCCGTAGAGCTGAGTGGCCCGTATCCACAGCTTGTGGGCTGCCTCATGTACCTGATGACCTGCACTCGACCTGACCTTGCTTACCCTCTTAGCATCCTGGCTCGCTACGTTGCGCCCGCGAGACACCGACCAGAGCACTGGGAGGCCGCTAAGAGGGTGATGCGCTACTTGTGCAGTACGTCGGGCATGGGGCTCGTGCTTGGAGGACGGGCTCAAGTTGTCCTCACTGGTCACGCAGACACTTCTTGGGTTGACGACTTGGCTACGCAGCGGTCGTCACAGGGTTACTCCTTCAGCCCTGGTTCTGGCTCTGTTTCTTGGCGGTCTACCCGCTCGTCTTCTGTTCTCAGTTCCAGTTGTGAGGCTGAGATCTACGCAGGGGCCATGGCCGCACAGGAGTTACGCTGGCTCACCTACCTGCTGACTGACTTGGGCGAGCCACCTCGTTCTCCTCCAGTTCTGTACGTTGACAACAAGGCCATGATTGCCTTGTGTCAGGAGCACAGACTGGAGCACAGAACGAAGCACATCGCTCTGCGCTACTTCCTTGCTCGAGAGTTGCAGCAGCGTGGACAGCTTCGTCTTGCTTACGTGGCCTCTCGGGCCAACACTGCTGATATCTTCAGCAAGGCACTTCAGCCTTGTGATCATCAGCGTTTCTGTACTGTTCTAGGCCTTGTGCCTACTTGGCCTCACTTGCTCACCTCTTGACTTTGCTTGTACTGTGATCTATATACTTATACCTGCATGCTTACACTTGCTAGGTTGTGATCACTGTACTGCATGTTCTCTTTTATATAACTCTGCATGTGAACTGGCCTTGTAGCCATTTGCTTGTGCTCAGAATGCGTGGTGACTTAGTGATCTACCCTAAGCTTGCTTTGCTTTTCTTGACCGGTCTTGTGACCTCTTGTTCTCCCCCACTTTGCCTATGGGGGTGTGTCAAACTTATATGCTGCTTATTGTGTAGGCTATAGTGGGATAGCCCAATGGTGTACAACCCAACTAGGGTTTCCTACTTGTACCCATCTTGCTGCTAGTTCAAATTCATTCTCGTTTATTGTGCTGACACGCCAAGGATGGAAGTCACTATATCCTCCTACTCAAAGACCACGAGATCCACTTTTTGTGGGTCCGCCTGATCGCGAAGACGAGCGACATGCTTGGCGTATTTGAGAAGTGGATGAAGGTGATGTAGTGGCAGACCACAGGTCGGTGAAGATGCTCCACTCTTATCGCGGAGTCGAATCTCTTAGTATCTAGGGGTTGCTTGAATTCACTGATAACCAAACTGTCACCACCGTCAAGACCATCATCTACGAGACCATGTCGTCGGAGGTCTGGAAGGCGGAGCATGGGCCAGCACTGGCGCAGACTCGGGTTTCCTTGGCAACAGATTCATTTGAGCCGACGACTCAATTGCTAGCCGCCGAGGACGACGAAGGGGAGCTGTTGATGGGGGGGCCGCCCAGTGACAGCGACGTGGTTGACAAGCCACCGATGCAACACTCCAACCATTCCAAATTTGGTGTGCCTCGTAAGTGCTGGGCCAATGTGTGCCCTGCATTCACAAACAATACGCTCCTCAACAACATGCACGCGGATGCTGCCAGAATACGGACTATAGTCTAGAGCTTAGTAGCTCAAGAAAGACCATGGTTAACGAGAGTTACGAGAAGTAGGTTGAGAGGGTTTGGAGAGGGAAGTTTGGCCAAAGAGGGATGGCGACTAAGACGGCTGCCAGCTTACGAACGAAATAGGTAATGCGGGCCTAGGTCGACTACTCTGAAGGTAAGTTGCAGCGCTGTCCACGCTCACCGCACCATGCGGAGAATACTACTACAACGGGAGCTAGACTATGGGGGAAGGCACGGTTGCTCATATTCTCTCTACGCACATATTCACGGGCAGAATTGGCAAGAATTCCACTAGCACAAGTTGAGAACAATAAGGTGAACAAGCAAAGCAACAAAGGACTACATCAGATGCTAGCAAGCATGCAGGTCGACCTCCAGCACAGCACGTTCGACTGCGTTCCAGCGCAGCAAGGCTGACCGCACTCCAGCAGTGCAAAGTGGCGACCTGCCAACGTTGCAAGTCGATAGCGTGCCAACACTGCAGCAAGGTGGCTGCACGGTGTTGCACCCGCATGACAGCAGCGCTCCCGCTTCGCAGGTGCTCGCAGCTGGTTGGCGTGCTGTGCCTCGTCACGTGTACAGCGCATACTCCAAGCCGACCACGTGTGCACGAATGCACCTGATCCGCCACATTGACCTCGGGATACCACCTCCAAGGTAGAACCTCCTCGGCGACCGTCGCCAACCTCCTCGGCGACCGTCGCGCACCTCCACAGGACTCGTCGCCGGGTAACCTGGTCGACCGGGCAACCACGCCGACCAGGTGATGCTCCATGTGCCCGTCGACCATTCCCTCAGGTCGACCACTTCTGGTCGACCAGATCTGCTGGTCACCGAATGCACCCAGCAGGCTCCCACAGGTCGGCGTCACTAAGTCGGCGTCCTCCAGGTCGACCTCGCCTGGTAGGCGCCTTCCCAAGTCGGCGCCCCCCCCATGGTCGGCGCCCCTCCCGAGGTTGGCGCCCTTCCTAGGTCGACGTGCCACCACGTCGACCACGGTTGAAATCGGCCGCCGGCTCCCCGTCGTCAACGGCGTGGCAGTGGCTCAGTGCAGGTCGACCAAGCGTGTCGACCTGCGCGCCCAAATCGGCGTCGCCTACTGCAGCTGCTTGAATGCGCTCCCCGCACACCCGACTACGAAGCCAGCTCCGCCCAAGCGAGGACGGGGCCAACACACAACTCCCGTTGACAGATTCCCCACAGTGGGTGCTCTGTGTGAATGCTGAAGGCTAGAGCAGCCGGAGCTGGGAAGCGTCGGAGTCGGATGGAGAACGGTTGAAGGCGGCAGCAGATTGGTCAGAAGAGGGGGAGCACGACGAGCAGAGGAGAGGCAGATGGATGGTATGCAGGACGTACGCCAGCGGAAGAATGGACGTCAGTGGCAGAGAGAGGAGGAGGAGGAGTAGAGAGGTAGAAGCGGACGATTCCGCACCCTCTCACCCTCCCCCTCCCTATCTCCCCCCTACGTCCCAGGCGTGCAGGCGAACCTGCAGTCAGCCGGCCAACTTAAGGATAACGGCGTGAAGCTGCTTGTCTTGACGGTTGGGGACGTGCTTGGTCGAGCAAAGTAGGCTGGTCGGGTCCTCTGCGCCGATCTTTGCCCCTGCTCAACGAAGTCGACATCGGCGTCGACGGAGGTGGTGGCTCTGCGGACTATTGCCTCGGCAACGAAGTCGATGCCGAACAGGTGGGCATGTAATGCTCCTGCATGTCTGCGTCGACACCATCACAAGCTTAGCGAAGCATGGAGTCGCCACCGACCTGGAGATCAAGTCGTCAACCGGGGTCGACTTGCCGTGTGTTTCCTGCGTCCGTGGGAAGTTGGTAAGGCACACCTTCCTCGAAAAGGGCTCGGGCGCCGACGAGGCCCTGGCCGTCGTGCACATCGATTTGTGCGGACCTTTTCGGGTGGTCGCCAAAGATGGCAGCATGTACTTCCTACTATTGAAGGACCGCTAGACCCGCTACGTGTGAGTGAAGCCGGTCGCCAAGAAGTCCGACGTGCTGCAGGAGTTCAAAAAATGGTTGTCGGTGGTGGAGCGGCAGACGAAGAAAGTTAGTAATGACGCTGCGCTCTGATCGCTGAAGGGAGTTCCTCGGACGAGCCTTCATCGACTTTGTGGATGGGAAGGGCACCCCGCAGCCTTCACGCCTTGACCTGCACGTACACCCCGTAGCAGAATGGCATGGCGGAACGAGAGATGCGAACTGTGGTCCAGTCCGTACGAACGATGCTGCTGCACATAGGTGTGCAGCACCACGGTGGCACCTCACCTTGCGGCAGTACGTCTTGGTGCGCAACTACTTTGAGCCGTCAATGTTGCCGTCGGGGACGACGCCGCACCAATTGATGACCGGCAAGAAGCCTAACCTGGGGCCCGCGAGCATGTGGGGCCACAGGGTGCAGTTCATGGTCCCCGGGTAGCAGCGTGCTAGGAAGTTGACGCCGAAGGCTTGGTGGGTGTGTCGCCAGATAGGAAGGCCAGCTGCACTGTGCCCTTGAGAACAGAGCTGTTTTGGATCGCATTTGCAAGTGCTCCATAGAGCATCTCTCAAGCATCTGCTTCTCGAGCTGCACACACACGTGCCACTAACCGCAAGCTACAGCTCCTGCGAATATCACTGCGATATGCACCATGTCATGCACCATGGCATCCAGCAGCAGTCCACAAAAGCTCCACGCTATCCCCATTAATCTTACTTGATTGGGTCATCGTTTGTTTTAAGGTATACTAAAGGATCGAAATAAGGAGAATTGAGGCATTCCAACACACCTGCATGTTGGGCGGAGTGCGAGGGGATGGAAGAGGATAAGGGGGAGGTCTAGGAAAGAGATGGGGTTGGGTCAGGAATTTGAGTGCAGTGAGGCGACTAATGCTGCAAGGAGGACTTCCACTAAGAGCCACGCCCATGAGGTCACTGTGACAGTATGCATGCAAATCGGTGCCAATAGGACAAATCGTGAATTGACACGGAAATAGGATGGGAAGAAAATTCTCTTTACTTCACACCCTGGTTAACGAAGAATGTCCACATCGGGTGCCGAAAAAAATAAGCACCGAATGTGTTTGACTTGAAGCGAGTGTGATGTGACCCGAGGGTCATTTTCAAAACCCAAGTAACGCAGATCCCTGTACTGCATACCATCAGTGAACATGTACTCCAATTGATTCACAATAAATATAGTCCCTATGCGGGCTTGTAAGCAGGCCCTCAGATTCGTTTTTTGCCTGTCTGATTTGTCAGACTTAGTACACTGTGTTCAGCTGATTTGATCAGAGTTGGTTGAAAAAAAGGGCTGAAACTTCAGAGTGTCTAAAAAAAAAAGTCTCAAGCATTCAGAGACAACACGAGTGAGATGAGAAGTCTGAGTTTGATTTCAGCCGTGTGTTGTATAGGGTGTTGTTGAACTACATTAGACAGGCCTACATACATACTACTGCTGATGCATTAATAGCTAGATTTTCCTACCTACCCACCAATACTAGGGCTATATAGATCCTATCCTACATACTCATTATTCTACTCATCAAATCCATCATCATCATCACTATTAGATGCATCAGTATCCTCCTCTATGTCTTCTACTTCCATCACTTCATCTGCCTCCTTGGCCTTGATCTGTTGCTTTCCTGCAGGTGGGAGAGGAGCGTTGCTGTGGGGCTTGCGCTTCTTGTAGGCCCTCCAGATTGTCACGATCTCCTCCCACTTGGGCTCGTAGTCCATGAGGCTCATGCACATGAGATCGCCCAGCCGTGCATCCTTCAGCGAGCCTCTCTGCCACGACTTGATTATGTTCTGCCTGGAGAACCCCCGCTCGCACTCCACGGTGCTCTGCGGCAGTACAGCTACCGCCACCCACAAATGCACAAGGTTGGGGTAGTTGTCCCGCCAGTCCGGTGTCTTGAGCATGGCTGTGAGCCCCGCGTGGAAGCTGCGCTCGCCCTTGGTAGAGGCTGCAAGCACCGAGGTAAACATACGCAGCTCCTTCTCTGCACGGTGCTTGTTGACTCCTGGCGGGGTTGGGAAAAGGATAACAAAAGAATAGAATGAGTAAACAAATACATGCATTCGTTGAAGCGTCGCACAGAACACAAACAGAGCAACGACGCAACATGATATAAAGACTACACACATAAGGCTTACCTGGCACGATCTCTTCCACCAGGTCGGCCTTGAACAAAGTGACCAGAGACTGTAGGCAATGAAGGCACCTCCGTTTCCTCTCGGCCCGATCCAGCGGGTACTCGTCTGGCAGGAACAGCCCGGACATCTCATCCAGGTCACCAAGCCGATGCTCAAGTTGGTGAAAGATCACCTCCGCGAACTCCGTGCAGAGTTCCACACAATCATCATGGGTCCCGGGCCCTTCGAACTCCTCCAGCTCATCCTCATGCAGCATGAATTTGAAGCGTGCTGGACGGCCGTCCGAGTCAATCCCTTCGACTTTCACCTCCCGGTTTCCTCCTGGCCCATGGCGCGCGATGAAGTGGGACAGCATCTCGCTCACGCCGCCACCAAAGTCGTCGCCGCAATCAACGTAGCGGCTCTCGATGTGGGACGTTGTGCGCTTGATCTGCGCATGCACGCTGGCATAGTCAAGCTGGACAGAAAACAAAAAAACGGTAGTTAATGGATGGTGATGGTTAACATACAGGAACATAGCAGAATGGCGACTACAACAAAACATTAACAGAAAACTATGGCCAAACTCACCTCCTTGGGCTGGAACGCCCGGTTCAGGATGTTGAGCTGCTCAAGCACATCAGCAATGAAGAAGAGAAGGAAATGAAACCTGTAAATTATAATCAGAGCATAGAGGTTCGCGTCCCACTCCTTCAGCATCACGATGAGTGCCGGAAGCATCGCGACAAGCCTGAGGACTGCGTCGCCCCGCGAAAGCCATCGGACGGAATGAATGCCCTGGAGCTCAAGAGAGGTGGACGCAAAGACTTCCTGGAGGCCCATGAACCGTTGATGCCACGGCCCCGAACGGCCGAGATGCTCTGCCACGATGCGAATCACCGTGTCAATGACATTGAACGCCGGAATCTTCTCGGACGCTGTTTTAGCCGCGAGTGCCTCCCTGTACAAAAGATGAAAACAACATTAGTATATCGGGAAAGGAAACAATCGTAAAAGATGCAAAACAAGTTAAGGGGAAAACACATAAATACATACCTGTGCGCGATACAGTGGGAAGACACCAGATGGGGGGTGCGCGGTCGGAGGCGTGTGGTGAGGCCAGACTTGCTGCCCATCATGACGTTGGCACCGTCGGTGCTAATCCCCGCAATGCGCTGAAGGTCGACCCCGACAGCCTACAGATGTGACAACAGAACATCGAGAAGGGATGCTGCGTCGGCCTTCTCCACGGTGAGTAGCGCCATGAACTCCGTGACAAGCTTGTTGTCACAGATGAAAGTGATGAAGAGGATCAGGTGCTTCCCTCTGCACCTATCCGTGCTCTCGTCAATCGCGATGCCGACGAAGGGCAACGCCAGCACGTGTTCCAGCTGGGTTGTCTGGAGCCTTGTCGCAGTCGCTTGCGTCAGCTCAGCGAAACCGTAGCTGCATGCACATGGAAACAATAGTGAGATCATTATCCTCGGGATAAAACATTGACACATCAAAGTGCATTAAATAACTTTTGGCAGTTGCACTCACGTGGTGTAGTAGGTGCCGTACCCCTTCTTCGGGAAGCTAGGCATGCCCTTCTCCGCCAGGTAACGCACCAGCTTCACCCACATCCCCATCGGCGCATTGGACATGCTGATGAACAGCAGGGATTCGAGAAGGGCGACAACGCGCGACTGCTCTCCGTCATGGTGGTGCGATGTTGGTCGATCTGCAGCTGCCTCGCTCCGCACTCCTGTTTGTCTCGCCATCGCCAGCTTGTGCTTCGCCGTGCCCGCGTGCTTACGAAACGACTGGGTCTACAAGTCCGTGGCGCCTTTCCCGCGTCTCTCGCACTTGCCTCCGTTGCCAGCATAAGCTGCACAAACGGTACAGTTGAAGGTAGGCAAGCCGGAGGTGGTTTTGGTGATTTGCAGCCAGAACAACCGTGCTTGCCACTGACTCTTGTACTTGTTAATTGCATCA
The DNA here is from genome assembly GCA_947471745.1 of Closterium sp. Naga37s-1. Taxonomy (NCBI): domain Eukaryota; kingdom Viridiplantae; phylum Streptophyta; class Zygnematophyceae; order Desmidiales; family Closteriaceae; genus Closterium; species Closterium sp. Naga37s-1. The sequence goes on along the minus strand of CANJKZ010000093.1, from coordinate 2,860,812 downwards.
TCGTACAGCCCTTCAATGAGATCGGCCAGGTTTATGGTGAGGCGAGGACGTGGACGCTCAGACGAGCTGGGAGAATTGTTGACGTTGGCGGTCGAGGACGAAGGCTTGGCGAAGCTCAAAGTCGCCTGCTTGAGCCGGATGGTTCGCGCTGTGGTCTGAGTGGGATGGTGCGATGTCGAAACGACAGTTGGTTTCGAAGGTGTCTCTGCCACAGGGTCGGGATTTGAGATCACGGGTGCTGGAGGTTCCTTCAAGGTGGGGATAGAATCGGGCTCGGCGCGTGCTGCCTTCTCGAGAGCTAGGTGATTAAGCAGAAAATCTATGACTAACGCAGGCTGAGAATCAGGGTCGCCGTCATCGCAGGTAGCGGGATTGTCGGGTTGAGCCATGGCGCGGATCTGAGAGAGCCTGCCGAGAAGGAACGAGAGGTGGTTCTGAGGCTACTGAACTGGGCAGTGGATGGGCCCAGTGAGTTGAAGCTGAGCTGAGGGATGGGGATGAAACCCTAGCTCGTAGAGGATGGCCCTATAACTGACTGTGGGCCATCCATGCCTCTGGTGGGTGGTTGCCTAGCATGCACGGCAACGACGAGGCGCGTCTGCCGAGCACTACTATGAGGAATGTTTCGTGTTGGTACACGATGCTGCCAAAGGGACCAACGGATCTTGTTGGCAACGTCTGCTTGCCATCACCTTTACGTGGGTGGCAACTGCTGCAGCATATTGGACACTGGTGGTGGTGGAGTTCGTGATGGCAGTCAAAAGGTGCCAAACGGACCAATCAGTGCTCTAACATAGTGTGAGCTGGAGCTTACACCGAGGGAAACATCGCGCCGCAGGGCGGGGGAAACATCCAGCTGTACGAGGGAAACATCGCGCCGCAGGGCGGGGGAAACATCCAGCTGTACGAGGGAAACATCGCGCCGCAGGGCGGGGGAAACATCCAGCTGTACGAGGGAAACATCGCGCCGCAAGGCGGCGTCGCCCACAGAACTTGACAGTTGGCACAGATTTCGCGTGATTGACGGTACAAGTACAATGTACCACCGCTAATCCTGGGTGTCGGCGCACAGGTACATTCAATCAGAGTCGGTACTCATTTGTACTCTGAATTCCTCAGAGTACACTCCCGGAAAAAATCTGAAATCTCAGAGTCAGCCTGTAAAAAAAATCTGATTTTTACAGAGTTGAGGCAAAAAAAAAACTGATTTTCTCAGAGTACACCCAAAAGAAAATCTGAAATCTCAGACTTTTTCAAGCAAATCAGACAAAGTTCTCTGACTTCTGAGGGCCTGCTTGTAAGGTAGCCACGAAGCCCAAACATTTTCCATCATGACTGAAGTTGGCTACAGAAATACACTTCCGTATGAAGGAGCTACACCATGTAGGTAATAAAAGCAAAGCCTGGGCATGCTACCGCATTCCAGAATCGGGTCACGTTACCCAAATTTCATCCGCCCACAACAATAAATACAAAACAAGATGTGAAAACTCTACGCTTCACACTCCAAGCATCAGGAGCGAGAGGGTGGCAACAGCAGCAGCACTCGAGAGGTTGATGGCAGCAGCAATGAACGTGCCAGGGGCAGATGCCGATGGGGTCTTGGGTGCGGGCGTTGCAGCCGATGCTGATGCTGCAACTGATGCTGGTGCTATAACTGATGCTGGTGCTGAAACTGATGCTGGTGCTGCAACTGATGCTGGTGCTGCAACTGATGCTGGTGCTGAAACTGATGCTGGTGCTGTAGCTGATGTTGGTGATGCAACCGATGCTGGTGCTTCAGCCGATGCTGGTGCTTCAGCCGATGCTGGTGCTTCGCTGGGTGCTGACACAGGAAGGTGGGCGCAGATATAGATTGGACAGAGTTGAATCATATTCTGCAAAGCATGCCTATCCCACCAACCAGCCGTTTTTGGAAAGCTTGTTCGGAGTAGTTGTGGCATTGCTCTTATGCACACGTGTGCGCGTGTGCGGTCTGTGCGTGCGCACGAATTGTAGACTTACATGTACAGGAGGAGCAGAAGGGGGAGCAGAGGCGGCAGAAGCTGGTGGTGTTTCTCTGCTGCACCACACACTTGCTGCCCTCTGCAGGGCAGGTCAGCCCCGTGCCCGCGACGTCCCTGCGGGGCGAGTGGGGGGGAGCAGAGGATGGGAGGAGGGAGGAGAAAAAACACACTCATATAAATTCACGAGATAAAGTTTTATGTTTCTTTCTACAGGGAAAGGTCTGGCACAAGTGCTACGAGATACTTTAATGTGTGGGAGGAGTGGAGCTCAACCGTTTGTAAATGTTTGCAGTATCTGGCCAACAACAAAGAAATTACCAGGTTATTTGCTTTGAGTGATACACATGATGCTTAGTGACAAATCGGGCTCTTGGTAAATTTCTTGTTGAATAGACATTTTCTATCGAAACTAGTCGGCGCGCTTCTGTCAGCGGAGCATCTAGTCCGCGCAAACAAGTTTGAATTGATCTCAAGAATTCTGAAATGCCCATCTCCTCAGACAGGATTACGTGTTAATAATATTAGGTAAAAGCCATGGGAAATGCGACTGCACTTGGTAATTAAAATGCATGCGGAACAAATTTTCAGCTAATGCATGTTGTGTCAACACAAACATGTGAATACGGAGTATAAGATTGCAGGATGGAATGAGGCTAAGACTCTACATGAGAGGCAAGATTGAATGAGACAGCACAGAGGTGTGCGTGGAGAAAGGAGGCCAATTAAATCTCGAGGCACAAATTGCACAAGTTCAGTAAGGCTGACCCACGGGGTTTTCAGGTTCGGCTCTCTAGCACACACCTCCACACATGACCCTGCTTTCGCGAGTTCGTTTTCACACACACCTCCACACCAAGCTTACTAAGTTTTGCAATTTGGGCCTCAAGCTTTAACACCACTGTGATGCCACTGATTCGAATCCGGCAGGCATAATAGGAGGACACGGCATGTCCTAGTGAGACACAAGCAGGAAACATGGAAGCCTTAGGCTTGTGTGGAGAAGGAATGGTTGTCCTACTCACAGGGACGTCAGTTGTTGAGACTGCCCAGGCCAGCAGGTATGGGGCCACTAAGGTTGGTGCGTCCAAGCCCCCTGCCATGCCATGCCATGCCATGCCATGCCACACATGCATCGTGTTCTAGAAATTTCTTTAATACACTTTTACTTTGAGGAAGAAATGCAGCAAAACCGCTATCTTGCCTGACGCTGACAGCCTTGCCTTAGAAGACAAGGTGCGTCAACATAGAACCTTCGTGCTTCCTCACAACTTCCTTGTGCTCACGAGGGCTGTTTGCGGCTCACAGGTGCTGCAGCGATGCAAGGCGGGTGATGGAGTCAGGAAGGGAGCCGTTGAGGTGGTTGCCGCCCACATCGCTGGGGATTGAGTGGGGCATGGTCGCAGTGGGTGGTTGTGGGAGGGGAGAGATTGGAGGAAAAAGGAAATGGGGAAGGGGAGGGGGGCAAGGAGGGAGAGGGGGGGAAGATGATCCAAGCCAACGTGCAACTCTGCTCAAGCAACAAGTGGCTTCCACCCAACAAGTAGCTGCTGGGCCCAATGTGGCAGCTTGGGAAGAAGATGTGGAAGGATTAGGAAGGAGCGAAGGGATTTTCAGGAGGAAGGGAAATGAAGGAGAGGTGGGAGGTACAAGAATTCGGCGGTATGTGCCATTGAGGAGTGCATGGAGAAAAGAGGCAGTCAACAGCGCAATGGTACCAATGATTCGAGTAGGCAGGGGCACAATAGGAGGATACGGGATGTACTAGCGAGACCCAAGCACCAAATCTGGAAGCTGTAAGAACATTGCCAGAAGAGCAGTCAAATGTAAGCTTGTGGTGGGCGGGGACAGGTCGTGCTACTCACAGGAACGTCAGATTGACAAGGCTGCCAAGGCTAGCAGGTACGGGGCCACTCACGTTGTTGCCTCCAAGCCCCCTGCCATGCCATGCCATGCCACACGAACATGCCAGCGAGAAGAGTGCGTCATCTTGCAGGGATTTTTCGGAGGAAGGGAGTTTTCAGGAATTTGAGTGCAGTGAGGCGACTGAAGCTGACAGCCAAGCCTGAGAGCTCACTGGGATGGGATGCGCACGAATTGGGGCACAGAAGCACGTGTTAACGGGGGAAGATACACAGTGGTAGGCAAAAAGTTGAGATTTTATTTCGAATATTTTTCTGGAAAAGTTGCGATACGAACTGCCCCCGTCAGCAATACAACACATATGCTGCAAGCTCGGGTTCCCATCCTGCTGTGGGCTGGGAGTGGACAGAATGACGTAGAACAAGCTAATCATGCGTACATGATGGTGGAGCGGAATTAGATGGAGTGGGTGGGTAATGCGAGCATGCATTCTGAAGCGAGAACGTGCATGATGGTGGAGCGGAATTAGATGCGTACACATATTGCAAGTTGGGGGAACGGCCTAAAAACTCCAGGCTTCCAGTGAAGTTAGGCATAGTCAGTTCCCTGCAGACAGGCATGCAATGCAAGAGGGCAGGGTGACCCGCAAGTATGCAATGCAATACTTAAGGGAATTCAAAGGAATCTCAAGATTGGTGCGCAAATGTTGGAAAATGATTATCGAGTTGCACGTGGAATGACGAAAGCAAGAGACATGTGGGATACTCCCAACTTTGTGGAATACAAGGATTCTTCTGGGCCGGCAGCACACGTGTTCCAGTGGTGGTTCAGCGCACCCACAACAACCCATGTGGTCCTTTCTACTACCCCTGCCATGCCGGTGCCTCCATCCTAGTAGTGGTCTGCACTGACAGTTTTCGAAGAGCAGAGAGGGCTGTGATGGCTTCCGGCACGACCCCGCCATATCGTTGCGGTAGATCAAGCGGATCGGCGGGCATACCCACAGACCTACACGGATCATGCGAGTTTTCCAGGGCAAAAATAAAAAATAAAAAAAAGAGCAGGGCTCTACGATTTTGATGAAATCGGTGGAATTGCCGCCAGCAGATTGACCAGTGCCTGCTGCACTGGTATGGAAAGCAAGTACGTTGGTGACACACTCAAAGGTATGCAAGGCTCGCTTTACTAGCTTCCAAGCACATTCCTATAGCATGGAATGGACACCCCGCACTTGCACTGTTGCCTCTCTTCCATCATCCATCATGCCAAACAGCACTTGCCTGCTCCATAGTATAGCGCCCTTCTCTCCCCCTGCACCCTCTACTCCTTTTCCATAGCGCACATCTCATCACAGAGCTCACAGGTTGGAAACCATGCCGTGTGGGTCACACGCCACTTCCCAAGAAGCACCATCTCTGCCGCCATGAAAGTCCACGCTCTTCCACTCGTCACAGAACACGTTTGAAGCGCTGCTCCCCCAGAGAAACCCCAGGGCCACAAGCGCTTGCACTGGGGGGCGGAAGGCAGGAAGAAGGGGAAGACTGTCATGGCTCGTCCGCAAGCCCTGCATGGATCAAGCCAAGCAATTCCGCCCATGATGTCAAATGGACAGCTTCAAAACGTACTTACGTAGCCCTGGCTGAATGGTGTAGCAATTGCACATTAGAATCATACTTTAAATGAACCATTGAATCCATTTTTCTACAGGACCTGATAATCGTATCCTGAGTCAATCCCGCTCAATCTTAAAACGCAACCTGGTTGTCATTTTAATAGGGAATACCCGCGCTGCAAGAGGTTGGATATGTTTATATGATTAATTACTCTTTCTGCCACCACAAGCCATATAACGTCGCCTTTTTGCCTCACACGGCTGATATTATAACTTTGTTTCCACAAGCTAACCACAACGATGACTCGGGGACAATAAAATAACTCACACTGCGAGGGTTGGAGCTTGATGCGCGCCTGACTCGGCGTTGCGGTCGCAGCCACCTGGCGCGGGCGACGACTCGTCGAAGGCGGGCGACGCATCACGGAAAGGGCCTCCCGACCGATACGCTCTCGTCGACCATCCGCCACACGGTAGGCACTACTTGAAGCGGTGAACGCGAGAAGCATGATGACGGCCAGCACGCGGCAGGCAAAGTAGAGAGGTACGAACGTCGAGTTTCGCGCCATGATGACAACAACAAAAAAAACAGACAAGAAACGAGGCTTGCAAAGAAAGAAGTACGTCCTCCGTACGGCCTGGCTTTTTCAAAACCAAAATGTTTCTAACCCAAACCTGACCTTGGTGTTATTCTGGCCCATAACTAACCTGAAAGTCACCCCAAAGAAACTTTAGGGTCAGAAAGGTTTTTGAGGTTAGTTTGAGGTCAGTAAGTATTTAGCCCCAAATCTAACCTGACCTGTACCTGACTCAAAAGTAACACACATCTGACCCGCCCTTTGTGGTTTAGAGATGCGGGTTCGATACCTGTCGCTGGTAGTTCTCAAAGCCTGTTCCTTTTCCATTTTTTTTTATGACTTCTGAATCTGACTCGCGCGGAAGGTCGGGGGATCGATGCTCGCTTGGTGCGTCTCAATGAGCACAAAGAGGAAAATGCAACAAGAAACAGTTACAACAACGCGGGATCGCACTTGCGAGATTCGAACCACCTTTCGAAACGGAACGCGATTCATCAACCACTGTGCTAAACTACTGTGTAACGCAGGCTCGTTTTCTTTAATCGTATTTATTAAAAACTGCCAGAACTATCAACCAAATTCATCGAGTACCGATCCCTGGGCCTATCGATTTAGATCCGAAGCTCTCAACCACTGCACACACCACTTACTTCGTTATGATTTGTTTTAGTAATTTATAAGGCAACCAATTTGAGATGATGTTTGTCATCCTTCTCGCGCCACCAGTTGCCACCTGTCGCCACCTGTCGCGCCACCTGCCACACAGATCACCTCATCGCATCAAGACGCGTCCCCTCTGGCTAGATCGTACAAATATCGATTTTCGACCGTAAGAAACCCTCGCGTATTGCACTTAAAACTTCTTGACATTTATTTGAACCACGTTGAAAACCGATCCTGCGTAGGATCGACCGCAGGATCGCCGTTCTGTTGACGCGCCCTCAACTAACCATCCACAACCCCACCTTCTCGACATTCCCCCTCCTAGTCCACTCACTTCGTAATTTTTTGTTCCACTTCTACGTGTTCCATGTTTTAATCTCGCTGTTATCTTGCCAGCTAGTAGCTAAGCCATCCCTATCTTCTAGGAGTCCTTATCCTGCCGTACACCTGGTCCTTATCTGCTCGCTCCCTAACCCGTAAAATTAGCCATCAATGAGTTGTTTCTACAGTCTCACCAGTTTCCGCGCTGCCTGTGAGTTTTCTTAAATCTATACGCTTCTAATATATTTTATTGCTTCCCGCTATGTACCTTCCTCTAGCAGAAAACGAGTGTCAACACGACATGAGAGTCTTCAGCGACAGAATGATAGTCATTCATGGTGATTCGTACGGTTGTGCGGATCTGATTTTGTTACCTAGACCTGTTATACGCTGTCTCTCCACCATTGTGATTTATCAATGTCGTCTTTCCAGGCAGATTTGTTGTTCCGTTTTCCCTATAACTTTGTCGTCTTTGTCTTCGCTTATTTGCAGAACGGAAAGTGTAGATAATGGAGGTATGAACGTGATGTTTATTTTTATAGAGCCATTCCTAAATCTGTTATACTATGTCTCTTCGCCATTGGCAATTTATCAATGTTGTCTTTCCATGCACATTGTTGTTTCGTTTTCCCTATAACACTGTCGTCTTTCCTTCGCTTATTCGCAGAACGGAAAGTGGAGATAATGGAGATACGCACGTGAAGTTTTTTTTAATTATGCCATTCCTAATGTCATCTTGGTTCACTGAATAGTAAACTTGATTATTTCAGAATATATGTCTACAAGCAGGGGGATTATTTATTCGAGATTACATGGACGTGAAGATATTTTCATTATTATTTTGCCATGCCAAATGTCATTTTGGTTCACGGCAGTGAATGTGATTATGTCAAAATACATGTTTTTTTTAAATACATGGTGTATCTCTTGAATATGGCATTTCACCCTCTAATGTATGTTGGTTTTGTGCTGTCAGGTTAGTTTAGCTGTATCTTGATTTATTTATTTTCTGGAGCAAATGTACAAGGCCCTGTTTCGTACGTAGTCATGATGTCGTTGTGGTATGGCGTTTTGGTTTATAAGATATGTATTATACATTCTTGTATAGAGAATGCAAATTACACTAAAATGACACTCTGTAAAGGGGATATAATCAGACCATGCCCTGGCCACGTGTGACCTGAAACTACCCCAAATCTGACCTTGAACTATATCGATTAAAAGAGCACTCTCTGACGGGGATGTAGTGGGTCATGTGCTCGACACGTGTGACCCAAAACTGACCAAAAACTGTCCTTGAAGTTACTTCAGGGTCAGCTGTCCTGACCCGTACCTGGCTTTTCCCGCCAAAAGTCAACCCGTACCTGACCCGTACATGACCCGTACCTGACCCGTAAGTCACTTATGGGTTAGCTCGTCTGTCCTCAGCCTAACCTAAAGTGTCAGTTCCAAAAGTAACTTTTGGGTCAGATTCTGAGATGACCTGAATGTTGCCCGAGAGTAACTTGGTCCATTTTGGGTCAGTACAATTTAGAGAAGTTCTAACCGGCAGCCGAGGGAGGAAGAACGGCTACAAGCACGAGGTTCACAAATCACGAAAATAAAAGAGGCGGCCCTGAGGCTTTCTGGAAGACAGATGGGATACGGAGAATGAGCAGATGAAAAACAAGGAGTGATGCCAAGGAGAGTTTGCGTTCGGATGTACAACCACGTGGAACGGAACGGGAGTCCAGTGCACCTCACCCGAACCTGACCCAGCAACAAAACATAACCCGGCTAATCATTCTTGCAAGCAGGCTATGAAACCCTCGCGGTGGGGACGGCAGGTATGGTTAACAATGATGCCCTTCCCATGCCTAGGTCAGCCACTCCAGGCGGCACATGCTACTTGGCGACCTCTCGCGACGGCGGGGGCAGCTACGAAAGGGAAGGAGGAGCTGGTTACACGATCCCAATCTTATCATCCCATCTGCCTATCCACATCAGCCACCTGGTCCTATCCTGGTGCAAACAAACACGGCGGAACGTCCTTCACAGCCACCCAACGCGTTGCTCCAAATATCCTTGTTTGAGAACCTAGCCAGGATTACAGCACGCTAGTGCGCACGAAAGGCTGTGCATTTGAAGCGGCAGAAATACGTGATGCGTGAAGCTCCAAAGCACGACATATTGAACACGCCGTTATTGAACACCCTAAACCCTGGAAAACCAAGAGACCAATTCGGGTTGTATTGAAATGTTCTTGGCACCCTCCTTGTCAGTTTCGGGTGCAGCGATAACGCATTGATATTTTGGAAAATATTTGCTAACGATGGCGTTCATGTCAAAGTGCGCATATTTAGAGTATATTTGTGTGCGCGAGTCCTTGTAGGCTATAGTGAATTTTGCTCTAGTGCGTATGACTCTTTACATATCCCAATTGCATGTTGGGTGCAAAATAGTATTTTTGCACTGCAACCAGCCGCCTGCATGATGTCATGCATTTTGTGTGTGTTCTGTGTGCATTCGTTTTTGCATTTCGTTTCATATGTTGTTGCTGTGGGATCATGATCGGTCATGACGGATCATGACGAGTCATGTTCGTTCATGTCGGCTCATGTACGTTCATGTTTTTTCATGGACGAACATGCGCGTTCATGAAAGTTCTGTGTTTCATGAATGTTCTGTGTTTCATGAATATCGAGCTATTTTCATGAGCGCTGTTGTGAGTGTCGAGTGTGTTTGGTTGGGGCTCGATTGTTTGACCAGCCCCGTTGACCATTTCGCGCTGGTCAACCAAAAAAACTGCCCGAAGTCAGGACCCGCGCGTGGGGTCCTGACACACGCGTGTGGCTCGTCAGAACATGCGCGTGTGTCGTCACTGTTTCGATCGTGCACAGTGCGCACGATCGCTACAGGACGGAGCGAATGATCGCTCCGTCACGTGGAGGACAACGCACGATCGCGTCAGCGATCGTCTTGTCCTGCACGACCGAGAAATATCTCGGTCGTGATGAGGGGCATGTGCGGCACGTGGGGCACTCGGGATTCTACAGTTGACTAGCAGGATTTCGCGCTGACTTGGCGTGCAGGAAAATTCGCCAGAAAAGTCGCGCTGCTTTGCGTTATTATTTCGACAGAGGTACAAAACGGTAAAGCCCGTTTGTAACTGAAGAAAACGGTAAACCCACACGAGTGTTCATGATTTCTACACGAGCGATCATGAATGTTCATGAGGGGAGTCAGCAGAGAATTTGGCAGCGGTGCAGTTTGAAGACAGTTATTCTACAGTGGTAAATCAAGCCAGATTCAAGAGCAGTTAAACAACCGTTTTCAATGATAGCAAGGCGAAGACCAGGACGACAGTTAGACAACTGCATTGTGTGTTTCCTTTGTGTGCCTAGGACCTCTCATATATGTGTGCTTGTGTTTGCTTTTGATTCAACAATGCTTTCATGATTTTCAAGTTTACAATCTACTAGTACGTATTGACGAGAGTAGATACACAACGAACTTCTGCCGAAACTCTGCTCAACCAGAACGCTCATTCTACAAGCTAAGCTTGGCATAACTACTCACTTGGTTCACAAGTGATGTTAAGTGTTGCCTAGTTTATGTTTGTGGTACTGAGTTAATCGCTTCCGCATAGTACTTAGATTTAACAAGTGGTATCAGAGCTGGTACTTAGTCGTTTTGAACGTATCCAACGATGGGGTCGCCTGGAGAAGAAGGAAACTCAGCCCCAGCGAGTAGCGGCAGCGAAGAATCTGGTGTCTCCGTGCCAAGGACAGCCCGGACGAACCAGGGCCCGCTACTAAGGGAAGTGCTGAAGAACTTCTCAGTCGACAAGTTCAGTGGAGAAGGTTATGACGACTGGTCCTGGAAGATGCAGTTGTACTTTCGGCAGATAGGCCTTCTAAAGCTGATGATAGGCACCGAGGAACGACCCAGTACCCCGGAGCTGCAGAACGAGTGGGACGAGCGCTCATCCGCCGGGTACTACATCCTGTCCCAAAGTTTGGATCTCGCCCAACGCCAACACATCATGCACCTCCTCCTAGAAGAAGAGTGTGGACCCAAGGCATGGAGACTGTTCAAGGATCTGCACGCCCCCACATCAGTTGTAGCTACCCTCATGCTGGAAAGGGAGCTCTCCAACCTTCGCCTCAGTGAAGGAGAACCCGTCCAACCCCTCCTCGACAAGCTAAGAGACCTCTACGCCAAGCTCGCCATCGCTGGAATTGTCTACCCCGAACAAACCAAGTGTATGAAGATGCTGTCGCTGCTACCGGAGTCATGGATGATATTCACAAGTGGCCTGAGTCTCCCCCAAAACCAGAGCTCCTGGACCTTGGAGTGGATCCGCACCAAGATTCTCGAGGAGGACTTCCGGAGGCGCCAACTGAGGGGAGGAGAAGAGGGGAGCAGCAGCTACGCCATGCAAGGAGGAAAGAGGGGCAGAGGCAAGAAATGGCAAGGGGCTGGGAGAGGAGCTTCTAAGGAGGAGGAGCCCTTCAACCAGCAAGGCGGTAGGGGAGCAGGACGTGGTGGAGGCCGAGGAGGCAGACGGGGAGGAAGGGGACCCGGGAGAATGGAGGGCAAGTGCTGGTATTGTGACAAAGTGGGTCATCCGTGGTTTAAATGCAGAACTAAACCCTCTTGGTGGACCCCCTCCAACTGGTCACAAGATGGGAGCGGCGCCGGAGCGCTTGCCGATGATGAACCGGCTGAACACGAAGAAAGGGAAGCCGGACAATTCTTCCACGTTGGAGAGTAAGGAGAGGACGCTGTGGCTGCACATGCTGGAGCTGCACTGCATCCGCTCAACACGTGGATCTTGGACACGGGAGCAGCATGGACCATGACTCCAAGGGCTGACCTCCTTGACAAAGTGGGGACTGCACCGATTGCGGAGGTGAAGTCGGCATCCGGGCACGCTCTCAAGGTGACGGGGGCGGGACGTGCTCAATTCAAGGGAGCCGATGGCAAATCAGTGGTGCTAAGTGATGTGCTTCTAGTCCCTGATCTCAAAGCTAACCTTATCTCCCTCAGGAAGCTAGGAATGTGCAGGGTCAACACCACCACCGATGGTGCCAAGACGTACACGGGGCAGCTGGGACAGCGGGTGTTGTGGGACCTCCACAAGAGCCGTGACATCTGCAAGTCCATGTGGCAGCTGCCGGTTGTGCCATGGAGCAAGGAGGGAGGAACTCAGGGGGAGTGCAATGCTGTAGCTGCAGAGGAGCTGAAGGTTTCGGCAAAGGGTGGAGAGACTGACTGGATGACAGCTCACCGCCGCCTCGGGCATATTGCTATGCCCGCACTGCAGCAACTGCACAAGGAGGAAGGGGTTAAGGGACTGAAGCTGACAGGTGCAGCAACAACCCACAAGTGTGAAACTTGCTTGCTAAGCAAGTTCACTCAGTTCCCGTTCCATGCAACCGAGGGTGGCGGTAAGAAATTGCTGGAGCTGGTGCACATGGATGTGGTGGGGCCGCTACCGGTTGTGGGGAGCGTGGTGAGAAGTACTTTCTCACCATAGTGGATGATTGGAGCCGAGTTACCTGGGCATACCCCATCAAGAAGAAGGACCATGTGCCGTCCACCATACGCGATGAATGGCTGCCGTTCGTGGAGAAACAGTCCGGGCAAAAGGTGAAGCGGATCAGGACTGATAGGGGTGGGGAGTTCCTTGGGGAGGAGTTGACTGCATGGCTGAAGAAGCAGGGCATCATTCGAGAACTCACCACCTCTTACACTCCACAGTCCAACGGCATAGCAGAACGGGCAAACCGCACGGTGTTAGAAACGGCACGGGCACTTCTCATCGAGTCGGGGTTAGGGAACCCAAGGTGGCCACATGCTGTGCGCCACACCACGGTGGTTAAGAACAGGGTGTTCACCAACGTCGGTGGTCAGTCATGGGTCCCCATGGAGAGGTGGCTTGGGAGGAAGCCGCCAATTGACATGCTGCGTGTGTTCGGCTGCATGGCTGTGGCTCACATCCCGAAGGCACATCGCAACAAGTTGGGTGCAACGGCTGTGTGGTGTGTGCATTTGGGGTTGGCAGCAGAAAGCAAGGGGTGGCTGCTGTGGGAGCCGAGCAAGGGAGTCGTGTTCGACAGTAGGGATGTCAAGTTTATGGAAGACATCACCTACGGAAGCTGGTCCAAGCAGCCAAAGGAACAGATCGTGCAGCAACTGCAGCAGGCAACCATGGGGTTTGAGTTTGAGGAGGAGTGGGTTGGGGAGGAGACCGCAACGGCACACGAGGAGGAGGGTGCAGCAGAGCTTCCCGTGGTCAAGGGCGTGGAGCCAACGGGTGCACCTGAAGAACCTCACCCCATAACACGTGTGAAACCCCCCACCCTTCCCTCAAGAAGGACCCAAACCAAATCCCTTCCCACAGGCCGTGGTCTCTCACCAATGATCGAGAGGCAGATGCGAACAGCCGCATTGAAGCTAAGGGATTACGGAGGTACAAGGGGATAACAACAGCAACTTGATGCACTGCTAGTGCTGGAGAGCAGCTGTGATTCTGATGAGGAAGAAGAGGAGGAGGTATACTGTTTCATGGCACCTGCACCAACTCAGCCACTGACCATGGAAGAAGCCCTTAACGGACCAGACCGGGACAAGTGGCGCGCGTCAAGAGATGCTGAATATAACAGTCAAATGGAAAATGGGACGTGGGAGCTGGTGCCACTACCGGAGGGGAAGAAAGCCATAAGCTGTGGCTGGATTCCAAGGATTAAAACTGACAACAAAGGAGCCGTGTCAGTTTACAAGAGCAGGCTGGTGGCAAGGGGTTATCAACAGAAAGAAAGGGAGGACTTCAAGGAGACCTTTGCTGCAACTGCCAAGTCACCAACATTGTGTGTTCTCCTCGTTGGTGCAGCTGTGTGTGGGTGGGTGATAGTTCAGATGGACATCACCACAGCCTTCCTCTATGGGCTGATAGATGTGGAGGTGTTCATGTCGCAGCCGCCAGGTTATGAGGATGGCACAGGGCGTGCGTGCAAGCTGAAGAAGGCCATCTATGGCCTCAAACAAGCACCACGCTGCTGGTACAAGAAGCTGTCTTCGGTTTTAGAGGAGATAGGGTTCAGGGCGAGTGCATGTGACGAGGGCCTTTTCCTCATGGGGGAGAAGGAGAGCCTCGTCATGTTCCTGGTGTACGTGGACAACATCCTCTTGTTTGGGAGCAGCAAGCAGGAGGTAATGAAGGTGCAGCAGAAGCTGTCACATTTATGTGAATGTGAGCGGGATAGTGAGGAGCGATGGGGAGGTGTATAAATTGTATATACTGTACATAGCGAAGAAGGCAGTGCCGAAGATGGGATGCGAAGGGTCAAGGTGGGGGTTTGAGGTTTGCAAGGAGACTAGTGGGTGCGAGGGAGGTTGACGTCTGCCGAAGCAAAGGGTTGGGGAAATGCATGGGAAGCAGACAAGGCGGGACTTACGTAAGTGGCAGGTGGGCAAGGGCTGAAACTACAGCGCTTGGCAGCGGCAAGGACAGCAGGTTACCACATCAGCTCGGATGGGTGCTCGCATGCATGTGTGTTTGCTTTCGTATGTGTGCAGGTGTGCTCCAAGGAGCCAGCTGGAATAGCACAGTGGCAGCTGGAGGGAGAGAAGCAGGAGGCGGGCAACAAAGGCAGTGGGCAGGATGGTTGCTAGTCTGTTCTGAGGTCGCGTTAGCTTCTGAGAACAGGCGAGGGTAGGCAGGGCAAGCGAGGCGGAGGCCGATCTGGTAGATAGGAGGTACCTTGTGGTAGCTATCCTCAATGCTTGTATGTTTCCTTTGTAGCACGATATTCTTGCATCACGCAGAGCAAGTAGTGAGGAGAAGGAGATATTGCAAGCTGAAGATGTAAATAACCGTTAGCATAGTGCGTTATGTGAAGGAGCTGAGGGCTCATCACATACAAGCACTCTTTGGATGCCCACTCGATCGGGACTAGACTTTGCTGTAAAGGATCTGAAAAGGGAAGGCGAGATGACGGAAGGCGAAGAAGGGAACCGGCGAGAGCCTCGAACCGAAACGAATGCGTACGGCGCTGAAGGAATGGGTGAACAGAGATCGGGCGGAGCCATGGGCTCAGAAGGGGAGCGCGAGGAGCAGCGCCGCACAGAGAAGGAGGGACAGGAAGAGAAGAAGGAGGGTCTGCCGATCGGAGAGACGGCGACGGCAACACGAGCTGGCCGGGATAGTGAGAGACCGTATCGCCGCAGTGCGTCGTGGCATGGCTTTGAGGA
Source organism: Closterium sp. Naga37s-1 (assembly GCA_947471745.1). NCBI lineage: Eukaryota > Viridiplantae > Streptophyta > Zygnematophyceae > Desmidiales > Closteriaceae > Closterium > Closterium sp. Naga37s-1. Next base: position 2,845,534 of record CANJKZ010000093.1, on the reverse strand, counting down.
AGAGGCGGCGTCAACGCGCTGTCGTTATACCATGCTACCGAAGGTGGAAGTGCCGGAGCGTTTTTCGCGGGAGATCAGGCGAGGACCGTCGCTGAAGAATTATCTGATGCAGTTGGAGAATCTGCGCGCTCGATGGGAGCGAGACCGATTGGACGCGGACGAGTTCTTCAGAGGGCTGGCGAATACCCTGACAGGAGAAGCGGAGACTTACTACCGCATCTGCAGGCGCGAGTTGTTGGATTGGGCGGCGCAGGCTCCAACTGGGGAGAGGGATCCCACGAAGCGCTTCTTAGAAATGCTGCGAGAACAGTTTCTGCTGCAGACGCCGGAGAGGGTGATTGAATTCTGCGAGTTCAAACGGAGGACGGGTGAATCTCTGCTGGCTTACTACGGTCGGCTGGTGGAGCTGGCTGAAGACATGAATTGCATGGATCAAGGAAGGCTCGTCAGCAAATTTCTGAACGGATTGAACTACGAGCTGCAGCGGGATGTACAGGTGAAGATCTTCGAATTGGGAGCGACGTCAACGCTGGGCGGGGCGTACGAAACGGCGAAGAGAGTGGAGACCGGAAGACGGCTGTTCGAGGTGGAGCGCATGGCGGAACGAGCGACGGAGCGCAGGAGGCCCACTTGGAGCGCAGCTCCATTGGATAGAGAACGGCCACCGAGGGGCCCGGGGGACACACGCAAATGCCACAACTGCGGGCAGACGGGGCACCTGAGGCGAGACTGCCGAAACCCGCCAGCGTGTTCCATCTGTGGACGGGAGGAGCACCAGAAACGCGATTGCCCCGAAGCCCCGGTGTTTGGGAAATGCGGGCGACGCGGCCACGCGGAGAGGGACTGCTACTCGAAAAGGGGAGAAGGTCGGGGAGACTACCGTGATTGGAGCGAAGTGGCAGAAATGCGAGCGGAAATCGAAAGGCTGAAGGCCCAGCTAGAGGGACGAGAACCAGGAGAGGAGAAGAAGCCGGCAATGGTGGCAAGGAGGGAAGAGGAGGAGAGCAGTGAAGAGGACTTCTGCCTAATGGCATGGCCGGCGAGGGATCGCGAAGAGTTGGGCCTGAGGACGCGGGAGAGGAATCTCAGGCCACGGACGGAGGCAAGGAGGGAGGAGGGACCGAGGCGCAGGGCAACGGCAGCAGAAGAAGACCTGCATCCGCCACGCCGCCACCCGCTAGAGAGGCTCAGCTGCGCCGCGTCTGTGCTGGTAGCTGAAAAGGGATACATAACGGTGGGAGGAGTGTTAGTGAAGCAGGCCATCATAGACACCGGAGCCCACCCAGTGCTGATCGGGAAGAGACTCGCGCAGCAGCTGCAGCTGGATCGGCCGGAGCGACAGATAGGAGAAGGCTTGCTCCTGATGACGGCTGAGGGAGGAGGCACCAAATGGATGTCGAAGACGAGGAGTACGGTTGAGATCTACATTCGGCAAAAGAGCCCAGAAGAGTCTTCGGTCAAGCTACAGTGCTGAATCTCTCCCTCGGAAGACTATGACCTACTGTTGGGTGTGGAGTTTCTATACAGCATCGGCGCCACCATATGCATGTGGGAGGAGAAACTCACATACCGAGTCGTATACTGGGAGAAGAATCAGCCAGTGGCGGAACTACCAGTTCGGTTCAACCGCCGAGAACCACGAGAGGCGTACCAGGCGGAGGTCAGGACGGTAGAGGAAGAGCTGGGTATTCTCAGCTGGGAAAGGATGGATGAGGAACGAAGGCAGCGAGACAGGCACCGGCAGCAGTGGGGTGAGAGCGGAAGACTAAGGGAGCTACACCCGGATGGGGGGGTGTTCCATAAGCCCATAGTGCTGCTGGAGTTGTTCTCGGGCATCTGTACAGGGCTAGCAGCAGCACTAAAGGCGGGGCTAAGGGTGGAAAAATATATCTACGTGGAAAACAATGATGCGGTCAACAGCATGGCTTGGCACCACATCAAGAAACTGGAGGAGCGATATCCCTCGCAGCTGTATGCAGGCGCAGTTGAAAGGGGGGCAGAATGGGTGTGCCACAGGGTGGAGGATGTGAAGGAAGACGCGCTGACCCACTGGGGGCACGTGGATCTGGTAGTCGCGGGATGGGAGTGTCAGGGCTTATCACGGGCAGGAGAAGGAAGGGGTCTGGAAGACCCAAGAAGCGGGCTGTTCAGAGAACTAGTGCGAGTGCTGAAAATGATCAAGAGGAAACAAGGGGAGGTGGCATATATCGTGGAGAATGTGGACACACGCGACGACATGCGAGAGGCGGTGAAAAGGGCAGAGGAAGAAATTCGCGCATAGTTGGGGGCAGGAGTGGCATGGGACGCGGCGCAGAATGGCAGCAGGGCACACGGGCCTCGCAGATACTGGCAGAACGTCGTGCCGGAGGCGGCAGTATTGTACGAACTGTCAATGATGGAGCGGCCCCGTGCGCGCCTGGTCCAGGACATACTCGAGCCCGGAAGAGTATCAGCACCCGTGAGGCACCCTGACCACGAAAGTCAGTTCCCGTGCAACACGGTGGGCCGGCCACGACAGGCATGGCCCACCCTGGTGGCACACGAACAGGCAAGGGGATTCAAAATGGAAGGTGACAGAGAAGGACCGGGGATGGTGTACGATAGCTTAAAGGGGGTGTGGGAGGAGCCGACAGCTTTGGAACGGGAGCTGGCGATGGGGTTCATGGCGGGAGCTACGGCAAGCGGAGACGTGACGGAGCAGCAGAGAAGGAGAGCACTGGGGAACGCGATGGACCTAAACGCATTGCACTGGCTGGTGGGAGTCATGCAGAGGCACCTTGAGAAGAAGCGGCTAGAGAGGAGGAGAGATCACGCAGCAAATGCAAACCCTGGAAGGACCGAGCTGGATGACAAAAAGCTGTGGGAGGCAGAGCGGTTCCTGGAACTGCTGCAGGAGGAAGCAAGCGAAGAACGGCAGAAAGGGGGGCCGGTGGAGAGAAGGACGGGGAGTCTCACTGACCGGGATGAAGTACCTGGGAAGTACCCGGACCAGAATGAGGAGGAGGAGGATGGAGAAGAGTGGGGGGAGCCTGAAATGGATTGGGACAGCGAAGAAAGAGAGGACCCGACAGATGCATGGATCCCTGATCCGGATGAAGTGTTCCTGGGCCCAAGCAGAGCATACATGGTGCTGAGCAGTGACAGCGGAGAGGGGCTGGCACAAGATGCTGAAGAAGGGAGGCAGAGCGAAATGGAGAGAGTGATGGAGGGGGAAGGAGAGCCAGCACCGCAGGTCACCGCGGGCACGGAGGGGCAGGTGACAGGAGAAGTGATGGAGAGGGAGCACCAATGGAACATAGGCACGGCCCTGCAAGGAACGGCGGCAATCAGGCTGGAAGCAGTACTGCGGCAGCACGTCGCTGCATTCGCGCACAACCTGCAGGAGCTGGGGAAGTGCACAATGAGTGTCATGCACCTGCCCCTGACCAGTGAGGTGCCGGTGTACCAGAGAAGGCGAAGGATGAGTCCGCAGGACATCGAGGTCTGCACCGCGAAGTGTCAGGAACTACTGGCGACAGGACTGATCCGCCGATCATCTTCGGACTACGCAGCTGCCACAGTAGTAGCCGCCAGGACAGATCTGACTGGAGCAGTCCTGTCAAGGAGAATGTGTGGGGACTACAGAGGCTTAAATAAGGTGACAGCCACTGACCGCTACCCCATGCCCATGGCAGAGGAAATCTTCGATCAGCTGCATGGAAGCTGGCTGTTTTCAACGCTGGATCTGCGACAAGGTTTCAACCAAATCCCGATAGCGGAGGAGGATAAGCGGAAGACGGCTTTCCATGGGCCCGACGGATTATACGAATGGAATTTTATGCCATTCGGGCTGCGCAACGCTTCTGCAGTCTTCCAGTGGGTGATGGACACCGTGCTAAGAGATGTCAAGGGAGCAGCCTGCTACATAGATGACGTCATCATCTTTAGCCCGGACAGTGAGAGACACGTGCAGGACATAGAGGCGACTTTGGCTGCCATCCAAGCAGCGGGACTAACATGCCACCCGGGCAAGTGCCGTTTTGGTCACAGCAGTGTGGCCTACCTGGGATTCGAGGTTGCGGGCGGGGAGCTGAGCATTCAAAAAGCCAAGGTAGAGGTGTTGGACAGGGTGGGGCGACCAAAGGACAGGAGTGGGCTGCGAGCACTCTTGGGATTCCTGAACTACTACAGGAAGTTCATCCCCGACTTCAGCAAGCGCGCGGCACCACTGAACAAGTTACTGAGGGAGGATCAGAAGTGGCAGTGGGAGAAGCCACAGAAAGAAGCCCTGAAGGGGCTGATGGAGGCGGTGAAGAGCGGAGCTGTGCTGAAACTGCCGGACGGGAAGGCGCCTTTTGTGCTCTACACGGACTGGAGTAGCGTAGGCATGGGGGCAGTGCTGAGTCCGATGGAAGGAGGACAGGAGAAGGTAGTCGCATTCGCGAGCAGAACCTGCAATCCCGCGGAGGCAAATTACTCGTCATATGAAGGAGAGCGCCTGGCGGCAGTGTGGGCAGTAGGACACTTTCGAGTGTACCTACAAGAAGGGCACTTCACGCTGGTGACGGATCACCAGCCCCTGCTGTGGCTGATGCAGAACCAGACACTGACCGGGCGGAACGCGCGATGGGCAATGAAAGTACAGGAATATGACTTCACAGTGAAGCACCGCCCGGGCCGAACTATGCAGCGCGTGGATGGGCTGTCGCGGAACCCACCGAGGAAGCAGGAGGACGGAGACACAGCAAGGGGGCAGCCAGTGGCAGCTCTGACAGCCATGGTCAGGGAGAAGGGGGCAAGAGGAGAGCAGGAGAGATGGAGGACTCGGCAGCAGGGCGCGGGCCAGGGGACAGCACTACAGGTGGTACCAGGGGTAGGTGCAGCTGCAGACGAAGGATGGATGGAAGCGCGTACCAGAGCCAGCAGCGCGAGAGGCCCTCATCAAGGAAGTACACGAGAAGCTGGGTCACTACGGGCCGCTCCGCACGATTTAGCTGCTGCAGACAGGGTGGTGGTGGGCAGGTATGAGGAAGGAAGTGAAGGAGTGGGTGGAGAAGTGTGAGTTGTGCTGCAGGAACAAGGCGACGCTGCTGCGGAGCCAGGCGGAGCTGCAGCCGTTGGCGATCGTGGAGCTCGGATACCGCTGGTCCTTGGACATTGCGGGGGAGCTGCCAGTGTCCAGGAGGGGGAGGAGGTATATCGTGCTCATGATCGAACACGTGAGCAAGTGGGCGGAAGTGCGACCTCTGGTAAACAAGACGGCGGCAGCAGTGGCAGAAGCATTTGAGGAAATGGTGATCACACGATTCGGAGCGTGCGGGGAGGTGCTGACGGACCAGGGGACAGAGTTCGAAGGAGAGTTCAAGGAGCTGCTAGCATCGAATGGAATCCAGCATCGCACCACCTCCCGCTACCACCCACAGGCAGATGGGCTGACGGAGAGGCTGGTGCAGACCGTGAAGAGAGGCCTGCGCGTGTACGGGGAGGCGCACAAGGGGGGCTGGGATAAGAAGCTGGCATGGGTGATGGCCGGCTACAGGTTCAGCAAGCAAGGCGGCCTTGCTGTTTGGAAAGCAGCCGATTCTGCCCGTGGGAGCACCAAAGGTGCTTACCGAGAGTGTGTCAGCAGGGACGGCGGAAAAGTGGGTGGCGCTGGCGGATGCAAGAGCTACTTATCTCAAGACGATGCTGCCGGCGGCCATGGAGAGCCTGAAGGTGGCCCAGCTGCAAGATATCCACCGATACAAGCAGCGGCAGACGGCGAAGATGCAGGGAGGAGAGCAGCTCGTGGGGGAGGGGCAGGAAGTGTATGTGAGGCGAGCTAAGCGAGATGGGTTGGACCTCGGGGTGTCTCACCAGAGGTGGACCGTGAAGGAGGTGAGAGACTCGGGTGTGTTGGTGCTGGAAGAGGAAGGAGGAAAGCGAGTCATGGATCACGTGACCAATGTGGCATTGGCTGGACAGGGGAGAATGGGGCAGCAGTACTCAGGTCCCATGACCAGGGCGAGGACGGCGGCAGCAGGTCATGGGAGGGGGCAAGAGTGAGTTCAGCACAAGAAGCAGTATCAGAGAAGGAGGAAAGGGGAAGAGTGTAGGGCAGGCCGAAGACATAGGAGGAGAGACGTCGGTAAGGCTGACGAGTACATGAGAGGTTCCGGGTGAGAATGGAAGGAAGGGGTGAGATCCAACAAGTGCAGTTCTGGGAGATAAGGTAGGAGAAACCAGCAAGGACAAGAGTCAGACAGAGAGAGCAGCAGGGAGGTGGTAAGGTTCCGACAGCTGTCACATTTATGTGAATGTGAGCGGGATAGTGAGGAGCGATGGGGAGGTGTATAAATTGTATATACTGTACATAGCGAAGAAGGCAGTGCCGAGGATGGGATGCGAAGGGTCAAGGTGGGGTTTGAGGTTTGCAAGGAGACCAGTGGGTGCGAGGGAGGTTGACGTCTGCCGAAGCAAAGGGTTGGGGAAATGCATGGGAAGCAGACAGGGCGGGACTTACGTTAGTGGCAGGTGGGCAAGGGCTGAAACTACAGCGCTTGGCAGCGGCAAGGACAGCAGGTTACCACATCAGCTCGGATGGGTGCTCGCATGCATGTGTGTTTGCTTTCGTATGTGTGCAGGTGTGCTCCAAGGAGCCAGCTGGAATAGCACAGTGGCAGCTGGAGGGAGAGAAGCAGGAGGCGGGCAACAAAGGCAGTGGGCAGGATGGTTGCTAGTCTGTTCTGAGGTCGCGTTAGCTTCTGAGAACAGGCGAGGGTAGGCAGGGCAAGCGAGGCGGAGGCCGATCTGGTAGATAGGAGGTACCTTGTGGTAGCTATCCTCAATGCTTGTATGTTTCCTTTGTAACACGATATTCTTGCATCACGCAGAGCAAGTAGTGAGGAGAAGGAGATATTGCAAGCTGAAGATGCAAATAACCGTTAGCATAGTGCGTTATGTGAAGGAGCTGAGGGCTCATCATAGTGAGTTCAGCACAAGAAGCAGTATCACAGAAGGAGGAAAGGGGAAGAGTGTAGGGCAGGCCGAAGACATAGGAGGAGAGACGTCGGTAAGGCTGACGAGTGCAGGAGAGGTTCCGGGTGAGAATGGAAGGAAGGGGTGAGATCCAACAAGTGCAGTTCTGGGAGATAAGGTAGGAGAAACCAGCAAGGACAAGAGTCAGACAGAGAGAGCAGCAGGGAGGTGGTAAGGTTCCGACAAAGCTGATGCAAAACTTCAAGTGCAAGACCCTGGGGGAGGCGAACTACTACCTGGGAATGCACATCGAGAGGGATGTCAGCAATGGATGGGAGAAGCTTCACCATGAGAAGTACATCAATGACATGGGGAGCAAGTATGAGATAGAGGTCGGAAGGAAGATCACCACACCTCTTCCATGTGGATTTAAACTCATAAAAGCTAGTGAGAACGAAGGAGTGGATCAGCGGGAGCAGGCTCGTTTTCAGTCCATGGTGGGGAGCTTGCTCTATGCAGCAGTACACACCAGGCCGGACATCTCCTTTGCTGTGGGGCAGCTGGCCAGGGTGGTGCAAAATCCCACCGAGGAGCAGGTGGATGCAGCAGACCGCATCATTCAGAATCTGAACTCCTACCCCACCGTTGGAGTTCAATACTCAGCCGTGGCTCAGATGAAGCAGAAGGGAGCAGGGGTTCTAAAGGAGAAGGGGGAGTAGCTCGGGGAGAGGGAGCTATTCCCCACGGGGTTTGCTGATGCAACATGGGCATCTGAAAAGGAGGACATGTCCTCAGTGGGAGGATATGTGTGCGTGATTGGTGGTGGGCCCGTGAGCTGGAGGTCAAAGAAACAGGTGGAAACGGCGGGTTCATCAGCTGAAGCAGAGTACATGTCAATGTACCATGCAGCCAAGGAGCTGATTTGGCTGAGGAAGCTGCTGGAGGAGATAGCGCACGAGCAGAAGACTACCACACCGCTGTTTTGTGACAACTCCAGTGCCATTGCAATGTCCAAGAATGCTGTGCTGCATGGGCTCAACAAGCACATGCAGATCAAATGGCATTGGCTGCGCAAGGAGGTGCAGAGGGGATCCATCCAGCCCCTCTATGTGAAAACGCAGCAGCAGCCGGCAGATTTTCTCACGAAGCGACTTGCTGAAGAACCCCACTGGCGCTGTGCTAAGTTGTGCGGCATGAGCCTTAACTAGACTCACGCAAAGGGAGTGCAAGCAGGCGACTGCTTGAGGGGGAGTTTGTTGGGTGCAAAATACTATTTTTGCACTGCAACCTGCCGCCTGGATGATGTCATGCATTTTGTGTGTGTTCTTTGTGCATTCGTTTTCGCATTTCGTTTCATATGTTGTTGCTGTGGGATCATGATCGGTCATGACGGATCATGACGAGTCATGTTTGTTCATGTCGGCTCATGTACGTTCATGTTTTTTCATGGACGAACATGCGCGTTCATGAAAGTTCTGTGTTTCATGAATGTTCTGTGTTTCATGAATATCGAGCTATTTTCATGAGCGCTGTTGTGAGTGTCGAGTGTGTTTGGTTGGGGCTCGATTGTTTGACCAGCCCCGTTGACCATTTCACGCTGGTCAACCAAAAAAAGTGCGCGAAGTCAGGACCCGCGCGTGGGGTCCTGACACACGCGTGTGGCTCGTCAGAACATGCGCGTGTGTCGTCACTGTTTCGATCGTGCACAGTGCGCACGATCGCTACAGGACGGAGCGAATGATCGCTCCGTCACGCGCAGGACAACGCACGATCGCGTCAGCGATCGTCTCGTCCTGCACGACCGAGAAATATCTCGGTCGTGATGAGGGGCATGTGGGGCATGTGGGGCACTCGGGATTCTACAGTTGACTAGCAGGATTTCGCGCTGACTTGGCGTGCAGGAAAATTCGCCAGAAAAGTCGCGCTGCTTTGCGTCATTATTTCGACAGAGGTACAAAACGGTAAAGCCCATTTGTAACTGAAGAAAACGGTAAACCCACACGAGTGTTCATGATTTCAACACGAGCGATCATGAATGTTCATGAGGGGAGTCAGTAGAGAATTTGGCAGCGGTGCAGTTTGAAGACAGTTATTCTACAGTGCTAAATCAAGCCATATTCAAGAGCAGTTAAACAAACGTGTTCAATGACAGCAAGGCAAAGACCTGGACGACAGTTAGACAACTGCCTTGTGTGTTTCCTTTGTGTGCCTAGGACCTCTCATATATGTGTGCTTGTATTTGCTTTTGATTCAACAATGCTTTCATGATTTTCAACTTTACAATCTACTACTACGTACTGACGAGAGTAGATACACTACGAACTTCTGCCGAAACTCTGCTCAACCAGAACGCTCATTCTACAAGCTAAGCTTGGCATAACTACTCACTTGGTTCACAAGTGATGTTAAGTGTTGCCTAGTTTATGTCTGTGGTACTGAGTTAATCGCTTCCGCATAGTACTTAGATTTAACATTGCATGCCCTCATTTTACTCATTTTTTTTCCCACATACATATCACGCTATGTTTATAACCTCTTGCTTTCGCGCCGCCTCCCTAGCTAGTTTAGTGCACCCCTCGAGCAGCGCCCGTCGCGCCTCTTTATCGCCCCGTTCTATCGCGCCCCTCTCGCACCCGTATAGCGACGCATATTACAATATGAACATCAGTGAAAAGGCATTCCTGTATGCCGCAGAGGCCGACTCTTCCGAGTACGAAGTCGAGGAGTCAGAAGAGACAAAGCGACACAAGCAATCGTCAGATCAAGACCGATGCACGCAGGAACATTTGAAATGAATGAAGCGGGAACATGTTTAATACGGGTTCCCGCGCCGCACGGTTTGAATTTGCTGCAATAAGAGAATGTACCCCTTAGAGTACATGGCTAGTCTAGGTCGTTTCGCATTCTTATATGTTTCCTGTATAAACTCGACGTATGCATGTTTTTACCATCTCAATCATCTACATTCACTCTAACCTGATGTCACTACTTCCGCTGCAACACCACATGCGATCAACCCTGAGCCGATCCCTGGCTAAGTCTTGTTTAGGATTATAACAACGCCTGATAGCGGCCCCGACGCGCCCAGCTCTAACGCTCTGCCTAGCCGGCCCTGTCGCAACCCCGTCTATCGCCCAACATGTCGTTCCCGTCGCCCCACCCGCGCCAGCTACCGCCGCACCTGCTGCTGAGCATGCAGCTGCGCCCGCCGACAGCGCCTTCCGCCGTGCCTGCAACTACTGGGATAAACCAGATGCACCTGGTCCCTCGTGGTAAGACGATTGAGTTTGTTGTGCGGCTCGTTGCGAAGGGGCGAGCAATCGAATTTGACACATGGCTGCTCGACGTCAAGCTCCACCTAAGGAGCCAGGTTCAAGTGTCAAACTCATATGCTATAGTCTATCTAGGCTGTAGTGGGGTAGACACTATAGGGTACAACACTTCTAGGTTTCCTACTTGTACCCCCCTTGTTCCCTAATCAATTCATTCCTTGTTCTTATTCTCATATGGTATTAGAGCAGAATCGTTCCTAGGGCCCACCGAACGTTCCGCCCTGCCCCGCGTGCTCCCCCTGCGACCGTGCTGCCCCTACAGCCGTGCCTGCCCGTGCAGCCGTGCCTACCCCTGCAGCCCGTGGGCGCTGCCTCTGCATCAGTGCATGCCCCTGCAGCCCGTGGGTGCTGCCCCTGCAGCCAGCGCGCTGCCCTGCCGAGCCGCGTGTTGCCCGTGGGCGCTGCCTCTGCCCTGCCGAGCCGCGTGACGCCCGTGGGCGCTGCCTCTGCGACCCTCGTGTCGCCCCCCGCTGCCCCGTCGCGCTGCCCTGGTAAGCCGCGCGCGACCCCCCGCTGCCACGTCGCGTCGCCCTGGGGAGCCGCGCTCGGCCCCCCGCTGCCCCGTCGCGACGCCCTGGGGAGCCGCGCTCGGGCCCCCCGCTGCCTCGTCGCGACGCCCTGGGGAGTCGCCCTCGGCCCCCGCTGCCCCGTCGCGACGCCCTGGGGAGCCGCGCTCGGCCCCCGCTGCTCCGTCGCGACGCCCTGGGGAGCCGCGCGCGACCCGCCGCTGCCCCGTCGCGACGCCCTGGGGAGCCGCGCGCGGCCCCCCGCTGCTCCGTCGCGGCGCCCTGGGGAACCGCGCTCCGTCCCCCTCGCTGCAGCCCGCGAGCCGCCTCTGCAGCGCCGAGTGCGACCTGCCAAACCCTAAAATAAATAATTAATAATTAAAAAAAAAAAAAGGAGCCCTAGGTGCTACTGCCCTAGGTGCTACTGCTGCTATTGCTGCTACTGGCGGCCGCCCCTGCCCCGCCCTGCAGCAGCTGACGTCGCGGCTCTGCCCCGCCCTGCAGCAGCTGCCGTTGGGGCCCCTGCCCCGCCCTGCAGCAGCTGACGTCGCGGCCCTGCCCCGCCCTGCAGCAGCTGCCGTCGCGGCCCGGCCCCGCCCTGCAGCAGCTGCCGCGGAGCTCCCTGCCGCGGTCACGGCCCCGCCCTTCAGCAGCTACCGCGGAGCCCTCGCCCTGCAATGGTAGCGGCCTCGCCGTTGCCGCCGTCGTACGCCTGCCCTTCTCGCCACTGGTGAGCACTGCCCTGCCCGTACTGCTGTTACTGCTGCTTCTGCTGCTACTGCTTTTTCTACTGCTACTGCTGCTCCTAGCGTGGCCAGATGCAGCTCCAGCGCCGTCCGCGTGAGTCCCTCACGCCCCAGCAGCTTCGTGAGTGGTACGCTAGTTGGGGTTGTAGGGGTGGCCGCGCTGCTCCTACTGTTACTGCTGCTACTACTGCTACTACTGCTACTACTGCTACTACTGCTTCTGCTGCTACTGCGGCTACTACTGCTACTACTGCTACTGCTGCTACTGCTGCTACTGCGGCTACTACTGCTACTGCTGCTCCTGGCGGTGGCCAGATGCAGCTCCAGCGACGTCCGCGTGAGTCCCTCACGCCCCAGCAACTTCGTGAGTGGTACGCTAGTTGGGGTTGTCGAGGTGGCCGTAGTGGGAGTCGTCCTGGAGTGAGTAGTTCGGGAGCTTCTTGTAGTGGCCAGGTGCAGCTGCAGCGTCGTCCGCGCGCGGTCCTTTCGCCCCGGCAGCTTCGTGAGTGGTACGCTCAGCTTGGAGGGTCGCGGCGTACTGCTCGCTGCCCGTACGTCATTCGAACTGATGCTCGGACTGGTCAGCCTTGCGGGACGCTTGGTCACACAGAGTCCCGCTGCTTCGCTAGTCTGAGCGACGCCTGGCGTACTGAGTTTGGCGACGCGGCTGAGCTCCCCGACTGGGTGGAGCTGCTTAGGCAGAGGGTAGATATCTATGCTCTTGACTCTTATGCAATCCTCACTGCCATGTATGCATTGCCTACTAGTGCTGAGGGTGCCTGTTACCTGTGTGTGCCGCCTGACCCCGGTATCCAGTCTGCTGCTCTAGGTGCTGGTGAGGCTGCTGCTCTATGTGCTGGTGCGTCTCCTGCTCCAGGTGCCGGTGAGGCTGCTGCTCTAGGTGCTCGTGAGTCTACTGCTCCAGGTACTGGTGAGTCTGCTCTCTCTGGTGCTGCGCCTGCTGCGGTCTTCCACACCTTCACCCTTGACTCGGGAGCTTCTCGCTCCTTCTTCCGAGACCGCACCACACTCACGCCGCTTAGTCGCCCGGTTGCAGTCTCCCTGGCAGACCCCTCTGGGGGTCCTGTCCTTGCCCACTACTCCACTGTCCTACCGTGTCCGGCGGCACCTTCTGGCTCCCTGTCAGGTTTTTACCTCCCCTCGTTCTCTACGAACTTGGTGAGTGGTGCTGACCTACAGGATGGGGGGGTTGACCAGTTCACTCCTGCGAGTCAGCGAGTGACGCACTGCACGTGTGCTCGGACGGGCCGACACTTGGCCACGTTTATCCGTCAGCCGGGGTTGAGCCTGTACACACTCACTACCGAGTCTCCTTCGGTTCCTGCGTCTGGTCAGGTAGCTGCGTCGAGTCAGGTGTTTGCTGCAGCGTCCAGGTCTGGTCCTGAGTGTGCCCCCTGCTCGTGTCGTCTCCTGTCTCACCAGACTCTCCTCTGGCACCACCGCCTTGGTCACCCCTCCCTGCCTCGTCTCCGAGGCATGGCCTCCCGTGTCCTTGTCTCTGGTCTCCCCCGGTCCCTCCCTCCCCTTCCCCCGGGGCCTGCCCCTACCTGCGTTCCCTGCGTCGAGGGGCGGCAGCGCGCCGCTCCTCACTCCTCCGAGTTTCCTCCGACAGAGGCTCCTCTGCAGACTCTCCACATGGACGTGTGGGGCCCAGCCCGCGTCTGTGGACAGGGTCACGAGCGTTACTTCCTGCTGGTGGTTGACGACTACTCGCGTTACACCACAGTCTTCCCCTTGCATCACAAGGGTGAGGTCACTGAGGTGTTGATCGACTGGATCCGCGCTGCCCGTCTCCAGCTCAGAGAGAGTTTCGGCTCGGACTTTCCTGTTCTGCGTCTGCACTCCGACAGAGGTGGAGAGTTTTCCTCCGACCTTCTGCGAGCCTTCTGTCGTGCGGAGGGCATCCGCCAAACGTTCACGCTTCCGGCCTCTCCACAACAAAATGGGATTGCTGAGCGCCGCATTGGCATGGTCATGGACGTCGCTCGTACGTCCATGATCCATGCGGCTGCTCCCCATTTTCTGTGGCCGTTCGCGGTTCAGTACGCGGCGCATCAGATCAACCTTCAGCCCCGGGTCTCGGTGCCGGAGACCTCCCCTACTCTGCGGTGGATGGGGAAAGTTGGCGATGCGTCTGCGTTCCGTGTCTGGGGATCTCGAGCTTTCGTCCGCGACTTGTCTGCGGACAAGCTGTCCTCCCGTGCTGTTCCTTGCGTCTTCCTTGGCTTCCCCCCTGACGCGCCTGGTTGGCAGTTTTACCACCCCACCTCGCGCCGTTATCTGTCCTCCCAGGACGTCACGTTTGACGAGTCAATTCCGTACTACCGTCTCTTCCCCTACCGCGCTGCCCCCCTCCCCCCCCCGCCGCTCTTCCTCGCGCCAGGTCCCCCCCGGGTAGACACCCTCCCCCCTCAGGGTCCTGCCCCCTCAGGTGTGTCCCAGGTAGATGTTGTCGAGCCTGTCGAGGTAGCTGTTGACTCTGGTGCTGCTAGGGGTGCAGAACCTGCGGGTGCCGGGTCTGGGGGTGCTGAGCCTGAGCGTGCAGAGCCTGGGGGTGCTGGGTCTGGGGGTGCTGAGTCTGGGGGTGCTGAGCCTGGAGTTGCTGAGTCTGGGGGTGCGGAGCCTGAGGGTGCTGGGCCTGCTCGTGTGGATTCTGGCGGAGCTGGGCCTGGACGTCCTTCGGGTGCTTCGTCCCGGCGGGAGCTACTCTCTCCACAAGAGCTGCGCGAATGGTTTGCTCGGCGCTGGAGTCCTGCTGCTGGAGCTGGTGGTGCTGCCGGTGCTGGAGGTTCTACTGCTGCTGGGGGTGCTGACGCCACGCGCCCCGGAGGTGCTCGTACTGGAGGTACTGGAGCTGCTGGGCCTGGTGGTGCTGCTGGAGCTGGAGGTGCTGGAGCTGCTGGAGCTGGAGGTGCTGGAGCTGGCGGTGCTGCTCGAGCAGGTGCTGCTGGAGGTGCTGGAGCTGACGCTACTGGAGCTGCTGGGGCTTCTTGTGGTCCTGCTGGAGCTGGAGCTGGTGGTGGTGCTGGAGCTGGAGGTGCTGCTGGAGCCGGTACTCCTGGGGGTGCTGGAGTTGGCGCTACTGGAGCTGCTGGAGGTGCTGCTGGAGCTGGTGGTGCTGGAGCAGTTGGAGCTGACGCTGGGGGTGCTGGTGCTGTCCCTGCTGGTTCTGGAGGCGCTGCGCGGCCGAGGCCGTACTTCGTTCCGCTCCTTGAGCAGGTTCTTGGTCTTCCGCCTTCTTCTGGTCCTGCTCCTTCCTTAGCGTGTCCACCGCCTGTCCAGTCCGAGTCACAGATACAGCTGGCCTCCCCACTGCCTGCTCCTTCTCCCTACTATGGTCCTACTGGAGGTCTTGCTGAGCGTCATGAGCCTGAGTCTCGTCCTGCGTTGCCTGTTCGTGCTGCTCGCACTGGTGGTCGTGTTCCACGTCAGCGTCCTCCTGTGGTCCCGGGCACGCACCAGATGGCACTGCGTCCTTCCACTGCTCCTTAGCGTGTCCCTTTGCCGTCTCCTCCAGCGTCCTCTCTTCCTGCTCTTGCTGACCCGGAGTCTGACTCCCTTCGTGCTGCCAATCCTACTGTCACGCGTCTCCTGGCCACTGTTGTCACTGACCCTTCCTTTGAGTCCACTGCTGCGTCTGCCTTAGTTGCTGAGCTTGTCGACTTCGCTGCTCACTTTCGTCTAGACTACGCCGCTAGCCTTGTTGCTGAGTCTGAGTTTGTCTGTCCTCCGTCCGTCGGGGGTGAGTGTGCTCTTAGCACGGACGTCCTTGAGGACAGGCAGGAGGAGTTCCACTGTTTTGCTGCTGCTTTACCTTATCTCGTGTCCATGCTGCTTGCCCCTGAGGGAGACCCGGATGCACCAGACATCCCGACCCCGCGCTCTTACGCAGAGGCGATAGAGGGTCCCTACTCCTCTCAGTGGCAGACAGCCATGGACGCAGAGATGGCTTCCTGGAAGTCCACAGGCACCTACGTCGACGAGGTTCCCCCACCTGGGGCGAACATCGTTAGTGGCATGTGGATTTTCAGGGTGAAGCGGCCGCCGGGTTCTCCGCCTGACTTCAAGGCGCGTTACGTGGCTCGAGGCTTCAGTCAGCGGCAGGGAGTTGACTACTTTCAGACCTTCTCTCCCACCCCGAAGATGACCACTCTTCGGGTGCTGCTGCACATAGCCGCTCAGCGCGACTACGAGCTTCACTCTCTTGACTTCAGCACTGCTTTCCTACAGGGCAGCCTGCACGAGGAGATCTGGCTGCGCCGCCCACCTGGCTTCACTGGGTCGTTTCCTCCTGGTACCCAATCGAGCCTCCGGCGGCCAGTCTACGGTCTCCGCCAGGCGCCCCGTGAGTGGCACGACACACTGAGGACTACTCTTGCGGCCCTTGGGTTTTCTCCTTCCACTGCTGACCCGTCGCTGTTTCTACGCACCGACACCTCTCTGCCGCCGTTCTACATCCTCGTGTACGTCGCCGACTTGGTCTTTGCTACTGCTGACACTGCTGGACTCGCCCACGTGAAGTCCGAGCTGCAGAAGAGACATACGTGCACAGACCTGGGTGAACTGCACAGCTATCTTGGCTTGCAGATCACCCGGGACAAAGCACGACGCACCATTACCTTGACTCAGTCACACATGGTGCAGCAGGTCCTTTCAGCGCTTCGGCTTCACGCACTCCTCGCCTCAGGCCACTCCTCTGTCTACTCGCCACTCGCTCTCAGCTCTGCCTTCGGATGAGTCCGTAGAGCCGAGTGGCCCGTACCCAGACTTTGTTGGCTGCCTCATGTACCTGATCACCTGCACTCGACCTGACCTGGCATACCCTCTTAGCATCCTGGCACGCTATGTTGCTCCTGGGAGACACCGACCAGAGCACATGGATGCAGCTAAGAGGGTGTTGCGCTACTTGTGCAGTACGTCGGGCATGGGGCTCGTGCTTGGAGGGCGGAGTTCAGTGGTCCTCAATGGTCACGCAGACGCATCTTGGGTTGACGACGTGGCTATGCAGCGGTCGTCACAGGGTTACACCTTCAGCCTTGGTTGCGGCTCTGTTTCGTGGCGGTCTACCCGCTCGTCTTCTGTTCTCAGCTCCAGCTGTGAGGCTGAGATCTACGCAGGGGCCATGGCTGCACAGGAGTTACGCTGGCTCACCTACCTGCTGACTGACCTGGGAGAGCCGCCTCGTTCTCCTCCAGTTCTGTACGTAGACAACAAGGCCATGCTGGCCTTGTGTCAGGAGCACAGACTGGAGCACAGAACGAAGCACATTGCTCTTCGTTACTTCCTTGCACGTGAGCTGCAGCAGCGTGGTCAGCTGCGCCTTGCTTACGTGGCCTCCAGGGCCAACACTGCTGATATCTTCACCAAGGCACGTCAGCCTTGTGATCATCAATGCTTCTGTACTATGCTAGGTCTTGTTCCTACTTGGCCTCACTTGCTTACTTCTTGACTTTGCTTGTACTGTGATCTATATATACCTGCGCCTGCATGTTTACCCTTGCTAGGTTGCGATCACTGTCTTGCTTGTTCACCTTTATCTATGATCGTGCATGTAAACTGGCCTTGTGGCCCTTGAACCTGTGCTCAGAATGTGTGGTGACGTTGTGATCCACCCTGAGCTTGCTTTGCTTTGCTTTGCTTGACTGGTCTTGTGACCCCTTGTTCTCCCCCACTTTGCCTATGGGGGTGTGTCAAACTCATATGCTATAGTCTATCTAGGCTGTAGTGGGGTAGACACTATAGGGTACAACACTTCTAGGTTTCCTACTTGTACCCCCCTTGTTCCCTAGTCAATTCATTCCTTGTTCTTATTCTCACATCAAGGTGACACCCCCTTGTATTTCCATGCTTCATGTGAGCTACCTACCCTCCTACGTCCTACTGATCTTACTGTTGATGCTAACTTGGAGGCAAAGAAGCACACCGCGACGCCCAGCTTGCACATACGCTTTGAGATTTGCACGACGCTGTTATTAAACGCCTTCTACCACCGGCCGAGCAAGAGCACTTTTGCCTGACCGAGATGGCAAAAGAGTATTTTCACGCTTTACTTGCTCGCTACTCATCTGCTACTAGGACGCCTCGTTCTGCCTTTCCTTTTTTTTTTTTTTTTTTTTTTTTTTTATATCCCTGCGCTCTCCACTATTGTTCACCTTGTTAGCAACCTACGCTCGCTTCATACTAACTACAGCGCAGCTTGGACTACTGACCTCCTTGCTGAGCACCCCCCCCCCCCCCCCCCCCCCACCCCCTCCTCATACACCTTGCACTGTACCTTCTAGCAACCCGCCTCCCTAACCGTATCGCGCCTGTCCACGACGCCCTTCTCGCCATGCACCCCACGGGCCTCATAACCACCTGCGCATACTTGTGACAAACTCATACGCGATCACGTAATTCTAGGGATGTGCCACTCAGCCATCCTGTCGCCCCAGTGTCGGGTCACAAGAGGCATATGCTGTGAATTTGTGTATTTTGATACGTGGATGCCAGTTACCTTTGATATGGGTGCCCGGATTGCAACCAAAGTGTTGGTGCAACCCTACGGTTTGCACTCGGCTTGTTGTCCGTGTGCGTGCATGCGTGTGTGCATGGAATGGAATGAGTGCATGAGATGATATATATTTCATGCTTATAATAGTGTGTGTATGATGGGTCATGATGTCGAGTGTGTGTGTGTCGAGTCAATAGCGAGTTATCGCTAGTCGCGTGTTACGCGATCATTTGTGTGTCCCGTGCGGTTTCTATTTTGTCGTGCGCGGTTTCTATTTTGTCGCTTGTTGAACGTTCGGCGTGTCGCAGGTGTGTGCAGCAGACCCATCAAGAACTCAAGAATGAGTTTTGTGATGAAGAACCGGAGCCTTGGTTCAAGCTTCAAGTGATTCCGAAGCTCGCCAAAAGGGTACACCTCAAGATGTTGAAGATAGTTACATTACAATGTGTAGTGTAACATTTCTGTTGGTGTAGACCCTTGTGGAGGGTAGTTTCGAGACCCTTCGTGGTTGGGGACAGTGTGGCACTGTTCCACATCACTGTACCTTGGCTCTTGGGGTTTGTAGGAGCTGGGAGTCATTCCCAACTCGTAACTTTTTCTAATTGTGTGTTCTAAGACTATAGTGGCTGCCATAGTGCCGTTCGTTCAAACCGACGCTGTGTCGTCAATACTTGGTAAAATCGTGCGATCTAAATTGCCTATTGTAGGCGACGTTAAGACGCTCTAGATCCAATTTGAATCAGGTCATTTGAAGCTGTGACCGGAACGCTATGAACGTTTAAAGCCGCTGTGCAGAAATCCGACTGTGCACTCTATCTTTCGTTTTAGGCACATTAAAGCCTACTGTGACTATAACAAGTGGTATCAGAGCCCCTTGAAGCAGCTACGACTATGGCTGGACCTGAAGAAAGGGGTGGCAGAGGTGCTGGTGGAGGCCGTGGCGGTCGCGGTGGCGGAGCTGCAAATATGAAGAACGAAGATAACGAGAAGGACTCGAAGGACGATCGGTACCCGGGTCTATTCTACTTTGTGTCAACTCAAGCACCGGCTGCACCAGAGAAGGATGGAGACTTTGAAGAGCCTGCAGCTGTGGGAAAGGTCACCCTACACCCCCTGGACTATTTGGTGATCGACAGCGGCGCTACCTATACCATGACACCTCGCGTGGACTTGCTCACCGAACTTGAACCGTCACCGGTGAAGCATGTCACATCGGCTTTGGGGCAGCGAGCAGAGGTGAAAGGCATGGGCAAGGCCATGTTCAAGGGTGCTGATGGGAAGATGGTGGGCCTCAAGAACGTGCTTTGGGTGCCCAGCCTTGCTGCGAACCTGATTTCCGTGCGGCGATTGGCAAAGGCCGGCATGGACACGAACTCAAAGGGGGCCAAGACCTACACCGCGAGGCTTGGCGAGCGAATTCTTTGGGACCTCCATGAGGATAGGGATGTCTACAACGAGATGTGGCAGATCCCAGTGGTCCCTATGCCTAAGGAGAGGCAAGTTGCAGCAAGCGTCAGCACCAAGGGAGAAGCGGTTGGTAGCGGCGATGGCGCGAACGGTCGCGCTAAGGAGAACGAGCTCAAGAAGTGCAATATTGGAGGGACCAGCAAGCTCTGTGAACCAAAGGAGAGTGGAGCAGCAGCCAAGGAGCAGCACAAGGGTGAGGAGAACCCCGAGGCAGCAGCGGAGGAGTACGGAGAGAGCATGTGGGGCGCTATTGCGAGCGCGGCGTTCTCCAATCCGACTTCGGCTACGGGGGAGTGTGATTGGCTCACCTTGCATCGGCGCATGGGGCATGTGGCCCTGCCCATCTTGCAGCAGCTAGTGAAGAATGAGATGGTTGCTGGCATACGTGTGAAGGGGGAGCCCGATGAGGTACTTGGCTGCCCGACGTGCATGCAAGCCAAGTTCACCCGTTTCCCATTCTCTAGTTCGGAGGCAAAGGCTAAGGCACCACTTGATGAGGTGGTGATGGACGTGGTGGGCCCCCTGAAGCTTGGAGCTGCTGGAGCTGAGTATTTCCTCACTATTGTGGACGTCTACACCCGTATGACTTGGGTGTACGTGCTGGCCAAGAAGAGCGACGTGGCTGAAACGTTGAAGACGGATTGGTTCCCGATGGTGGAGCGGCAACAAGACCGTCTAGTGAAGTCGATCCGCACCGATCGAGGGGGAGAGTTCCTGAGCAAGGAGTTTGGGTTGTGGCTGAAGAAGAATGGTATTCGGCACTTCTCACCATGCCATACTCCCCTGCAATGAACGGCATCGCCGAGCGAGCGAACCGCACAATCACGGAGGCGGCACGCGGGTTGCTCATTGAAGCCGGGCTAGCCGACTACTTTTGGCCTGATGCGGTGCGGAGTGCGTGTGTGGCCAAGAACAGAGCCTTGAATCATGTGGGAGCAGACAAATGGGTGCCCTATGTGGAGTGGCTAGGAAGGAAGCCAAAGGTGGATATGCTTCGGGAGTTCGGGTGCATGTGCATGGCGCTCGTGCCTAAACATCTTCGGCACAACAAGCTTGGTGCGAAGGCGGTGTGGGCCGTGCACTTGGGCATGGCTCAAAACAGCAAGGGGTGGCTTCTTTGGGACCCATTCACCAAGAGGTTCATGGTGAGCAGGGACTGCAAGTTCATGGAGAACTTCATGTACAAGGATTGGAAGGCGGAGAATGAGGCGAAGATAAGCGTGCGGTTTGGAGAGGTGAAGAGTTCCGGCTTGGAGCATGTGGAGCTGCCTTTGGAGCTGAGCAGCGGCAGCACCACCACAAGGCAATCTTCCCTTGTGAATGGGGGAGAGGAGG
The DNA here is from genome assembly GCA_947471745.1 of Closterium sp. Naga37s-1. NCBI lineage: Eukaryota > Viridiplantae > Streptophyta > Zygnematophyceae > Desmidiales > Closteriaceae > Closterium > Closterium sp. Naga37s-1. Next base: position 2,824,698 of record CANJKZ010000093.1, on the reverse strand, counting down.
CCAATGATGTAGAGGAAGAAGAGGAGGAGGTGCAGCAAGTGAGCGAGCGTGCACCGTCACTCCCTTCCCGCACTACGAGTGCTCAACGGATCCGAGCCACACCGCAGCAACGCCAAGGCCTTCAAGTCCCTGCAGCTGAGGAGGAAGGAAGGGGGAAGAGGAGAGTTCAACCCCCTAATAGGCTGACCTATGATGCACCGGGAAAGCAAGGCAAGACAGCTCTGGCCGGAGCGGCAATGATGGTCGGAGATGACGAGGAGAGTGACTACGAGGAGTGTGCCTTCGCGTTCTTCTCTCCGGTGGAGATGCCGGGAGAACCAGCAACTCTCAAGGAAGCCTTGGAGAGTAGTGATGCTGAGGAGTGGAAGAAGGCAATGGGGAGTGAGCTGAAGAGCATCGAGGAGAATGACACCTTTGAATTGGTGGAGCTACCGGAGGGGCGTAAGGCGATTACGTCCAAGTGGCTCTTCAAGATCAAGTCCGACGCCGACGGCAAGATCGAGCGTTACAAGTCTAGGCTGGTGGCCAAGGGGTACCAGGAAAAGGAGAAGGTGGACTTCAAGGAGCTGTTTGCTCCAGTGGTGAAGCCGACGACGCTGCGAACCCTATTCGCGGGAGCCGCGATCAAAGGTTGGGCGGTGAAGCAGATGGACATCGTAACCGCGTTCCTCAACGGCATTCTTGAGGAGGAAATTTTCGTGGCGCAGCCAGATGGGTTTGACGACGGTAGTGGCAGAGTGTGGAAGCTGAAGAAGGCCCTCTATGGGCTGAAGCAGGCCCCTAGGCAATGGTACATGAAGCTGCGCGAAGTGTTGGAGGGGATCGGCTTTACTCCCTCAACGGTCGATCACTCCTTGTTCATGCTTGGCGAGGGGGAGCAGAGGAGCTTCATGGTGGTGTACGTGGACGACATCCTGATCTTCTCACCCTCCTCTGACCTTGTGAAGGAGGTGATGCTGAAACTTCAAGACAAGTTCAAGTGCAAGTCCCTTGGTGACGTGAACTTCTACCTTGGGCTCCACATTGAACGAGACGTGGAGAAGCGGAGCATGCGAGTGCACCAACGGAAGTACCTGGAGGCGTTGGCTGCCAACTTTGGCCAGAGTGAAGGTCATGTGGCTACTCCCTTTCCTTCTGGGTTCAAGTGTGTGAAGGGACCAGAGGAGGAGAGCGTCGGAGAAGAGGAGAGGCGCCGTTTTCACTCATTGGTGGGCAGCCTCATGTACGCGGCAGTCAACACACGACCGGACGTCGCGTTCGCTACTGGGCAGCTGGCAAGGGTAGTGCAATGTCCTAATGAGGAGCAGGTAGCAGCTGGAATGAGGGTGGCCAAGTATCTTGGTCAAACACCGACCGTTGGGCTGCAATACTCGGCGGCGGCACAAAGGCGCCAAAAGGGCGCGGATGGTGTTGAACCCAGGCGTTTGTTCCTCACCGCCTACTCGGATGCTTCTTATGCATCGGAGCCAGAGGACATGACTAGTGTGGGAGGCTTCATCTGCTGTGTAGGTGGGTGCCCAACTGCTTGGGAGAGCAAGAAGCAGGTTGATCAAGCATTGAGCTCGGTGGAGGAGATTGTGCCGTACGGGAGATTGTATGGCAGCGGCGTTTGTTGGCTGAATTGGGGGAGGAGCAGCAAGGACCTACCCCAATCTACTGTGACAGCCAGGGTGCCATTGCACTAGCCAAGAATCCTGTGTTGCACGGCCTCACCAAGCACATGAGGGTGAAGTGGCATTGGACGAGGAGCATGGTGGCCGCGGGTGAGGTTGAGTTGCACTATGTGAAGACGACGGGGCAGCCTGCTGACTTGATGACCAAGAGGCTGGTGGAGCAGCAGCATTGGAAGTGTTGCAAGCTGGCTGGGATGTCTCTGAACTGAGTGGAGCAGATCCTAAGGCCAACAATCCGAGGGGGAGTTTGTTGGTGCAACCCTACGGTTTGCACTCGGCTTGTTGTCCGTGTGCGTGCGTGCGTGTGTGCATGGAATGGAATGAGTGCATGAGATGATATATATTTCATGCTTATAATAGACTGTGTATGATGGGTCATGATGTCGAGTGTGTGTGTGTCGAGTCAATAGCGAGTTATCGCTAGTCGCGTGTTACGCGATCATTTGTGTGTCCCGCGCGGTTTCTATTTTGTCATGCGCGGTTTCTATTTTGTCGCTTGTCGAACGTTCCGCGTGTCGCAGGTGTGTGCAGCAGACCCATCAAGAACTCAAGGATGAGTTTTGTGATGAAGAACCTGAGCCTTGGTTCAAGCTTCAAGTGATTCCGAAGCTCGCCAAAAGGGTACACCTCAAGATGTTGAAGATAGTTACATTACAATGTGTAGTGTAACATTTCTGTTGGTGTAGACCCTTGTGGAGGGTAGTTTCGAGACCCTTCGTGGTTGGGGACAGTGTGGCACTGTTCGACATCACTGTACCTCGGCTCTTGGGGTTTGTAGGAGCTGGGAGTCATTCCCAACTCGTAACTCTTCCTAACTCTTCCTAATTGTGTGTTCTAAGACTATAGTGGCTGCCATAGTGCCGTTCGTTCAAACCGACGCTGTGTCGTCAATACTTGGTGAAATCGTGCGATCTAAATTGCCTATTGTAGGCGACGTTAAGACGCTCCAGATCCAAGTTGAATCAGGTCATTTCAAGCTGTGACCAGAACGCTATGAACGTTTAAAGCCGCTGTGCAGAAATCCGACTGTGCACTATCTTTCGTTTTAGGCACATTGAAGCCTACTGTGACTATAACACAAAGATGCAGTGTGTGCTCGAACCCAAAGCCATTTGCAGCACCCTCCCCCTCCCCCCTCCCCCCCCATCCAACATCCCCCCTCCCCCCCATCCAACACCCCCCCCTCCCCCCCCCCCCCCCCCCACCCCACCTCCCCCCCCCCTAACGCTTCCGTATTTGTTTGTTTGCTGAATGGGACTTTTTTTTTTTCACCTAATATTCAGGGCCTTTGAGCTTTCTACGCTTGCCTCCGAAGGCTCTCAATAATTAACAAACCGGGGTTGGGGTGCTGGAGCGTGTCAGAACTATATTGTAGGCTGTAGTGGGGCACTTCTCATTGGGTACAGTATTGTCAAACATTATACTTGTTCTATTTGTGTAGGCTATAGTGGGTTAGCCCACTAGGGGGTACACTACTCTAGGTTTGTGGTACTTGTACTCCCATTCTCCTTCTAGTCAATCATTCTCATTCTCTCTTAGTTTCTGACATGGTATTACGAGCCTAGGTCGTAACCTAGGACCGAACGATAGGGCCCACCGTTTTCGCATAGTCGCGCCCTAGCGCGCCTCGCCTAGTCGCGCCCTCGAGCGCCCTCCTCTCTCCCTCACTATCGCGCACCCTAGCGTGCCTCTCGCGATCGGCCCCGCCTAGCCCGCACGCCCTAGCGTGCCCCGTCCGATCGGCCCCGCCCACCTCGTACGCCCTAGCGTGCGACCCGCGCAGCACCACGCGCGTCGCCTGCCCCGCGCGCCCTTGCGTGCCCCGTGCGGCCCCGCGCGCTCGCTGCCCCGTGCGCCCTTGCGCGCCTCTTACGGACCGGCCCCGTCCCTTCTCGCGCGCCCTTGCGTGCCCCGTGCGACCGGCCCACACCCACCCGCGCGCCCTTGCGTGCCCCTCGCGTACCGGCCCCGCCCAGCTAGCCCGCCCTTGCGTGCCTCGTGCGACCAGGCCCCGCCCCACTAGCCCGCCCTTGCGTGCCCCGTGCGACCAGGCCCCGCCCTCGCTAGCCCGCCATTTCGTGCCCCGTGCGGACCGGCCCCGCTCTGCCCTGCACGCCCTCGCGTGCCCCACCTCGAGTAGCCGCCGCCTAGCCGAGACGAGCCACCCCACCGAACCGCGTCGCCCGGCCCGAGCCGCGCCGCCCTACCGAGCCGCGCCGCCCTACCGAGCCGCGCCGCCCTAACGAGCCGCGCCACTACTGCTGTCACTGCTACTGACGCTATTGCTGTTCCTGCTGCTGCTACTGCTACTGCTCTTACTGCAACTATGGCTAGCCCTGCTGTGCTTGCTTTCGATGGTGAGGGCCGCCCGCTGAAGTTTGACACCTGGCTAGATGACTTGCACCTGTTCCTCCAGCTCACTGCCAAGGAGGATATCTAACTGTACGATCACGCACTAGGACTCGCTGCTGCCCCTGCTGCTACTGCTGACAGTACTGCCCGCTCACAGTGGCAGACTCGTGATGCCCACGCTCGCTTCGCTATTCGCAACTCCCTGCCGGTAGATGAGCGCGAGCACTTTGGCCAGCACAAAACTGCGCAGGCACTATACACTGCTGTAGTTGCACGCTACTCCTCACCTGCCTCTGCTGCGCTAGGCCGTCTCTCGCTCCCCTACCTGTTCCCAGACCTGTCCGCTTTCTCCACAGTTGCTGACCTCATCACGCACCTCCGCACTAGTGAGGCCCGCTTCCGTGCCGCTATGCCCGCTGAGTTTCTTGCCACGCACCCCCCCCCGCTCTGGCTCACTCTCTACCACCTGGTCACCCGTCTCCCTGACTCTCTTCGTGCGGTCAGGGACCACTTCCTCGCTCGCTGCCCCACTGAGCTCACCGTTGATCTGCTCGAGAAGGAACTGCTTGCAGCTGAGACTAGCATAGTCGCTGTAGGTGCCTCTCCTGGCGACCCCCGCACCCCTTTCTTCGAGGGGTGTTCCCCTTCCCCCCTTCTCCCCTCTGTCGCCTCTGCTGCTGCTGTCGACCTAGTTGGTACTGAGCAGATCGGGACTGCGTCCACTCCGAGTTGGCGCCGCAGCGGCAAGGGCAAAGGGGGCAAGGGAGGCGGAGGTGACGGCGGGGGAGGCGGTGGTGGGGGCGGTGGCGGCAGTGGGGGTGGTGGCGGGGCTGGAGGGACTAGTGGCAGCGGTGGGGGTGGTGGCGGCAGCGGCGGAGGAGGTGGCCGGGGTGGGGGCGGTGGTGGGGGCGGCGGTGGACATGGCGGCGGCAGGGGCGGTGGTGGTCGAGGTGGTGGCGGCGGAGGTGGTGGTCGTGGAGGCGCTGGCGGTGGCCAGAGCCAACAGCAGACTCCGTCGTCCCAGGAGCTTCGTAAGTGGTACTCTCAGCACGGGGGGGGGGGGGGGGGGGGTGGCCTTAGCTGCACGTACTGTCAAACATACTAAGCAGTCGGGCCTAGGCTTAGTAGCCTAGGCCACAGGAAGACTAGAACGAGGCGTCAAGTACGAGCGAGAGTTGTGTGCAGGAACAGAATTGAGAAAGGGGATGATTGTACTAGCAAGCAGCAGGATACAAATAGCAAACCCTAAAGGGCTGTACTCACTATTGAGTACCCCACTGCAGGCTACACAAACAACATATTCTGACACACCCCCATAGCCAAAGTGGGGTGAAATCAGCACAATGAGCAGGCAGTGCAATAGTTCACAATTATGAGCAAAGCTAGAGGCAGTCACAGAAGGCAAGTGAGGAGGAGGAGGGACTGTGGGAGGAGAGAAGATGGGAGGCGACGACTGAAGCTGCAGACACACGGGCAACAGGAGTAGCAGCTGGCACAGTGGCTACCGAGAGCACGACGGCTCCGGACTACAGGAGTAACAGGCTCTGCGGCTACGACGAGCGGCAGGAGCAACGGACCCACGGGCGACTGGCGCAGCAGGCTCGCTGAGCTACTAGAGCGCGACGGCTCCGGACTACAGGCGCTGCGGACGACAAGACGGCTGCCTCCACTCAACCTCCCCCAACTGTCCCGCACCCCCCCCACACACCCCCTGCTGCACCCCTAGCTCCACTCCCACGTCACCCCCCTAGCTCCACTCCCCGCGGCTCCCACACCTCCACCCCCCTCAGCAGCAGCTGCAGCAGTGGGAGACGAAAAAGGAGGAGGGGAAAGGGAAGGGGAGCACCCACACCTCACACCCCCATGCTCGCCACCCCACACCCCCACCACCGTGGAACGCACAGCGGAATGGGAGCAATGGGCAGCACGGGGGGGGGGGGGGGGGGGGGACGGGACGGACTGCAGGGACGGGCCGCGGGCTGCTGCAGATGCGGGCTGGTCCTGGGGCGGCTGGTGCAGGCACGGGCTGCTCCAGGGACGGCTGCTGCAGGTGCGGGCTGCTCCAGGGGCGGCTCCAGGGGCGGCCGCTGCAGGTGAAAGGGAGGAGGAAGGGGGGGGGAAGAGCGCGCCCCCCAGGGCGCCTCGACGGGCGACGAGAAAGGGAGCCGCGCGGGCCCCAGGGCCGCCGCGATGGGCGACGGGAAGGGCGCCGCGCGGGCCCCAAGAGCCGCCGCGACGGGCGACGGGAAGGGCGCCGCGTGGGCCCCCCCGGACCGCCACGACGGGCGACGGGAAGGGGAGGCCGCGCGGCCCCCGTGGTCGCCACGACGGGCGACGAGACGGGACCGCGCGCGGGCCCCCTTGGTCGCCACGACGGACGACGGGAGGGGAGGCCGCGCGGGCCCCCGTGGTCGCCACGACGGACGACGGGAGGGGAAGCCGCGCGGGCCTCCGTGGTCGCCACGACGGACGACGGGAGGGGAGGCCGCGCGGTCCCCCGAGGTCGCCACGACGGACGACGGGAGGGGACCGCGCGCAAGCCCCCGTGGTCGCCACGACGGGCGACGGGAGGGGAGGCCGCGCGGGCCCCCGGTAGCAGTAGAAACGACGGGCGCCACGACGGGCGCCACGGAGAGGTAAGCCGCCACGCGCCCCGAGCGCGCGGCGGGCAGAAACCCTAATTTCGGCGCCGCGCACCACGGGGCGCGCGGCGGACAGTACGGCAGCGGAAGCAGGTGGTGGGCCCATACACAGGAAGGCGGCAGACATGCCGCCCTCCGATACCATGTCAAACATACTAAGTAGTCGGGCCTAGGCTTAGTAGCCTAGGCCACAGGAAGACTAGAACGAGGCGTCAAGTACGAGCGAGAGTTGTGTGCAGGAACAGAATTGAGAAAGGGGATGATTGTACTAGCAAGCAGCAGGATACAAATAGCAAACCCTAAAGGGCTGTACTCACTATTGAGTACCCCACTGCAGGCTACACAAACAACATATTCTGACACGTACGTCATCCGCACTGGTGACCGCACTGGCCAGACGTGTGGGAGGGCGCACACCGCGCAGCGCTGCTTCTCCCGCCTCGACGACGCTTGGCGCACTCAGTTCCCTGCTGCCACTGAGCTGCCCCGCTGGGCTGATCTGATGAGGAAGAACATTGATATCTATGCTCTTGACTTTGATGCTATTCTCACTGCCATGTATGTGTTGTCTACTAGTGGAGAGGGTGCTCAGTACCTGCGTGTTCCGCCCGACCCGGGCATTCGGACCAGTGAGGCTGCCGCTCTAGGTGCTAGTGCGTCTGTTGCCCTAGGTACTGGTGAGGCTGCCGCTCCAGGTACTCGCCTGTCTGCTGCCCCAGGTGCTGCTGAGGCTGCTGCTCTAGGTGCTCGTGAGTCTGCGCCCCCTGGTACTGAGTCTACTGAGGCGCTGCACGCCTTCACACTGGACTCAGGTGCTTCTCGCTGTTTCTTTCGTGACCGCACTGCCCTTGAGCAGCTTGCTCGGCCAGTTGCTGTCTCCCTCGCTGACCCCTCTGGGGGTCCGGTCATTGCGACCTCCTCCACTGTCCTTCCTTGTCCTGCGGTTCCGTCGGGCACACTGTCAGGTCTCCACCTCCCCTCGTTGTCTACGAACTTGGTGGCGGGTTGTGCGCTCCAGGACGGGGGTGTCCACCAGTTCACCCCTGCCTACGAGTGCGTAACACACTGCACGTGTGCTCGGATGGGCCGTCACCTGGCTACCTTCATTCGGCAGCCAGGGTCGGACCTGTACACACTGACCACTGAGTCCCCTCAGGTAGCTGCGTCTGCGTCTGCGTCAGGTCATCTGTCGGCCCCCTGCTCGTGTCGCTCTCTAGTGCATGAGATCGTTCTCTGGCACCACCGCCTTGGTCACCCGTCAGTGCAGCGCCTTCGTGGCATGCACAAACGGTACCTTGTCTCTGGTCTTCCCAGGGTTCTCCCTCCCCTCCCACCCTCGCCTGCTCCTCCCTGTCTTCCCTGTGTCGAGGGGCGGCAGCGCGCCGCTCCTCACTCCTCCTCGTTTCCCCCGACGACTGCTCCCTTGCAGACACTCCACATGGACGTGTGGGGCCCAGCCCGCGTCCGTGGACAGGGTCAGGAGAGGTACTTCCTGATCGTTGTTGACGACTACTCGCGCTACACCACGGTCTTCCCCTTGCGCACCAAGGGTGAGGTCCCTGATGTTTTGATCCCTTGGATCCGCGCTTCTCGTCTCCAGCTCAGCGAGCGGTTCCACTCGGACTTTCCTGTCTTGCGTCTGCACTCTGACAGAGGTGGTGAGTTCTCCTCCGACCTCTTGGCAGCCTACTGTGCGGAGCACGGCATCCGCCAGTCGTTCACGCTTCCGGCCTCTCCACAGCAGAATGGGGTTACTGAGCGCCGCATTGGCTTGGTCATGGAGGTCGCTCGTACCTCCTTGATCCATGCGGCTGCCCCCCACTTTATGTGGCCGTTTGCGGTCCGATACGCTGCACATCAGCTCAACCTCTGGCCCCGTGTCTCCGTTCCGGAGACTTCGCCGACACTGCGTTGGACGGGAGAGGTTGGCGATGCGTCGCGTTTTCGGGTCTGGGGATCTCGAGCTTTTGTTCGCGATACGTCCGCGGACAAGCTCTCCTCCCGCGCTGTTCCTTGTGTCTTCCTTGGCTTTGTCCCGGACGCGTCTGGTTGGCAGTTTTACCACGCCACCTCGCGCCGTGTCCTGCCCTCTCAGGACGTCACTTTTGACGAGTCGGTGCCCTACTACCGCTTCTTCCCCTACCGCACTGCCCCGCTCCCCCCCCCCCGCCTCTCTTCCTCGCGCCAGGTGCTGATGTGGTAGACCCCCTCCCCCCTCAGGGTGCCGCTCCTTCAGGTGTGTCCCAGGTAGACCCTGTTGAGCCTGTCGAGGTAGCTGTCGACTCTCGTCCTGCTAGGGGTGCTGAGCCTGAGCGTGCGGAGCCTGGGGGTGCGGAGCCTGGGGGTGTGGAGCCTGGGGTTGCGGAGTCTGGGGGTGCTGAGCCTGGGGGTGCGGAGCCTGCGGGTGCTGAGTCTGGGGATGCTGAGTCTGGGGGTGCTGAGCCTGGGAGAGCTACGTCTGAGGGTACTGAGCCAGAGGGTGCTGCGACTGAGCGTACTACACCTGGAGGAGCTCTCTCCTCACAGCAGCTGCGTGAGTGGTACTTACAGTACTGCAGCCTCAGGAGGGGTGCTTCTGGAGCTAGGAGTGCTGCTGGAGCTGGTGCTCGTGCTCCCCCTCCTAGGCGGGAGCCGCCCTCTCCCCAGCGGCTCCGAGAGTGGTACGCTCGGCGCTGCAGTCTCCGGAGTGGCGCTCCTAGTGTCGCGGACCCTAGTGCTGGAGCTGCTGGCGGTGCTGCTGGCGCTGCTGGAGGTGCTGCTGGTGCTGGTGCTGCTGGAGCTGCTGGAGGTACTGCTGCTGCTGGCGGTGCTGCTGGCGCTGCTGGAGGTGCTGCTGGTGCTGGTGCTGCTGGAGCTGCTGGAGGTGCTGCTGCTGCTAGCGGTGCTGCTGGCGCTGCTGGAGGTGCTGCTGGTGCTGGTGCTGCTGGAGCTGCTGGAGTTGCTGCTGGTGCTGGTGCTGCTGGAGCTGCTGGAGGTGCTGCTGGTGCAGCTGCTGCTGGAGGTGCTGCTGGTGCTGGTGCTACTGGAGGTGCTGCTGGTGCTGGAGCTGTTGTAGGCACTGCTGCTGCTGGCGGTGCTGCTGGAGCTGCTGGAGGTGCTGGTGCTGGAGCTGCTAGAGCCACTGGTCCTGGAGGTGCTCGTACTGGAGGTACTGGAGCTGCTGGGACTGGGCCTGCTGAGGGGGTTGGAGCTGGAGGTGCTGAGCGGCCGCGGCCGTACTACGTTCCGCTCCTTCAGCAGGTTCTTGGTCTCCCGCCCTCTACTGGTCCTACTCCTCCCCTATTGAGTCCACCGTCTGTCCAGTCGCAGTCACAGTTACATCCTGGCTCTCCGCTGCCTGCTCCTTCTCCTTACACTGCGCCGACGGGTAGTCTTACGGAGCGTCATGAGCCTGAGTCTCGTCCTTCGTCGCCTGAGTCTAGTCCTGCGTCTCCTGAGTCTCGTCCAGAGTCGCCTGTCCGCGCTGCCCGCACTGGTCGTCGTGTTCCGCGTGAGCGTCCTCCTCCTGTCCTTGGCACTCACTATATGACCCTGCGTCCTTCCACTGCTCCACAGCGTGTCCCTCTGCCGTCTCCTCCTGCGTCCTCTCTTCCTGACGTTGCTGACCCGCCGTCAGACCTTGCTCGTGCTGCCAGTCCTACTGTCGTGCGTCTCCTTGCCACTGTTGTCACTGACCCTTCCTTTGAGTCCTCTGCTGCGTCTGCTCTAGTTGCTGAGCTTGTTGACTTTGCTGCCGCCTGTCGTCTAGACTACGCCGCTAGCCTTGTTGCTGAGTCTGAGTCTGTCTGTCCTCCGTCCGTCGGGGGTGAGTGTGCTCTTGGCACGGACGTCCTTGAGGACAGACAGCAGGAGTTTGAGTGATTTGCTGCTGCTTTACCTCATCTCGTGTCCATGCTGATTGCCCCTGAGGGAGACCCGGATGCACCAGACATCCCGACCCCACGCTCCTACGCAGAGGCGATGGAGGGTCTCTACTCCTCTCAGTGGCAGACAGCCATGGACGCAGAGATGGCTTCCTGGAAGTCCACAGGCACCTACGTCGACGAGGTTCCCCCACCTGGGGCGAACATCGTCAGTGGCATGTGGATTTTCAGGGTGAAGCGGCCGCCGGGTTCTCCGCCTGTCTTCAAGGCGCGTTACGTTGCACGAGGCTTCAGTCAGCGAGAGGGAGTTGACTTCTTCCAGACCTTCTCCCCGACCGCGAAGATGACCACTCTTCAGGTTCTGCTGCACGTCGCTGCTCAGCGTGACTACGAGCTCCACTCTCTTGACTTCAGCACTGCGTTCCTACAGGGCAGCCTGCACGAGGAGATCTGGCTGCGCCGCCCACCTGGCTTCACTGGGTCGTTCGCTCCTGGTACCCAGTGGAGCCTCCGGCGGCCAGTCTACGGTCTCCGCCAGGCACCCCGTGAGTGGCACGACACACTGAGGACTACTCTTGCTGCTCTTGGGTTTGCTCCTTATACTGCTTACCCGTCGCTGTTTCTACGCACCGACACCACTCTGCCGCCGTTCTACGTTCTCGTGTACGTAGACGACTTGGTCTTTGCTACTGCTGACACTGAGGCACTCGCCCACGTGAAGTCGGAGCTGCAGAAGAGACACACGTGCACAGACCTGGGTGAGCTGACAAGCTATCTTGGCTTGCGGATCACCCGGGACAGAGCACAGCGCACCATCACCTTGACTCAGTCACACATGGTGCAGCAGGTCCTTCAGCGCTTCCGCTTCACGTACTCCTCGCCTCAGCCCACTCCTCTGCCTACCGGTCACTCGCTCTCAGCTCTGCCTTCGGATGAGTCCGTAGAGCCGAGTGGCCCGTATCCAGAGCTTGTGGGCTGCCTCATGTACCTGATGACCTGCACTCGACCTGACCTTGTATACCCTCTTAGCATCCTAGCACGCTATGTTGCTCCTGGCCGTCACCGGAAGGAGCACATGGATGCCGCTAAGAGGGTGTTGCGCTACTTGTGCAGTACGTCGGGCATGGGGCTTGTGCTTGGAGGACGGCGCGACGTTGTCCTCACAGGACACTCAGACGCTTCTTGGGCTGACGACCAGGCTACTCAGCGGTCGTCTCAGGGTTACACCTTCAGCCTTGGCTCTGGCTCAGTTTCTTGGCGTTCTACACGCTCGTCTTCAGTTCTCAGCTCCAGTTGCGAGGCTGAGATCTACGCCACAGCCATGGCTGCACAAGAGCTATGCTGGCTCACCTACCTGCTGACCGACCTGGGAGAGCGGCCTCGTTCTCCTCCAGTGCTGTACGTCGACAACAAGGCCGCCCTTGCCTTGTGTCAGGAGCACAGATTGGAGCACAGAACGAAGCACATCGCTCTGCGCTACTTCCTTGCTCGAGAGCTGCAGCAGCGTGGTCAGCTTCGTCTTACCTACGTGGCCACTCGGGCCAACACTGCTGATGTGTTCACCAAGGCGCTTCAGCCTTGTGATCATCAGCGTTTCTGTACTGTTCTAGGCCTTGTGCCTACTGTCCCTCACTTGCTCACTTCTTGACTCTGCTTGTACTGTGATCTCTATATATATACCTGCATGCTTACACTTGCTAGGTTGTGATCACTGTACCTCTTGTTATATTATCAAACTGCATGTGAACTGGTCTTGTGACCACTTGCTTGTGCTCGGAATTTTTTTGGTATCCTTGAGATCCACCCTGAGCTTGTTTTGCTTTGCTTTGACTGGTCTTGTGACCCCTTGCTCTCCCCCACTTAGCCTATGGGGGTGTGTCAAACATTATACTTGTTCTATTTGTGTAGGCTATAGTGGGTTAGCCTTTTAGGGGGTACACTACTCTAGGTTTGTGGTACTTGTACTCCCATTCTCCTTCTAGTCAATCATTCTTATTCTCTCTTAGTTTCCGACAAATATTGTTAGGTTTTGCCTATACAAACCTTGTACTGTCCTGTTTCTAGTCATTCTTGATTTTTACTTTCTCACATGGTATCAGAGCAGGTTCCCTAGTGGGACCGAAGTTTATTTTCAAGGGCCCACCACGATTTGTTTTTTCTGCCCTGCCCGAAATGCGCTGCCGCTGAGTGTGCTCTTAGCACGGACGTCCTTGAGGACAGGCAGGAGGAGTTCCAGTGTTTTGCTGCTGCTTTACCTCATCTCGTGTCCATGCTGCTTGCCCTTGAGGGAGACCCGGATGCACCAGACATCCCGACCCTGCGCTCTTACGCAGAGGCGATAGAGGGTCCCTACTCCTCTCAGTGGCAGACAGCCATGGACGCAGAGATGGCTTCATGGAAGTCCACAGGCACTTACGTCGACGAGGTTCCCCCACCTGGGGCGAACATTGTCGATGGCATGTGGATTTTCGGGGTGAAGCGGCCGCCGGGTTCTCCGCTTGTCTTCAAGGCGCGTTACGTGGCTCGAGGCTTCAGTCAGCGGCAGGGAGTTGACTACTTTCAGACCTTCTTTCCCACCCTGAAGATGACCACTCTTCGGGTACTGCTGCACGTCGCTGCTTAGCGTGACTACGAGCTTCACTCTCTTGACTTCAGCACAGCCTTCCTACAGGGCAGCCTGCACGAGGAGATCTGGCTGCGCCGCCCACCTGGCTTCACTGGGTCGTTTCCTCCTGGTACCCAGTGGAGCCTCCGGCGGCCAGTCTATGGTCTCCGCCAGGCGCCCCATGAGTTGCATGACACACTGAGGACTACGCTTGCGGCTCTTGGGTTTGCTCCTTCCACTGCTGACCCGTCGCTGATTCTCCGCACCGACACTACTCTGCCGCTGTTCTACATCCTCGTGTACGTCGACGACTTGGTCTTTGCTACTGCTGACACTGCTGGACTGGCCCACGTGAAGTCCGAGCTGCAGAAGAGACACACGTGCACAGACCTGGGTGAACTGCGCAGCTATCTTGGCTTGCAGATCACCCGGGACAGAGCACGGTGCACCATTACCTTGACTCAGTTACACATGGTGCAGCAGGTCCTTCAGTGCTTCAACTTCACGTACTCCTCGCCTCAGGCCACTCCTCTGTCTACTCGCCACTCGCTCTCAGCTCTGCCTTCGGATGAGTGCGTAGAGCCGAGTGGCCCGTACCCAGAGCTTGTTGGCTGCCTCATGTACCTGATGACCTGCACACGACCTGACCTGGCATACCCTCTTAGCATCTTGGCACGCTATGTTGCTCCTGGGAGACACCGACCAGAGCACATGGATGCAGCTAAGAGGGTGTTGCGCTACCTGTGCAGTACGTCAGGCATGGGGCTCGTGCTTGGAGGACGGGCTAGAGTTGTCCTCACTGGTCACGTAGACGCTTCTTGGGTTGACGACTTGGCTACGCAGCGGTCGTCACAGGGTTACACCTTCGGCCTTGGTTCCGGCTCTGTTTCGTGGCGGTCTACCCGCTCGTCTTTTGTTCTCAGCTCTAGTTGTGAGGCTGAGATCTACGCTGGGGCCATGGCTACACAGGAGTTACGCTGGCTCACCTACCTGCTGACTGACTTGGGAGAGGCACCTCGTTCTCCTCCAGTTCTGTACGTCGACAACAAGGCCATGCTGGCCTTGTGTCAGGAGCACAGACTGGAGCACAGAACGAAGCACATTGCTCTGCGATACTTCCTTGCTCGAGAGTTGCAGCAGCGTGGTCAGCTTCGTCTTGCTTACGTGGCCACTCGGGCCAACACTGCTGATATCTTTACCAAGGCACTTCAGCCTTGTGATCATCAGCGTTTTTGTACTATGTTAGGTCTTGTGCCTACCTTGCCTCACTTGCTTACCTCTTGACTTTGCTTGTACTGTGATCTATATATACCTGCACCTGCTTGTTTACCCTTGCTAGGTTGAGATAACTGTCTTACATGTTCACCTTGATTTATAATCTTGCATGTGAACTGGCCTTGTGGCCTTGTACTTGTGCTCAGAATGTGTGGTGACGTTGTGATCCACCCTGAGCTTGACCTTGCCTTGTTCTCTTGCTTGTCCCCCACTTTGCCTATAGGGGTGTGTCAGAACTATATTGTAGGCTGTAGTGGGGCACTCCTTATGGGGTATAGTATTGTTAGGTTTTGCCTATACAAACCTTGTACTGTCCTGTTTCTAGTCATTTTTTATTCCTACTTTCTCACAGAGCGTACCCTTCATTTTATGGATTGCGTGCCTTGTATATAGACTCTTTGCTTATCGTGGCATTTGTATGCGTTCCTACACACGAATCTTTGGGCCTCTGCTTTGCGGAGGCTGTTTGCATACAACTTTCAAGTTCCGAGCATTTTAATATCGTCCAATAAGCCACACATAATCGTAGCCTTGTTGTCGACGTACAGCACTGGAGGAGTACGAGGCCGCTCTCCCAAGTCAGTCAGCAGGTAGGTGAGCCAGCGTAACTCCTGTGCAGCCATGGCTGTGGCGTAGATCTCAGCCTCACAACTGGAGCTGAGAACTGAAGACGAGCGTGTAGAACGCCAAGAAACTGAACCAGAGCCAAGGCTGAAGGTGTAACCCTGTGACGACCGCTGAGTAGCCTGGTCGTCAACCCAAGAAGCGTCTGAGTGCCCAGTGAGGACAACTGAGCTCCTCCCTCCAAGCACGAGTCCCATGCCTGATGTACTGCACAATTAGCGCAGTACCCTCTTAGCAGCATCCATGTGCACCTTTCGGTGCCGACCAGGAGCCACGTAGCGAGCCAGAAGGCCAAGAGGGTACGCGAGGTCAGGACGAGTGCAAGTCATCAGGTACATGAGACAGCCAACTAGCTCTGGGTAAGGACCACTCGGCTCTACGGACTCGTCCGAAGGTGGAGCTGAGAGCGAGTGACCTGTAGCCAGAGGAGTGGCCTGTGCCGAGGACCAGGTGAAGCCGAAGCGCTGAAGGACCTACTGCACCATGTGTGACTGAGTCAGTGTGATGGTGCGGCGTGCTCTGTCCCGGGTGATCTGCAAGCCAAGGTAGCTGCGCAGTTCACCCAGGTCTATGCACGTGTGTCTCTTCTGGAGCTCCGACTTCACCAGGGCGAGAGCCTCAGTGTCAGCAGTGGCAAAGACCAAGTCGTCGACGTACACGAGGATGTAGAACGGCGGCACCGAAGTGTCGGTGCGCAGAAACAGCGATGGGTCAGCAGTAGAAGGCGCGAACCCAAGAGCCGCAAGTGTAGTCCTCAGTGTGTCGTGCCACTCACGTGGCGCCTGGCGAAGACCGTAGACCGGCCGCCGGAGGCTCCACTGGGTACCAAGAGGGAACGACCCAGTGAAGCCAGGAGGGCGGCGCAGCCAGATCTCCTCGTGCAGGCTGCCCTGCAAGAAAGCTGTGCTGAAGTCAAGAGAGTGAAGCTCGTAGTCCAATAATCCACATTTCATGCCCTTCTGGCACTTTTTCTGTTCCTTAATGCATATACGGTCGGCCCACGGACATCGGCGAGGTAGGCAAGACAGCGGTCGACCTCGCACAAGTGCTGGTCGCTCCTCGCCGTAAGGCCGCTCCCCAGCTTGCTGCAGGCAAAGCGATGTCCTCCCTCGTCGTTGTCTCTGCAAACTGCAGTGAGCGGACCATCTACGGCACTCCTCCTCCTCGCGCTCCTGAGCCTTCTCGTCGTCGAACGTGAGCTCGGCGTAGGCATCGAAGGAGACCGGCGTCTTTGGGACGCGCACAATCTGCTCCTCGTGGAACAAGTGCCAGCGGAGCTTGTCGACGTAGCTCTGCTGATGCAGCCACAACTTCCTCGCCGTCCTGTCGCGCACAATCTCCAGCCCAGGTACTTCACGACCGGCGAGATCTCGCGCAGCTCGAAGGTGTCATGGTACCTGGTTGTGTCGAACAAATAAAACGGGTCATACGATGGGGAGGGTTATGATCAGGGGCATGCTATGCCAAAGCTCGTGGCATGCCAAGGGCTGGTGTGAAGCTAAGGGAATGTGTCTTGCCGTGAAATGTCTAATGGCCATGGCTGTGCCATGCCAAGGGGCGGTCATGGCACAGGGTGGCATGCCAAGGGAGTGTCATGCCACCGTGGGTTGCACGATTTCGGGTTCGGTTCAGGTGAATCCACGTGTTAGGTCAAGGAGCAGTGTCATGCCAAGTGAGTGGCATGCCAGTAAGTGTTTCGTGATTTTGGGTGTCTCATGCACTCCCGTGAGTCTTGCGTTTGGAATGTGTCATGCCTAGGGAGTGGCAAGCCACTGAGTGTTACATAAGTTGGGGTTTACCATGCGTACGGGGGTTGCCATGCAATGAGGATGTGTTAAGGGCCTCATGGTCGATTAGCTAATGGCCATTGCCAATGTGTTAAGGGAGTGTTTGATGCCCAGGGCTGTATCACGCCAAAGTTAGGGGTATGCCTTACTTATGGGGGTGTCAAGCCAAGGGGTTCTGTCATGCCATGGCATTGTGTCGTGACGAGGGGTTGTGTCATGCTACGGTAGAGTGTCATGCCCAGGGCCATGACATGCAAACCGAATGTGTCATACATTGGGGTGGGTCATGCCACGTATCTGCGCCACATTCGCTAGTTGCATTATACCCACATGCAACCCTCCATGTTGTCCTCATTATTTGGCGGGCTCATCTCTGTCAGAATGAACAAGAGTGGTTGCACTATGAAAGAGTTGGGTACAAGTAGGAAACCCTAAACTTTCTGTACCCCACAGTAACAACCCCACTACAGCCTAAACAAACAGTAGCAGATACAACATTTGACACACCCCCATAGGCAAAGTGGGGGAAAGCAAGGGGTCACAAGACCAGTCAAGAAAGACAAAGCAAGCTCAGGGTGGATCACAAAGTTACCACACACACTGAGCACAAGCAAAGGGCCACAAGGCCAGTTCACATGCAGAGGCATATATACAACACAAACAACACAGTGATCTCGACCTAGCAAAGCAAGCATGCAGGTATATATATATATAGATCACAGTACAGGCAAAGCCTACAGCAAGTGAGGAAAAGTGGGCACAAGCCCCAGCATAGTGCAGAAATGCTGATGATCACCAGACTGAAGTGCCTTGGTGAATATATCAGCGGTGTTGGCCTGAGTGGCCACGTAACGCAGACGAAGCTGACCACGCTGCTGCAACTCTCGAGCCAGGAAGTAACGCAGAGCGATGTGCTTCGTTCTGTGCTCCAGTCTGTGCTCCTCACACAAGGCAATGGCAGCCTTGTTGTCGACGTACAGCACTGGAAGAGAACGAGGCCGCTCTCCCAAGTCGGTCAGCAGGTAGGTGAGTCAGCGTAACTCCTGTGCAGCCATGGCTGTGGCGTAGATCTCAGCCTCGCAACTGGAGCTGAGAACTGAAGACGAGCGAGTAGAACGCCAAGAAACTGAACCAGAGCCAAGGCTGAAGGTGTAACCCTGTGACGACCGCTGAGTAGCCTGGTCGTCAACCCAAGAAGCGTCTGAGTGCCCAGTGAGAACAACTGAGCTCCTCCCTCCAAGCACGAGTCCCATGCTTGATGTACTGCACATGTAGCGCAGTACCCTCTTAGCAGCATCCATGTGCACCTTTCGGTGCCAACCAGGAGCCACGTAGCGAGCCAGAAGGCCAAGAGGGTACGCGAGGTCAGGACGAGTGCAAGTCATCAGGTACATGAGGCAGCCAACTAGCTTTGGGTAAGGACCACTCGGCTCTACGGACTTGTCCGAAGGTGGAGCTGAGAGCGAGTGACCTGTAGCCAGAGGAGTGGCCTGTGCCGAGGACCAGGTGAAGCCAAAGCGCTGAAGGACCTGCTGCACCATGTGTGACTGAGTCAGTGTGATGGTGCGGCGTGCTCTGTCCCGGGTGATCTGCAAGCCAAGGTAGCTGCGCAGTTCACCCAGGTCTGTGCACGTGTGTCTCTTCTGCAGCTCCGACTTCACGTGGGCGAGAGCCTCAGTGTCAGCAGCGTCGACGTACACGAGGATGTAGAACGGCGGCAGCGAAGTGTCAGTGCGAAGAAACAGCGACGGGTCAGCAGTAGAAGGTGCGAACTCAAGAGCCGCAAGTGTAGTCCTCGGTGTGTCGTACCACTCACGTGGCGCCTGGCGGAGACCGTAGACCGGCCGCCGGAGGCTCCACTGGGTACCAGGAGGAAACGACCCAGTGAAGCCAGGAGGGCGGCGCAGCCAGATCTCCTCGTGCAGGCTGCCCTGCAAGAAAGCTGTGCTGAAGTCCAGAGAGTGAAGCTCGTAGTCACACTGAGCGGCAACGTGCAGTAGCACCCGAAGAGTGGTCATCTTCGGGGTGGGGGAGAAGGTCTGGAAGAAGTCTACTCCCTCTCGCTGACTGAAGCCTCGAGCAACGTAACGAGCCTTGAAGACAGGCGGAGAACCTGGCGGCCGCTTCACCCTGAAAATCCACATGCCACTGACGATGTTCGCCCCAGGAGGGGGAACCTCGTCGACGTAAGTGCCAGTGGACTTCCAGGATGCCATCTCTGCATCCATGGCTGTCTGCCACTGAGAGGAGTACTCACCCGCGATCGCCTCAGCGTAAGAGCGCGGGGTCGGGATGTCTGGAGCATCCGGGTCTCCCTCAGGTGCAATCAGCATGGACACGAGATGAGGTACAGCGGCGGCAAAGCACTCAAACTCCTCCTGCCTGTCCGCAAGGACGTCCGTGCCAAGAGCACACTCACCCCGGACGGACGGAGGACAGACAGACTCAGACTCAGCAACAAGACTCGCAGCGTAGTCTAGACGACAGTGAGCAGCAAAGTCGACAAGCTCAGCAACCAAGGCAGACGCAGCAGCTGACTCAAAGGAAGGGTCAGTGACAACTGTGGCCAGGGGACGCGTGACAGTAGGACTAGCAGCATGAAGAGAGTCAGACTCCGGGTCAGCAAGGGCAGGAAGGGAGGACGCAGGAGGAGAAGGCAGAGGGACACGCTGTGGAGCAGTGGAAAGACGAAGCGACATCTGGTGAGTGCCTGGGACAGCAGGAGGACGCTGACGCGGGACACGACGACAAGTGCGAGCAGCACGAACAGGTGACGCAGAACGAGACTCAGGCGACACAGGACGAGACTCAGGCTCACGACGCTCCGTAAGACCTCCTGTCGGACCAGCGTAGGGAGAAGGACCAGGAAGTGGCGAGGCAGGCGGTAACTGTGATTGCGACTGGACAGGCGGAGGACACCCTAAAGAGGGAGCAGGACAAGGAGGAGGCGGCTGACCAAGAACCTGCTGAAGGAGCGGAACGAAGTATGGCCGCGGCCGTGAAGTGCCCCCAGAACCAGTAGAGACAGCACCAGAACCCCCAGCAGCAGCTCCAACTCCCGCAGCACCACCAGCAGCTCCAGTAGTGTCAACTCCAGTACCTCCAGTAGCACCAGCTCCTGCAGCACCACCAGCCCCAGGACCAGTAGCACCACCAGTAGCTCCAGCAGCTCCAGTACCTCCAGCAGCACCAGCAGCACCGCCAGCAGGACTAGCACCAGCAGCACCTCCAGTAGCTCCAGGACCTCCAGCAGCACCAGCAGCACCTCCAGCAGGACCAGCACCAGCAGCACCTCCAGCAGCTCCAGTACCTCCAGCAGCACCAGCAGCACCTCCAGCAGCTCCAGGACCTCCAGCAGCAGCAGGGCCTCCAGCAGGCGGCACCTCAAAACTAGGAGCTCCACTCCGGAGGCTGCAGCGCCGAGCGTACCACTCACGTAGCCGCTGAGGGGAGGGAGGCTCCGGCCGTGACACAGTACCCGCAGCACCACCAGCCCCAACTCTGGCAGAACCCCCAGCTCCAGTAGCCCCACGCCGGAGGCTGCAACGCTGAGAGTACCACTCACGCAGCTGCTGTGAAGAGGGAGCGCCACCAGGCTCAGCACCCCCAGTCTCAGCACCCCCAGTCTCAGCACCCCCAGTCTCAGCACCCCCAGGCTCAGCACCCTCAGTCTCAGCACCCCCAGGCTCAGCACCCCCAGTCTCAGCACCCCCAGGCTCAGTAGCCCTCACAGGACCAGAGTCGACAGCTACCTCGACAGGCTCGACTGCGTCTACCTGGGAAACACCTGAGGGAGCAGGACCCTGGGGAGGGAGGGGGTCTACCACATCAGCACCTGGGGTGAGGAAGAGAGGCGGGGGAGGGAGCGGAGCAGTGCGGTAGGGGAACAGACGGTAAAAGGGTACCGAATCGTCAAAAGTGACTTCCTCAGAGGGGAAGACATGGCGCGAGGTGGGGTGGTAAAACTGCCAACCAGGCGCGTCAGAGACAAAGCCAAGGAAGACACAGGGCACAGCGCGGGCAGAGAGCTTGTCCGCAGTGGTATGGCGGACAAAGGCACGAGCACCCCAGACCCGGAAACGCGACGCATCGCCAACCTGCCCCGTCCATTGCAGTGTGGGCGAGGTCTCCGGAGCAGAGACACGGGGCCAGAGGTTGAGCTGATGCGCAGCGTACCGGACTGCAAACGGCCACAGGAAATGGGGGGCAGCCGCATGGAACAAGGAGGTACGAGCGATCTCCATGACTAAGCCAATGCGGCGCTCAGCAACCCCATTCTGCTGTGGAGAGGCCGGAAGCGTGAACGTCTGACGGATGCCGTGCTCCGCACAGTAGGCTGCCAAGAGGTCGGAGGAAAACTCACCACCCCGGTCAGAGTGCAGACGCAGGACGGGAAAGTCCGACTGGAACCGCTCGCGGAGCTGGAGACGAGCAGCGCGGATCCAAGGGATCAAAACATCAGGGACCTCACCCTTGGTGCGCAAGGGGAAGACCGTGGTGTAGCGCGTGTAGTCGTCGACAACCAGCAGGAAGTACCGCCCGTGGCCCTGTCCACGGACGCGGGCTGGGCCCCACACGTCCAGGTGGAGAGTCTGCAGAGGAGCCTCTGTGGGAGGGAATGAGGAGGGGTGAGGAGCGGCGCGCTGCCGCCCCTCGACACAGGGAAGACAGGGAGGAGCAGGCGAGGGAGGGAGGGGAGGGAGAACCCTGGGAAGACCAGAGACAAGGTACCGGGAGTGCATGCCACGAAGGCGCTGCACTGACGGGTGACCAAGACGGTGGTGCCAGAGAACTGTCTGGTGCGACAGGGAGCGACACGAGCAGGGGGCCGACAGCTGACCTGACGCAGACGCAGACGCAGCTACGTGAGGGGACTCAGTGGTCAGTGTGTACAGGTCCGACCCCGGCTGCCGAGTGAAGGTAGCCAGGTGACGACCCATCTGGGCACACGTGCAGTGTGTCACACGCTCGTACGCAGGGGTGAACGGGTGAACACCCGCGTCCTGGAGCGCAGAACCCGCCACCAAGTTCGTAGAGAAGGAGGGGAGGTAAAGGCCCGACAGTGTGCCGGACGGGACCGCAGGACAAGGGAGGGCAGTGGTGGAGGTCGCAAGGACCGGACCCCCGGAGGGGTCAGCTAGGGAGACAGCAACCGGTCTAGGGAGCTGCTCTAGGGCAGTGCGGTCGCGAAAGAAACAGCGGGAGCACCTGAGTCCAGTGTGAAGGTGTGCAGTGCCTCAGTAGACGTAGTACCTGAAGGCGCAGACTCACAAGCACCTGAAGTAGCAGACTCACAAGCGCCTAGAGCAGCAGCCTCACCAGCACCTGGAGCAGGAGACGCACGAGCACCTAGAGCAGCAGCCTCACCGGCACCTGGAGCAGCAGACTGGATACCGGGGTCAGGCGGCACACACTGGTGACAGTCTCCCTCGGCACTAGTAGACAATGCATACATTGCAGTGAGAATAGCATAATAGTCAAGAGCAAAGATATCTACCCTCTGCCTAAGTAGGTCCACCCAGTCGGGGAGCTCAGCGTCGTCGCCAAACCCTGTACGCCAAGCGTCGCTCAGACGGGCGAAGCAGCGAGACTTTGTGTGACCAGGCGTCCCGCAAGGCTGACCAGTCCGGACACCCGTGCTAATAACGTACGGGCAGCGAGCAGTACCCAGCGACCCTCTACTCTGAGCGTACCACTCACGAAGCTGCTGGGGCGAACGAGTCTCGCCAGACGACGCTGCTGCTGCACCGGGCCACTACAAGAGACTCCCAAACTACCCACTCCAGGACGACTCCCACTACTGCCACCCCGACAACCCCAACTGGCGTACCACGGACGAAGCTGCTGGGGCGTGAGGGACACACGCGGACGGCCCTGGAGCTGCATCTGGCCACGCCAGGAGCAGCAGTAGAAGCAGAAGCAGTAGCAGTAACAGCAGTAGCAACACGGGCAGGGCAGTGCTCACCAGTGGTGGGAAGGGCAGGCGCATGACGGAGGCGACTGCGGGGCCGCGACAGCGGCAGAGCGGGGCCGCGACCGCGGCAGGGAGCTCCGCGGCAGTTGCTGCAGGGCGAGACCGGGCCGCGACGGCAGTTGGTGCAGGGCAGGGACAGGGCCGCGACGTTCGCTGCTGCAGGGGCGGCTGCTCAGGGGCCAGGGGCGGCTGCTGCAGTGGCGGCTGCTCCAGAGGCGGCTGCTCCAGGGGCCAGGGGCGGCTCCTGCAGTGGCGGCTGCTCCAATGGCCAGGGGCGGCTGCTGCAGGGGCGGCCGCTCCAGGGGCCAGGGGCGGCTGCAGGTGCGGCTGCTCCAGGGGCCAGGGGCGGCTGCTGCAGGGGCGGCTGCTCCAGGGGCCAGGGGCGGCTGCTGCAGTGGCTGCTGCTCCAGGGGCCAGGGACGGCTGCTCCAGGGGCGGCTGCTCCAGGGGCCAGGCGCGGGGTAGGGCAGGGCGACGCGGCGGGCAGGGGCGACGCCGCGGGCAGGGGCGACGCGGCGGGCAGGGCGACGCGGCGGGCAAGGCGACGCCGTGGGCAGGGCGACGCGGCGGGTAGGGCGACGCCGCGGGCAGGGCAACGCGGCGGGAAGCTGGGCGCGGCCGCGTCAGTAGAAAGGCGCGGCCGCGTCAGCAGTAGGGCGCGGCCGCGTCACTGCAATGCGGGGCCGCGTCACTGCAGGGCGGGGCCGCGTCACTGCAGGGCGGGGCCGCGTCCGCGTCGGCGGCAGGGCGGGGCCGCGACCGCGGCAGGGTGGGGCCGCGTCAGCGACAAGGCGAGTCCGCGACTGCGGCCTGACGGGGCCGCGACAGCGACCTGACGGGGTCGCGCGCTGGCCTGACGGGCCTGCAGAGGCTGCGTGCGGGCGGCGAGGGCCTGCAGGGGCGGCGCGCGGTCGGGCAGAGTCTGCGCGCGGGCGACGTGGTCCTCCAGGGGCAGCGCGCCGACCTGACGGGCCTGCAGGGGCGACTCTCGGGCCTGACGGGCCTGCAGAGGCGGCTCGGGGGCCTGACGGGTCTGCAGGGGCGGCTCGGGGGCCTGACGGACCTGCAGGGGCGGCTCGAGGGCCTTACTAGCTTGCAGGGGCGGCGCACTGGCCTAGGGCAGCAGGAGGCAGCGCGAGGGCTGCAGGACGGCGCGCGGGCAGAACGAAGGGCGGGGCGCACGAGGGCGCACAAGCAGAAAAAGGCGCACGAGGGCGCACGTAAGGTAGGGCGCACGAGGGCGCTGCTAGCGGAATAGTGGGCCCGTAGTAGTAAGCGGTCCTAGGTGGCAGCCTAGGCTCGTGATACCATGTCAGAATGAACAAGAGTGGTCGCACTAGGAAAGAGTTGGGTACAAGTAGGAAACCCTAAACTTACTGTACCCCACAGTAACTACCCCACTAAAGCCTAAACAAACTGTAGCAGATACAACATTTGACAATCTCTCCCACTGTGCACAGGTCCACACGGCTCTGGCGCTGCTATTTCACAATCGGATGGACCGAGGGGACAACGGGCAGATGGTGAACGCATCACCAAAGGCGGGCGGCTTCTGTCACATCAAGATCCAGGGGCAAGACTGGGTGGTCTAGTACGCGAAGTGCATGGCATTGTTCCACATTGCGAGGGAGATAATGCCTCACCCACGTCTTGAATTGATCAAGTATTTCACAGAGGCGGAGGGTCCGTGCGCTGCCACCGGATGCGTCCGTTTGACTCCCACGGGGAGGGGGGGGGGGGGGGGGGGGAGGAGGATGCGTTTGCCGTTATCGACGTGGACAGCATTCTGTCGTTGGCACACATCTTGCCTTCGTCAATGGAGGCAAACACTTTCCTAGTCAATCGCTTCCTGTTTCCAGTAACACATTCCGCATGGCCTAAACTTTGATACCCGTGGGGGTTAAAATAGGTAGAGATGTTCTCTAATTTAGAGGGTGGGGAAATGATTCATAGAGAAAGCGAGCATGAACATGTGGTCGTGCGAGACCGTTGCACCCAAACCCTGCACCCAGAGAGAAGCATCACATGTTTGTTATGGACGAGTAGATGGTTTTGTGGTCTTGGGGGTTTGGTGGTACTTTGGAGGGGGTCTTTGTCATCTTTTATTAAACTTGTATGAGTAGTTTGGTATTTAAGTTGTGTTTATTAATTGTGTTTTTGTTACCATATTCCATTTGATCAGCATTTTGGAATCGCAGATAGTTGGCCCCCATCCTTCGCAGCAACTCGAAAGGGTTTGCAGACGTCGATGTGCACAACGTCCAATGCGTTTTCGGGCTCAGAACCTTTGTCGGGGAAGGTATGACAAACCATTTTCCCGCAGACGCAACAAACGCATACCAGGTTCGTGGCAGACATGATCTCCAACCCAGCTGCCGCGCCATGTGCAGCCATGCATTTAATTGTATCAATGCTCGCGTGCGCAAGTCTTGCATGCCAAATGTCCGCCGACGACTTCGTAGACGATGCAATCGTCCGCAGCGCGACCGTCTCCGTCGGCAGCGGCGTCGGCTACGACGAACACGGGCGGTGGTCAGTGCAGAGAATACGACCAGTATAGCGCGCTCGTCCGAGATCAGCTCCCTCAGCAAATATGAGAAGCGTCTCGTCGCTTGTGTCCTGAAACTGCACACCACTGTCCTTTAGCTGTCCAGCTGACAGCAGATTGCCTGTACACCAGGCACATACAGCACATCGGGAATGAGAACCTTCGTGCCCGCTGCCCCTTGAAGAGCAACGCCCCCCTGTGCGGGCTGAATAGCGCTGTTGAATCCACGCACATAGTGAACGTCGCCTCCCACATTCATGTCTCCAAATGCCTCGCGCGTCCCCATGAGGTGATGCGAACAGCCACTGTCAAGGAGTACCACAGTCGGATTTGCATGCACAGCTGCAGCGACCGCCTGGAAGTCTTCGCCAGCTTCCGGAGCCAAATCATGGTCGGTTCCGCAGATGTGTCCATCACCACGCCGCCCATCGAACATGGCGGTTGCCCTTCGTTGTGCACGGCGTCACTTGCGGCATCCTTCGCTCCCTTTCCGCGAGAATTTCCGACATCCGACGGCTGCTTCTCCTTGGAATTAGAGTGGTGTTTGTCCTTGCGATATGCGGTTTCGCGACGAGGTAGACGGTTTTGTGATCGTCCGCGTGGAGCTTCCTGACCATTGCCAGCCTCCTTGTTGACGCGGTCGGAGCACTGGTTCGTGATGTGTTTGGGATCTTCACAAACAAAGCAATATCGTTGAGTGTTGCGCTTTCCACCACCAAAACGCTCGTCGCTCTTGGTCATCTTCGCGCGGTCGACTTGTTTGTCGTTGTCGCCTTCTCCGCACAATTTTCCCCACTTGTGTTGCTGCCGCTGCTGCTTCGACGCGACATAGTTAACTTGAGCGAGAAGCTAATCCTTGCGCCACTTAGATTCAAGGGTAAACTCCTCCTCAATGATGCAGCTGGAAAGCGTATCCTCGTCGAGCTCTTTGCGTATACCCGGGAGTTTCACCATGCGTCGCACGAGATTGTAGCTTGCAGGAAGAACTTTGATGACATGCGTGACAAAGGAAGACATTGCGTAGTCCACGCCAGCCATACACAGGTCTGCAAGAATCTGTTGTGCGCGATTGCAATATGCAGTTGCGCTTTCGTGCTCCCCCATCTCTAGATCTGTCAACCATTGTTCTAGCTGGCTGATGTATAGGTCATCCGTTGCCTTGTAGGTCTTCATAATGAATTTCCAAGCTTGAAAATCAGAGTCCACCCGAAGACGGCAAGGCTTCAATGCAACTTGGACGACCGGCGAGCAACACCTTCATATAACCATAAACACCATCAGTTGTGCAGAATTAAATTGTGTGCGCCGCTCAGCATCCTCCTCAGGCAGCACCCCCATCGCTCTGTCAACAAACTTATTCAACTGTGCGATCTCCAACTATGGCTCAATGGACTCGACCCACGTTGTCAAGTCGTGACGCCCTTCGAACAATTTTGGCACGACGATTTTGTCGGGTGAGAACCTGAAGTATCCGTGTTCCGGAGCAATTCCACCATCACGTACAGTTGACGCATTTGCCGTCCATGAGTGTCTGCCACCAATTTGTCGTGCAGAGTTGCGACGACCGTGCGCGTCACTACGCGCACTTGTTAGAGCGGCACCAAACCGTCTGGTTTGATTAATCACGAGAGCCTTTCACAGCACCAAACACTCCATCAAATGACAATGACAAGACCGCCATGGCTACTCCCAAGAATTTCACACGTGTCAATGTCCCTCAATTTCTTGTCAGTTGCCAAAAGCGAGCCTAGATTCGTACTCCTTATGACTGTAGGATTCCGTTGGTACACTTTTTATGTTCATCAGTCGAACATCGACCATTCGGCCCTATTGTCAGGCACACTCGAGGCTCACT